>JAHXMU010000011.1:803231-842748 GCA_019455685.1 Philornis downsi
TAATGAAAAATGTGCTCAAAAGGGCTCGTATTTGTGACTAACAGAGGCGGACATTTATTGTATTCCACACATAATTGCCGACTTTAAATGAAACATTTATAAATATAAGATCCATTCTCTTTCATTTAATCAAAAATTATAAACAACCAAAGCAGTATACCTTCCCGACGGACACCCTGTGTAATGTTATATTCTAAAAGACGCGTTAAAGCAGTTCGTTGGAAACTAATTTAATATAATGCCTGATGCGTGCTAAATTATACTAAATTACTATTACGAATTAAATGAAGTAATTTGAATGAGGGTTGCCAGAAAAGGCGTAGCTATCCCTTTCATTTTCTAAATTTTTACCAGCACAATTTGCATAAATTTAAGTAACTGCGATCTGTTATATTTCAATAAATCGTTCAATTTATACGAAAGCTACCGGAAAGCTTGTGGCAACGCTATTTATTGCCATTTACAGAACCAAGTTCATTAAATGCATGATTGAAACTCATCTTTCGGTTGATTGATTTCGATTGATTTCAGTACGATTACTTAAGATATGTGAAGCAAAGAAAATGTTGGTTTCAAATGTAAATGAGACTCTTGATAATTAATAATTTGATCATTTTTACCAAGTTTTACATACAATTGTAAATCAACGAGCTGGATAGAAACCTTGGCTGCAGTAGCATATTGATTAGAAATTACCGAAGAAAGATTGCGTTTAGAAAAACTTGTATGACAGATACAAGAGGAGATGTGGAAGTGCGCTTTGTTTTCATTTAATAAAAATTTAATCAACGTTTGCCAAATTTGATTAAATTTAAGGTATCTAAATAATATGAATATAGTTATGAATATAGTAATACGTCATATGTATGAGAGGTACCCCAGAAGAGCTGTGGTTAATCAGCCCCTTTTTTGCAAATATTGCCAAGCATCTCCGTAGGGTGGACAAAAATGTAGGTTACTGCAGTCTAATAGAGGAGTTACAGCAGACAAATTAAATATCGAAAAATCGGCAAATTTGTTTGGAAATCCTTCTTTTTATTTTGGCTGTTCTGAACTATTTGCTATAACGTGAGTTTGTGATCAGTTATCGATTTTATTGCCTAAAGTCACATTATCAAGATTATATGAGATGGAGTATAAAAGGCTTTTGTTTCTTCTATTAGACACTCGATAGGATCATATACGAAATGGATGAGATACTTGTTTCTATTGTTTCTATTGTGAATATGTCATATATATACATATATTTGTGATGATGATATCCTTATTGGGTATAAAAATTGATTTCGATAGTTTTTGCTTAGGCAGTTTCTTTTGAATTTTATGAAAGAGATAACGAGAATGCTTTTCACACGCATTCTATTTTAGACTCACTCAACGGGACCTACAGTTTAACGACGATTCCGAACGGGACCGTTTGATAAGCATTTACCAGACTTGTTGATTACTCGACTACTCGAATTGTTCGTTACACACTTCGAGGTGACGGTCGCTCAAAGATTGAATGGTCGTTTGTTTGTGGATCGAACCAGCGATTGTGCAAACGATTGTCGTGTGTACTAAACATAGCGCCACGGTCGGTCACATAGATCCGTCTTGTATAGTTATATTTCGGGGTAAGAAAAGAAGAATAACAAATAAATCGACATATGAAATTATTAGCTTATATTAGGCTGGGTCGGAAAAAAACAGGTTAAGATGGTCAGCCTCTGTGATTAAAAAATAGTCGAAGAGGATTCCACAAATATTAGAAATATTTTTGCCACTGGATGACATTTTTTAAAGAAGTACTTAATTTGCTTAGGTTTTAATCATTTGGAATGCATTTGTTACGGCAAATCGTGTATAGGAGCTGATACATTTTTCCTATCTCCCAGGAGGTCATCAAACCCACAGTTTCAATGCTAATAGACTGCGATCTTAATCTCATTTAGGCTCAGAGTAGGGCAATCTATGAAATTGTCGACAACTGGGGAGATTTCTTTACTTCCGGCATTAGTGATTTGTGTATCCGCAGGAGAGTGTAGTATCACAGCCTTTGATTTTAACCTTTTGGTAGAATATATAGGCTTCATCTCTAATTCTAAGGCCAAGGCACGCGACTTAAATGAAACTACCTTACGAGTTCCAGTGTTTTTTATAACTAAATCTTTGTTTGTTTTTTTTTACGCTTAGAATTAAAAATTGTAGATAGTCTACAATTTTGTATAAGTGAAAAAATACGAGTCAGCAACTTGTCAGTATGTGATTGTTACAATAACAAGCTATCAAGTTGCTGAGACGTTCCAAAAGTCATTTAACACATCTGTTTGTATATGGAAGTATAAAAACACATATGTATAAGTACTTATGGTATGGTTATGGTATGTAACTCGCGCGGCTATCATTCGTATGATATTATTTTCGAACTCCGACATAGTCATTTTTCTTTCTTTGAACAGCGACCGTCTCTATTCTATTCTATTAAAAGCTTCTCAAAGTAACGCTTAAAATTGTTATTAAACATAAACGACAGCTCACTGGCTAAGAGAGCCTGCTGCGTAAACCATTCGTAGAAAACAAGGACATTTTTTTATCTCCTTTATCTCCTTGTGGCATTCTCTCATAACATGGTTATGGCTATTTCAGCGCATTACAACTTTGAGAAGTCTGGCTTCCATTTTGTTTGATTAAAATTATTTTTCATTACCATAAAATTGCAATCAAATTCAAAAGTGTGTATTCAAATTATTTAATTTTAATTGTTTTCGAGACCTCGGAACGCCATATTATAATAAAATCATCGAGCTGGATCTTCATAAACTGACTGAGTAGATGTTTACTTTTGTTTTGTTTACGTACAATTAAATCTTGTTTTTATAGTAAATGACCGAACCACCGCTGGAGTAGAGCAGTCAAAATTGATGATTAATTATAATTTTAATTATTTTTTAATTGCTGTCTGTTAAATTGTTTCTGGTTAAATTTTATAAAATTGTACACCATTAACTATGAACGTTGTTAAATTAATTCGTAGAATTTTTCCTAAAGTTTGCTAATTGTTGTGATTTTTTCGATGAGGCATGTGATTTTAATTATTAGAACTTTTAAATTCAGGCATTTACATGTCTAAACACAGGGTGGCGCACGAATTGTGGTACAAACGTAATGTCAATGGGGAGCGTTGTGTAAAAACATTGAAGGAGATGTATCCGTTTTAACAACATTTAGTTCCAGCAACATGTAATATAGCCAGACTGCAAGCAAACAAGATGTTTACAAAACGAAACTAAGAAATTTGACTGAATTGAAGTAGTCCATTAAAACAATAATTGAAGCGATCGTGATTTCAACCCTTCAAGCCTCAATGAATAATTTTCTAATCAGGTGTCGCATATGTCGCATATCATCTTAAAAATTATGTAAAATAAAATTAGTTATGTAAAATAAAATTGAAATTTCTATACCATAAAATAAAAATGAAATACAGGGTGTCCATCGAGAAGGTATAGTACTTTGTTTGTTTATAATTTTTGATTAAATGAAAGGCAGCGAATCTTATATTGATAAATGTTTCATTTAATGTCGCTATTTATGTATGTAAGACAATATCAGATAAATGTCCGCCTCTGTTAGCCTCACAAATGCGAGCCATTTTAAGCACATTTTTCATTACATTCTCATACATTTCATGCGTTATTTCATTAATTTCATTACGAATATTTTGTTTGAGTTGCTCAGGCGTTTCTGGTTTGTTTGCACAAACTTTGCTTTTCAGATATTCCCACAAAAAGAAGTACGAAGCATTCAAATCAGGCCACCGTGAAGGCCAATCGACATCACCGTTTCTTGAAATAACTTGTTGAAGAAAGAGGTCTCGCAGTAATTCCATTGTAATCGTGATGCGATGTGGCACTGTTTTGTTGATACCACATGTTAATCAAGCCCAAAACATGCAGTTGTGGCGTTAAAAAGTTTTCAATCATATCACGATATCGCTTCCCATAGACAGTTACCGTTACGTCGTTTTCAGTTTCAAAGAAGTAAAGTCCAATGATTCCTCCTGACCAAATTGCACACCAGACTGTTACTTTTAATGGATGCAAAGGTGACCGATGAATAATTTGAGAGTTTTCCATTGCCCACAACCGACTATTCTGTTTATTTACATATCCATTCAAATGAAAATATGCCTCGTCACTCATTATGATTTTTTCATGAAAATCGGGGTTGTCATGGGCGAGCTGTCACATCCTATTGGCATATGAACGACGGCGTAAATGGTCTTGTGGAAGAAGCTTTTGTGCCAAATAAATCTTAAATGGAAACAAATGCAAATCCTTGTGCAAAATTGTGGCCAAAGTTGTTTTTTGAAGACCAAACTCCTGAGTACGGCGCCAAATTGTGATTGATGGATTGTTTTGAACACTTTCTTGAGCAGCAATAATGTTTTCAGCCGATCTTGCAGTACGTTGTGGTCCATGCTTGGCCCTATCAGCTACAGACCCTCTTCCTTCGTAATCATTCACTACACGACAAATAGTGCGTCTTGTTGTTTCTCCCAAAAATTTCACGTAACTTTCTCATCGTCACAGTAATCAATAATTGATTTTGATAAAATGTTTTAACGATTAAAACACGTTGATTTATCGAATATTTTTCCATAATAAATTTGTCACGTCTACTTCACGGCTGCCAAATATGAACTGTCAAGATTAATGTTTTCAAGTAGTATACCTTCCCGACGGACACCCTGTACATTGATTAAAAGTTATTTGAATTTCCTATTGTAGCACAACTGATAAGCCAACCTGTAGAAAACATGTATTCAGTTGAATTGGACTGTTATTAAATCAAAAAGTATCTGTTTCCAGCGGTTCGGATGATTTGATGAATATATTTTCCAATCAAATGTTTCGAATAATTGTTGTTTTTTAATGAAACAGTTTTTAATAATATTGTTTCTATTGTGAATATATTATATACATATATTTCTGATGATGATATCCTTATAGGAATCTCTATGATTACTGTTTCATTTCACAGTGATTTTGACGATTTTTGCTTAGGCAGTTTCTTTTGAATTTTATGAAAGAAATATCGAGAACGCTTTTCGCAGTCAGTGATCTTACACGCATTTTATTTTGGACTCACTCAACGGGGCCAACAGTTTAACGACGATGCCTAACGTCACCGTTTGATAAGCATTTATCAGACTTGTCGATTACTCGACTACTCCAATTGTTCGTCACACACTTCGAGGTGACGGTCGCTCAAAGATTGAATAGTTGTCAGTTTGTGGGTTGAACCAGCGATCATGCGAACGGTTGTCGTGTGTACTAATCATAGCCGGTCAAACAGATCCGCATTGTATAGTAATATTTCGGAGTAAGAAAGGAAGAATAAAAAATAAATCGAAATATGAAAGTATCGGCGCATATTAGACTGGGTCGAAACAATTAAACCGGTCACAATCTGCAATCGAAAAATAGTCGAAGGCGATTCCACAATTATCAAAAACATATTTGCCACGTCCCCAAATACCAAACTTTTTGTTTTCTGTATATTGCGTCACTATCTAAAGCCCGATTGTAACGTTCAGTCCTCCTGGTTTGACAACAGCTATAATTCGATCTTTAGTCATTTTTAACTCCAACGTCAAGTTCTAGTAATGACATCCATTATCTCAATTCTTATTCCCTTAAAGCTCAATTTTTTTTCTGAGAATATAAATATCTTTAAATTCTATGAAACTTTTGCACTGGAAGAATAATTTTCGTTCATAAATAACAAATTTACACATGTTGAAAAAAAAAAAAAAAAAAAAAAAATGTTAAAGTCTACTAATTGCAACAACATGCTCTTTGTTGCAGCCTTTAGTACCTGCTTGTCCTTTCAGTGAAATTTGCCATACCGCACTATAATTACGATCCTTCGTCTTGTAGCTCTCTCTTTTCTTTTACGAGTACATTTTGGAAGCTATAGAGATCTACATTCTATCCATTAATATGCAAACTGTAGCGTACTATAGTTATATTCCTGTAAAATAATATGGGGTATTTATAATAGTTTTTAACGTCTCTGGAATCGTCTTCGATTAGTCTCCAATCATTGGGGATGATTGCCTTCACTTTACTTTTACTCGCCCAGGTGTACATCCCTCTTAAAGTGCACGCGGTCTGTAAGAACAGATTTTTCGAAAATTGTCCTTTTAGAGGAGAGTCTGGAGCTAGTGGCCCCAGTTAATACGATGCCAATTGCAAGCAAAGAAGAAGTGGAAGCAACGTGCTATCCATTCGGTTCCAAAGGTAAAGTCAAATAAAATTCACGTAAAGCTATGATTTCTATGAAATGTTTATTTCATTGTAGTGCTTGGACCATTTGGGTCATTATGTATTACACCAAATACAATGTCATTTAAGTGACTGCCTTTGGATTGGTTGCAACACTGGATCCTTTTGAAGTAGTTTTCGACCACTTCTTCGCACATTTCGGGCAGTATCTCGGCGATAACTTGACAAATGTTAGTTTTAAAGTGCTCCAACACAACGCGATTATCCGCGTAAGCACAGTCTATGACTTAGCCCCACAAAAAAATGCTAACGGTGTAAAATCGCATGATTTTGTTGATTAATTGATGTAGCCAAAGCATGAAATTACGCTTTCTGGAAACTTCTTATGTAATAAGGTCAAAACCGGTCATGTTATGGCTCGTGGTTCAATCTTGTTGAAACCACACATAGTCCAGTTCATAATCTGTAATTGCAGACCAAAAAAAGTCGGTTATCATACGGCTATAATGCTTTGAATTGAAACACAGATTATTCGCCACGAACCTAACATCTTACAAACACCTAAATGTAGTACGTCCGTTATGACTCTCTTCCCAACGTGTTTGCCATGTCGACAAGACACATTCGTATAAGAGTCCCCTAAGCTCAGCTCTACTTATGATTTTGACCTCCTCAATGGGCCAGTCCGTTGCCGCCGGTGCATACCCAGTGCATAAATCCAGCGGGACAGTACCCATCAGTATCTGAAGGACTTTTGTCGAAACCGTACGACATACTGGCACACAAGCCAATAACACCGCTCTCTGACAAGAGAGGATCTTACTGTACCCGAATGCAGACTGCACCGATTCGTACGACGCAGGGGATGCGTAAGTTGCCATGGCAACAAATAGTCTCTGATAGACGGTACGAACAGCTCGTCTACTAAGCCTCCAGTTACTCCTAGCACTCGTCTAAGCTGGCCATTAACGCTGACCAAATTACTTCTTAGCCTATCCAAATGAGGCAAATAGTTGATTCGCTCTCCCATGGCAACGGCCAAGTACTTTACCTCGGTGATGCACCTGAGCACAGAGCCATCAGCCAAACGAATGAGTGGCTTGCGGGATAATCTACCCCGCAAGACCATCATGTTGGTCTTATCGACACCAATATCTACACCGAAAGGTTCTGACCATCGCCTAACTATCGTCATCATGGCCAAGACCTTCTGCTCCATTATGAGCTTTCATATAAATGGAAACCCACTCGCTCAAAACCTTCAACATTTTCCCGGTCATATACGGCTAAGAAGAAAGGACACGCTAGACTTGGTCCGGTGATAAAAAGTTCGGCTCGCCAAAAATAAGATAAGATCCGGCAATGGCAGGATACTTTAGTTTAAGATAGGATTAAGATTTGAATACTTGTTGTGAATTTCATAAGAAAGATTCAATAAAGAAAATGAATGAAAAAAAAAAAAAATATATATATATATATACCTGAAATGGACCGCAGATGGTACCCTGCGGACTGCCACAAACAACGTCGAGCTCCACAGCACTATTTGCCACGACTACTCTAGCTGTTCTGCTCCAGAAGTAACTACGCCAAAGACGCAACTCCTGGCACCTTACCTCCGGAAGCCTTTCCAACACCTTCACTCACAACATGTAATCAAAGGCGCCCTTGAAGTCCACGAATACACCAAGAATATAGTTCTCAATGAATTCGCTCACGCATCTCTGAACGTCAAATCTTTAATTGCAGGCCAAAAAAAGTCGGTTATCGTACGACCATAGCGCTAAGAATTGACGGCAACGGTTCCTCCAGCGTCATTGAAAAAAATGACACCTCTAGACCATAATGCAATCCAAATAGCCACCTTTTACAGATGCAATGGCTTTTTCACAATCACTTCTGGGTTCTCCGAGCCCCACATGCAACAATTTTGCTTGTTGACGTAGTAAGAAATAAGCTTCATCGCAGAAGAGAATTTTGTCCAAAAAATCAGCACTGAAAGCCTGTTGCTTTAGCCCCCAATCACCATATCTAATGCATTGTGAATGGTCAGTCGGTTTAGTCGTTGCAGAAGTTGGATTCTATATGGATGGAGGTGCAAAATACGCCGTAGAATCAATGAATTCACATTATCCGCCACACTTCAATAAAGGATGATGCATTGGCTTGACCACATCTAAAAAACCTTCCACCCTCTTCATATTTCTTTATAATCTTGCCAATAATAGGGCGATTACTACGTCCATAATCACCCCGTAATGCACTAAAAGTGCGTATGTTTATATCACCGCTTTTGTAGTAGGTTTTAACTATTTTTACGCGTTCTTCGGCTATTAAACGATCCATATTCGTAAATGGCAACCCATTCACTAAATAAATAACACTTCAGATGACAGGTATTTAATAGCTAACAGCCTTGCCAGACCGGCGATTTTGAAACCACTCAATGGTTAACTCGTTAAACTGGAACGGGCGGAAGTGCTACAAAAAATTTACTATCCTTTCACTTTATCGAAGCTCGCAGCTAGGACCCCGAAACTTGCCAAGAAGATTGCCAGCTCAATTAAACTTCCAATGAACGTTTTTGTTTTAGCTGAAATTGTGATCAAATTTCGGCTACGAACTGGTCTGGATCAGTATAAAATTGTTTCAATAAGAAAATCGTTTTATAACCTATTATTAAGAAGATTGCAAATATAATTGTTGTTGTTGGATAGAATGGAAAAATGTTAATTCAATTGAGCCAGAGTTTATATTGCCAAACCACTGTGCAATATATTTCGCATGCACTTTTTATAGCCAAAGTCCCTTGCCAAACTTGATAGAGATGATGCCAAATATGTAGGGCATAAAAAAAGCTTCCCGTTCGCTACCAACAAAAATGTTTAATGCAATTGTGTGATTTTTTTTTTCATTCAACGCACCAAAGTTGGTCTTATGGTTACATACAAAACTTTTTAATGACAAAATCAAATTTCGTGGTTAGAGGAAATACCCACGATATTGGTAAAAAAAATCTTCGAAAATAAAATTTCATGAAACAATTTAAAATTGTGAACTATTTAATGGTCGATAATAGAGTTTAATCTTGCGCTATGCTGAGAATTAATGTAAACATCCTGACATCCTGGGATTGATATGAGACCATACTTTCGAATTGCATTTCCGTTGCCTGCATCAATGTTGCAGGTACTTTGTTTTCTGTTGTCTTTTCGCCGAACTGTTCATCTCGCTGGAAAAGCACTCGGACCAAACAAACTGTGTGCTCTTGTGTGCTGTGATGTGATGGGAGAATACTAAATATCCTTGTGCTTCCGTCTTGTACACAGCAACAATAATAACACAACAACGTCAACTTCCTTTGTTGTAAGCCCAAACAAATACTCACACAATCGCATTCGATAGCTAACGTAAGTAAACCACTTGTATTGGTTATTCTTTGCTTTGTGATGCCAGTGTGTGTGCCTGTATGTTGTCCTCTTTTTTGAGCATTATGTCCTTTGAGTTGTTACGTATGTGTCCACTGCCTGCTGAAGTGAAAAAATAGAACAGGAAATTGTAAAATAGCTACGGCCCAACAAACGTATACTCGTATGGAATGATCCCATAAAATGGATATGAAATGAGACAAAAGTTTGTCACTCATTGAAAAGTTTTGTGATACAAAACTAGATAACGGCAAAAAGCGACTGTATCCAATGCTTGTATGCGTTATTCTATTATGCTGTTATGTACTGCAAATGGACAAGGGTTTAGGCTACATATTGCGTAAATAGAACAAAAATTGTCTATCATTTTGGTTTGCCATCAAAGGCAAAGGATGTACATGAAATTGGTAATATTAAGTGACAGTTAAATTTTGTTTTCGTGCACAATATTCTTGACACCTTTGAGAAAAAAGGACAACATGGCATTACGGACCAGTCAATCCAATATCCACGTCAAAAAGGGAAAAAGATAATAACGTAATGTTTCTTCATGCTTCACTTCTAAATAAATTTTTGATATGCTGCATTAAGTTCTACCTAAGTTTTTTTTGTGGCCGTTCTAAGCAGAATCCTTAATATATTCTTTAGTTTTTTTAAAGCCCCTCGTCGCTGTCTGAACTGAAGTTTAAACAAAGAATTCGCTTAATGAAGAGTGAAATTCATTGGGCTATCTCATTTGCCATTCAGTACAGATATATCGAAATAGATTTTATAAATAAAGAAAAGCATTGCGCGATGTTGTTCACTTTAAGGACTTAACTTGCTATTTTAGCTCACATATTTGAAGTTTAAATTTAGGTAAACGAAGGTGTTCTTATAAAAACATCATAAAACGAGATGTGGCTCTTTTTTGAACGACTACAAATAATTATCTGGGTATGGAGTCTCAATACCCATATAAGGTATAGTAAAGAGAAATCTATTATTTGTCCAATAGATGGTTTAAGTAATCTGTATCCCATGATTTGCAAGTGCGATTAGGTTACGCTAGATGGCATTAGAAGATAAGGTTGTGTACTCAAAAAAATTACTTAGTTTTGTAATTGTTCGACTCTGTATTGATTGAAGACGCGTCAAAGATGATCATAAGTGAAGAGAAGGAGGTAATATTAAAATTTTTTTTTAAATTTTTTCTTTAATAAAAGCGAAAACGTAAGCCTGACGGCACAAAAAGTGAACAATTTTGGCAGCCCTGATACTATAGCAGCCAGTCAAGAGCAATTTGGTTTCGTCGATACCGTTTCAGTAAATTTGATGTCGAAAATGTTGATAGAATAATGGAAATCGTCAATTCTGAATATCACTGTTTGAGAAGCATTTACAAGACTTGTCGTTTATATGACTACACGTAGTGTTCATCAGACACATCGGCGTGACCACCGCTTAAATAATGATAGGTGGCTGTATGCGATCGCCCCACGGTCAGTCAAGAAAGTAAACATTGTTGGAAAATGGTGAGCAAGGTAGGATTGACGGTTAGAACGGTTTTGTTGCGTGCTTGGTGGGATTTGCAGCGAATCACTTACTATAAGTTGCTTCGCCACAGCCAAGCTTTTAATTCGCTCTTGTGCTGTCACCAAGTGAACAGTCTGAAAGAACCAATCGACCAGAAGTCGTTAGCTTAATAATAAGAGGAATTGGGATCCATTAAGACAATGCCAGGCCACATATATCGACTCTGAGTCGTCAGAAACTCCGGGAGCTTGATTAAAAGGTTATTATGTATCCGTCTTATAGTTCGAACGTGGCACCAAGTTACTGCTATCCGTTCCTATGTATAAAAAAATTCACCTGAAGAGGAGTTTGTAAACATTAACTGTCCCAGTCTTCAAAATGGCCACAAGTTATCGAACAAAACGGTGTATATTTTCCCTAAATCGGAGTATTCTAATTATATTCAATAACGCCTTCAATGTCATGCAAAAATAGTGGATTTCTTTTTATTACATTACGCGACCATAATTGAACCGTGAGCCAAACTATTTATTATTCAATAAAATTTATTGTATTGCCTTCAAAATAGGCCCTTTTTACTTTCCAATCATGAAAACATTTTTCAAAAGCATTTTTCAGGAAAAGGTCCCAGTCTTAGCCGAGAATTATTTTTTTAGACAGAGAAAAAATGTAGTTGGAGTCCGATGAAATTTGCTCGGATTTTAGACAGAATTTCGTTCACATTATAGTTGTGTAAGATGATACGTCGTCGTAATGTTTCTTTTTTTTCCACAAATTTGACGAATTTCGACGAATTTGCTTTTTCAGAAGCTGCATAATGCACAGGTAATATCCGTTATTTACCATCCGACCTTCTGTGAAGAATTCCGAGTGCACAAAACCTCAATAATCAAAAAAAAAAAAAAAAAAACAAACAATCGTTAGCTTGACGTTAAATTAACTTTGACATGGATTTTTCTCGGTTTTTGTTCAGTCGAAGAGCGATATTCCGAAGGTGGGTGATTGGTTTGAATGCCATACCCGTAAATCCATGTTTTGACACCAGATATAATGCAATTTATTAATGTGGGTTCGGTATTGGCTCATACTAATATGTCTTCAGCGATGATTTTTTGAAGAAAAATACTACTACTCTATACTCAAGAGGCCAAAGACCAGACGAAACTGCAATATTTCTTTGTGATACTTTGAAGAGTTAAGTTCTGTGATTTTAGTTATTAAATTTTAAACTGTGATTTATTTATATTCTTTGATCATTATTTTAAGTATTAAATTAATGTGTCGTGCTGTCCAGTTTTTTGGTAATACAGGGTGATTTTTTAAGATTTAAGGTTTACAGAAGATTTAAAGATTTAAGGTTGGCAGCACTGGTTGGTAATGACGTCCAAACGTCATCTGTCAAAGTAAAAAGTGTACAGTACATCCAGCTATTTCATCGTGGAAAGACTAACAAACGAGCAGCGACTGCAAATAGTTGAAATTTATTATCAAAATTCGTGCTCTATGACAAATGTGCATCGTTTGATACGACCATTTTATAGTCGTCATAATCGACCTGTTGAATCAATAATTCGTGCTGTTATCTCCAAGTTTCGCACTAAATTTACTTTGTTGGACTCAAAACCATAGACCCACATGCGTAGAGTGCATACCGAAAAAAATATTGCAGCCGTAGCGACCAGTGTTAATGACGATCGTGAAATATCAATTCGTCGCCGTTCTCAGCGATTAGGCATGTGTTACTCAACCACAAGGATTTTTTTTGCCCCAATTGACCGAGTTAAACTTGGTTGACATGTGGTTTAATCAAGACGGTGCAATATGCCACACTGCTCGTGAAACAATGGATATGTTGAGGGATGAATTTGGTGAGCAGTTTATTTCTCGATTTGGCCCAGTGAGTTGGCCCCCAAGATCTTGCGATTTAACGCCTCTTGATTATTTCTTGTGAGGTTATGTCAAGTCGGTAGTCTACGTGGACAAGCCGAACACGATTGAAGCCTTACAAGCCTTATGCCTGGAATACAGTCCGAAATGCTCGAAAAAGTGACGAAAAATTGGACATTCCGAATGGGCATTTTGAGACGGAGCGGCGGACAACATTTACATGAAATTATCGTTAAAAATTAAATGGAAAATATCAGTTTATCGATTCCAATAAAAAATTGTAATATATGATGCAAATTTGAGTGTTTTATTCGATTACAAAAAAAAACTACGATTAAAAAATCACCCTACATGAGTAATTGCCGCTACTATGCAAAAACCGCTTGAATTTTCAATAAAAGTTTTTCTCCTGATGAAGTTGGAATAAAACCAACGAAACTTTGAGAAATACATGTTGAAATATTATTGTTTTATTTGCATCAGAGAAAACTCTGACCAAAAATAGCTCGTATAAACACAAAAAAGAAAATTTAAGCCTTTTGGACCCAATCACGCGGCCACGCGTTTCGTACCTAAATAGTCGTATAAAGTGGTATGAATTGGTTCGTTAGACAAAACACATTTGGCGGCTAATATGCATAAATTTAAATAGTGATTTCCGGTCACCATTTCCTTAACTTTATAGATGTTAACTTCACTTGGGAACGTTGCTGACTAATTGAAACAAGGCAACTTTTTCGCTATATCTAACCATATTGGAATGCACTGTACCACTCATGTTCTTATGTTTTTTTGATAAAGTCGTTTCACAGTTAGCCATTTGTTATGTTTTTGTATATTTGGCGCGAGAAATTTCATTTCCAATATATAATATGATGGATATTTTTGCCCATTGTAAATATTGCAAAATATATTTGAAATGAACTGACAAAATCCAGAGCTGTAAGCAAATTAAGTGATAAATAGCACTCAAATTATGAGTCAGGCTAGAGGACATTTACGTCAACTTATCGACGAAAAGAATCTTGACAAAGCGGACTTTTTCAACTCCAATCAATTGCCTCTTTGTTTGAACATTCTTATTACTTCATTCATTAGGGTGACGATAAGTAGTACAAGAAATATGTTTGAAATCGTTCGTGCAAACATCTGATTAATTGGCTGTGTTTATTTATATAGGGTGGCGTATAAGTAACGCAAAGATTTGATCAGTGAATACATTTTTTGTTTAAGTTTTTTCTTCGTCCCTTTACAGAATTAACTAAATAATACTTGGGAAATTTATGCTGGAAAGGCTCAGCAAAGAACAAAGAACCAAAGTTGTTCAATTTTACTTTCAAAGTCCGCATTCGCTTCTTCAGATCATATCGAGATTTCTTTCTTGTTCGAAATGCTCCCAGCGCTTCAACAATTTACCGATTGGTTCTGCATTTTGGAACAAAGGGGCTGTCTGTGATCTTCCGCGTGCTGGAGGACCTTGCGCAGTTCGAAATGAAGTTACCATTGCTCGAGTGCAAGTAAGTATTGAGGAAAACCCGAAACTTCCACCACGCAACGTTCTCAGCAGTTAGAGATGTCTAGGCGGTCTTTGCAAAGAGTTTTACAGTTTTATGTTACGTCTTTTCCCGTATAAGATGCAATTGGGTCACGAGTTAAAATCAAATGATGCACAAGAACGCATTCAATATAGTCGCCGTCAGCGTTACTTATGCGCCACCTTGATGTTGATTACGGCTTTCCAAAGATATCATATATGGGGATTTGGTTGGAAAGCGACACTTCCATATACATAAATAAGCGCAGTCAGTCATTCAGATGTTTGCACGAATTATTTCAAACATATTTCTTGCTTACTTGCCAACGCCCGTTGAAAGTGTCACTGACATTGTGACAGCTGCTTAAAAAATTGTATTTGTTATAGACGTACTCACGTAATCATATAGAGAACAAATTAAAATATTCAAGCAAATATTATAAAAAAAACTTCATATGGATATTTCAAGCATAAACTAAAAAACAACAATTTTTGCTTAAAATTTGGCTATTTCAGCTTTGTTTTTTGCATGCTATTATGGGTTGTTGATTTACCAACGTATCGATTACGATTATAAAACGCAATTAGCTGATGTGGACAATGATAACGATTACGTTTTAGCTTTGATTTTTTAGTTATGCTAACTTTTTGGATTCAAAGTACAAATCAAAAGTTTTTTTTTTGTAGAAACATCTATCCTGCTAAAATAAAAATCAGTATTTTGCAACTCTGCAAACAACTTTCGCATTTTAATTTTTTATCTTAAATGACCATTTTGTAACATTTGAAAATTTACCAATTCAAATATTGGTTTAGTTTCAACTTTACAATAAAATATTTGCAAATATTTGATATCGTTAAATTTCCATTTTATTTAACATTTTGACCTTTTTTTTTGTTTGTTGGTTGACAAAATGTTACAATTTTAATCAATTTCGATTTAGCTTCACTCCAGTGAAAACAGAAAAATGGAATGAAAAACGATTGTTTGGCTAATATTTCATTCGCTATTGAATGTTAAATAAATGTGAAGAGTTGGTTTTTATAGCAACGACAAAAAAAAAAACAACAGAACGTAGAGATTTATAGCACTGTAAATTCTTTAGAAATCAACAAAACCTCCCCATTGTTTTACTATCACTAAAATACAGTCAACTGTCTTTATGGGGCCAGATATAAGAATTGAAAAACTGAAATGATGAAATAAATGGCTTAAAGTTGATATTCAAATCGCAGTTGTATAGGCAACGTAAGTTTGTCTACCTCTCCCGCTGCCTGTATTTAAGACAATAACATTTAAATTCCGCTTAAGAAGACGGATATGGCATCATAGAAATTATCCTTTCAACAATGGCAAGTAATTGGGATGTTAGAAAGGAAACGCTGATGAAAAGAAACCCAACAGAATATTTACATATAACCGCTATAAATATAAGATATTTGTGTGGTTGTAAAAAGTAGTGTCATCATTTCATAGAATTGTTATCTAAACTAGAAATTAGAGAATGAATTTTGAAACGGTGGGGGAAAATGAGAATAACTAAATTATGGAAAAGTTTTAAAAATACAACGATTTAACACAAATATGTACATATTTGGATATGCATAAAAATATTATAATAAAATAATACAGGGTGGCGCGATAGAACGTGCATATTGAAAAAATAGATTAAAAAATGAATACAAAAGGTGTGGTTAAAAAAAATCTAAGGCATTGTAGAGTAATAAATGGAGTTTATTTTCTAAAAACAACATCATCTAAATGGTGACCCTCTCTACGACGGCACTCCTCTAACAGCAAACGAAAATTATTGAAAACTTTCTTCAGTAATACTGGTGCAATGGCTGCCATTTCACCACGGATATTCTCCTTGAGCTGAACGATGTTTCTTGGATTATTACTGTAGACTTTGTGTTTGAGGTATCCCCACAAAAAAAAGTCAAGAGGCGTCAAGTCTGGACTACGTAGGGGCCATGGGATATCACCCCTTTTCGAAATCAGTCTGCCAGGGAACATCTGCTTCACCACCGCCATGGAGTCATTTGATGTGTGACAGGTAGCTCCATCTTGTTGGAACCAAGTTCTGGAATTCACTATTCTTGAACTTTCAATTCCTGGAGCCAAAAATCCGTCCAACATCTCAACATAGCGTTCCGTATTAACCGTGACGTTTTGGCCCCGCGCATTTTCGAAGAAAAAAGAACCAATTATTCCTCTGCCAGAGATTGCTGCCCATACTGTCACTTTGGGACTATGCAATGGTTTCTGGTGTTTGATTTTGGGATTTTCCCTGTTCTAGTAACGACAATTTTGACGGTTTACGAACCCATTCATAAGGAAATGAGCCTCGTCAGAGAAAAGGATATTGTCAAAATTGGAAAATCGATTAAGCATTTCATTAGCAAATGCGAGCCTTGCTATGAAGTCAGGCTCTTTCAATTCTTGTGTTAATTGCAGCTTATATGGATGCAATTTAAAATCCAATGTTAAAATTGGTTGCAAACTTCGTCGCGATAATTGTAAGACAGACGATCTTTTGCGAGTCGACATTTGTGGATTTCCTCGTACTGACTCCATAACTCTCTCAACATTGTCTTCGGTCCTAGATGTTCTTGGGCGACCATTCGCTTGTGTTTTAAATGTTGAACCGGTCTCTTCAAAACGCTTTACCTATATTTTAATTAAACTAGCACTCGGAGCTTCACTAATTCGCCGTAGTCCATATTCAGCACAATATAGTCGTCTAGTAGCGATATATGAACGAGAGTTCTCGTAAAATGCGCGCACGCAAAATGCGCGACGCTTCCTGTCGAAGTGATTCATAGCGACAAAAACTCCATGAGCCCGCCAACTCAACGATGTTTACGTTTTCTCCGATACAGAGGAGGGATGCTGTAATGCCCGATTTATCGGGAACAAGTTGCTGTATTGGTTGTGTTTTCCGATACGTTTTCGGTTTCGGAAACGTTTACGGTTGCGTTTAAATACAACCTTGTAATGGTGACATATGAACTGAAAATTCATTGTTTGACAATTGTAAAGTTCATCGCATATTGTAAAGAGATATAGAAACTTTCTTTCAATTTTACATCTCAAGCGGATAAGTTCTTCTTAGAGAGGGAAAATAGTGAGACCAAAAAAATCAACATTTTTCTTAATAATCACACACTTAATGTGAAAAAATCGGGGCAAAGTGCACAATATTGCCAAAGAAGTGTGTATATTGTACACTGTACAACTCATCATACGGTGCATTTAAACAATTTGTGAAACTATAATTTTCTTAAGACAACCACGTGTATACATTTGTCCGTAATATTTGAAATAAAATTCCTCAATTACGGGAAGGTGTCTTGGCATTGCCTTCTGTTCCATCTGGACCATTAAGATCTGTCACAAAATATTATGCGCCAACCTTCCCTTTAGTGATCCTTCACGTCACGGCCACACGGACCCTCCGTATGGGAATTTCTTTTGGCGGATAACCAGATGGAGTTCATCATTGTATGGACCAGATTAGATAAAAGTCTGAAACTTCTTCAGGATCGCCAACATGATTTTTGGTGTTAATTCATCATAATTTGCTGACACTAATTATATTTAAAACTCGAAATCGAAAAAATTTATAGAGACAACTTGGATTTTGATGTTGCTATTACTACAATGACCGTGTGAAACCACGACAAAGAAAAACGACAAGAAATTGAGAACTGCAGTCAGAAGAAGGCATAAAAGCAAACACTTATTCCGCCTTGTAATGACATTTATAGTCTCCGTCCGCCCTCTGGCAGCTTCATAAAATCCGAAACAGATACAATAAACAGTTTTCGTCACCAGTGTTTGCTTAATTTCTTAATTTTTGAGAGACAATAATACCCTAATGTAACATTTTCTTAGGAATCAGAAAATAGTCTCAGAAACAGCATTTATTTAATGACTTTTTTTCTGCTTATCTGCGATAAATCACTGAAAATATCTTTGTAAGAAAAACATGTTTCTGCAAAATAATGGTCATAAAACATAACTACCCCATCGTGATATGAGGTTGTTTAAGATTATGTTTACGAATTCATTCTAAATACATGTTAGCCTAGGTTAGTAAATTTATGAAAGAAATGCAGGACAAAACCAACAAGAAATACGCAAATATTAAACAGCAACAAATTACATACATATATCGATCGTCGATCATTACACTAATGAAATAAGACAACAACATCATATCGAATTCAAAACTTATCGTCATCGTCATACGCAATCCAAACATCGAACTCCTGAAGGCCTTCATCGAACTTCGAACTTCATCGAACATACTAATGAGTGTATGAACTAATGATATTTACGTTGTGGCGAAATTTTGAATGAGAACAATGTGGAATACATAATTAGTTACATATCTATAGGGTGTCCCAACAAGAACGCAAGATTTAAATTTGGCGCCATTTGAAGTGTCATTGTTTGACATTTGAACAATTGTTATTGTTTGCTAGTAGAAGATACGAGGTTAGTAAAAATGGAGCGCTACACGAATGAACAACGCATTCTCATTATGAAATTGTTTTACCAAAATGGTGAAAGTTTTGCGGCTACAGTTTGCAAATTGCGATCTACTTGGGATCACAATAATGTTCCAAAATAGTCAACTGTAAAGAGATTAATGGATAAATTTGCCAAAACTGGGTCTGTTAGTGATGTAAAGTCAACAACGCGCCTTCAACCAGGTCGATCGACCGAAAATGCTGCTCAAACTCCATCCACCTCAATTCGACACCGAGCTCAGCAAACTGGTGTCTCCAAATCCACGAATTTTGACGAAAGATTTGCATCTTCATGCATACAAAGTTCAATTGACTCAGGAACTGAAGCCAGCTGACCATGGACAGCGAAGGGAGTTCGTTAATTGGGTATTAGAGAGACAACATGAAAATGCTGATTTTGTCGATAAAATCACCTTCAATGACGAGGCCTATTTCCATCTTGATGGCTTTGTCAATAGGCAGAATTGTCGCATTTGGGGTGAGGAAAATCCTCGAGTGATTCACGAGAAGCAAATGCATCCTCAACGTGTCAATGTGTGGTGTGGATATTGGGCTGGAGAAATCATTGAACCTTTTTTCATGAAAATGAGACATGTCAAGCGCAAACAGTCAAAGGTGTTCTGTATCGTGAAATGATAACCAGCTTTTTCGTGCCTAGAATTGAAGAAATGAATGTGGGGGGCATGTGGTTTCAACAAGACGGCGCCACATGTCATACAGCCAGAGAAACAATTCAGTTGCTGCATCAGTCATTTAAATCTTACGTCGTTGTTGGGACACCCTTTAGTAGGGATCCTGTAAGTCAATCATAGCGCAAACTAGATAATAGACAGGGAGGGTATCGATGCGCACGTATCTCATCACATCTTTGAGCTACATCATGTGAATTTGAATGCTGACGTTTTGTTTTCTTTTTTAATTGAATGGCTACATAAGGGGCTTAATTTTGGCAAGCATTTGAATAATTTAAAGTAGTTTTCGTATATTAACCCAGTAAAGAAGGAGTCTATAATAAAATTTTCGTAACAAAATTATTTCAACATGTACAATAAAACAGTGCACCATAACGCTACAATGTCTAAGCACTCAGTTGCTGAGTACATCCGTAGTAGTATCTCTTTGCAAGCATTACTTTACTCACAATGTCAAAACTGAATTCCATTGAAGGCAAAGCCAAGTCGAGGGCACAGTAATAAACGAATAAATCTTTGTCAAAACAATTAACTTCCTATAATCACTACTTGTGATCCTCTTTTAATGATTAAGATTAAGATAGGCAACGAAATAATTGCAGAATTTGCTGTAGAGTGAATATGTTGTTAGTTCTATATTTACCAGTTTCAAATCTTCACTGATAAGTTCCAAACAAATTGGACTGAACAGGCTTTAGGGCTTTATATAGGGTGTAGTAGTTTTAAAACTGTCGGTCCTGTCTGCTGTCAGTTTTTAAATACCTGTCATCTGAAGTGTTATTTATTTGGTGAAAGGTTTGCCATTTATGAATATATAGCATTTAGCAACCGAAGAACGCGAAAAAATAGTTAAAACTTACTGCAGAAGTGATGCTTTAAGCTAGGGTTTTCAACCGAACAAAATGTTCTTAAGCGACGAAACTCACTTCTCACTCGGTGGTTACCTCAACAAGCAAGATTGTCACATGTGAAGCTCGGAGAATCCAGAAGCGATTGTGGAAAAGCCATTACATACCAAAAAAGTGATTGTTTGATACGCATTATGGTCTGGAGGTGTCATTGGGCCATATTTTTTTCGAAAACGACCTCAAAAGAATCCTCTGCTGTAAACAATTCAGAGGCGACAATCGTATTTTTCTTCCAGGAACTTATGAAATATATATTTCGTCTCCTCGTCAGCGTGACAATAAAATATGTTGTCGTCATGTAAATTGTGGCAATTGCTTCGCAGATAGTTTTAAAGATCGATAGAAAGTGTCGAATTCTCCTACCATCTGCAAACTCAAATATAGTTTTATTATAGCAGATGTCACAATAGCAGAGGTTAGCGTTTGTCGAGCGCATCCTTGTCCTCTCTATGACATCCTCTTGATGCCGCTGATGTCAACTCTCCATTTGGGGAGTACATCCGCTAATAGGACAGACGCAATTTCTTCTGTTATTCCACATGTCGTCAGTATTTGGGAGATTGCCTTCGTCACTTTCCTCTCGTGTTGTTATAATAATTTTTGTAACAGATAAACAGCTTATTGGGAGCCCATACAAAAAAACCCCCGTAGCCCCGCAAAAAAAGTCTAACGGCGTTAAATCGCATGATCTTGGTGGTCAATTGACGTCTCCAAAAAGTGAAATTACGTTTTCTTGAAACTTCTCATGCAATGAAACCAAAATTGGTCGTGTTGTGTTGATCATGGCACCGTTTTGTTGAAACCATATATTGCCCAGTTTATAATCTTCAATTGTAGGCGAAAAGAAGTCAGTTGTCATGTTGCTTTGAATGAAATTCGGATTATCCACCACACGTTTACTAGCAGAAGAAATGTTTTCAGCAGTGCATACGTTTAAGTCACCAATTTTCCAGTAATTTTTAACTATTTTTAAGCGTTAAATGATCTATATTCGCATATGGCAAACCTTTCACTAAATAAATAACACTTCAAATAGTAGGTGATAACCTTGCAGGGTGGCGTTTTTAAAACCACTAAATAGATAACCCTGTATTACGTCCCAAAGAAAACAATCGGCAGCAGTAAGGTCAGAAGACTTTTTAAGTCGACGGAACGTAGAATTTATTGAAATCTTTTTATTGGAGAATTTTTGCTGTAATTCTGTCATAACAGGTCTGGGTACACAATAAGTTGCGCCGTCTTCTTAAAACACCATCTGTTTGAGTTGGAAAGGAATCTCTTTCGCCCTAGTTTTGGAAAGCAAAAGTTTTGTAATATCTTGGTTTCAATAATCATGAGTCATTTTGCACTTGCTACAAAGTCGGAAGTCGTGGGCAACTTGGGAATTATTTTAAAGGATTCTGTTTGCTCTCAAGAGAATCACAGGCAAAAAGTCACTGCGGGAGAGGCAAAAGTCTGAAAATTTTGTTTGCTTTCGTTTCCTTGTGGAAACATAAGTTGAATGTTGCCGATTCTCGTTCACAGATATTTCAATGTTGCTTTTTAGTGCTTCGTTATAAATCTGTATCGAAAGACTAAGTGTAAAGATTAAAGTGTAAAAATCTGTGTACAGGACAATTGGACAACAACATAATCGGTCTCTTTATTTTAATTTTGATTTAAATTATTATTTCACTGTATGAGAGCTAATAGAATTTTACATCCACCCACATTTGTTTAATTTCTACACAAATCTAAGTACAATAGGAAAATAGCATGTCTAATGCTCGGTTTCGTATGGCTTCCATGAAAACATAGAAAAAATTTATCTTTAGGCAGCAGACACGGCCGTGATCACTGTAATACCCACATAGAGCGTCGGTTGTGTTAACTGGCTTTTTTTCTAGAGAAAATTTCTTCAAACATAAAATAGTAGGAGGAAGAAGACATGGACATGGATAGTGTTTTTTTTTTTGCTTTTGTGGTTATGGCGATGCTGCTGATGCTGTCGGTTTCAAACATTTGGCATTATGAGTCTTAAACAAATACCAAAATATGCTAAAACCTGACAAAAGGATAACACACACGGATTACAAGAGAAATATAACGTATATATGTATATGTATATTTGAAGAACTCACACTGCTGCATGGAAAGGAAACAAACCAAAAACAAACAAATAGAAATAACACAGCAAGTCCGCACACATCATGAGGGCAAGCAAGAGTCCTTAGTCCGCAGTTGTTTGCCTTACTCTTTCGAAACTTATTGGATTTTGTGTGGGTTTGAAAGTCAGCGTATTTGTCTACGGATGAAGAAGTCTTAAAATATAAATTTGAAATAAAAACCCCTTAGAAACACAACAGAAAAAAAAATGGGAGTAAAACCTAAAATATCCGTTTTAAGTGTTCATATTCTGTAAGTAACAGAAGCAATTTTGAGAAGAAAAAATAAATAATATAAAAAGCGTATCACATACACGTTTCGTTCTATACCTCATTTCCTCATTCACTTTACTTAGAATCGTGGACAAAATTGAAAAAAAAAACATCAACTAATTTCAATGAAATTAAGTTCATTACATTGTTTTCGCACACAGGAGTACTTGAGACAGAAACAATAAGAGTGCGATATGACTGTCAGCAGGAAAAAAATCAACACGTTGCCTCAGAGAGTATCGCCCCTCCGCTTGCGCTCGCTTTTGTAATCTTCTTGTCCTGTATACTGGCGCGCTGCTAGTTGTGAAATATAGATATACTTATACACACATGCACACACACACACACTCATAGCATCACATACCACGTACTTTTGACTTTAAATCCTTACACACGTTCCTTGTTCATGACACACTCAACAGTACTCAACATCCACGTGCAATTTAACTGCCGCCATATTACGTTTCCTAGTACTTTGCTCATTCTAAGAAGGCACAAAACGGAGTTCTGCCATAAAGTTTTCTTACGAGTTTGTTATATACTCTTTAACGGAGAGGGAATGAAAGACATATTGCGAGAGTGCCAGTGAAAGAGAGTGTGTTTTACAATATTATAACTTTTGCAAGTTACAACATTGTTTTTGTTGTGTTTCAACAAGTTCATCGGTTATGCGTGACCAAAAGTTATTTGTATATTTCGTGTGTTGCTTCATCCCCGGAAAGGAACAACATTTACTGACTTTTTCTATACACGCATGCATGCGTTTGTGTATGTTCGTGCGTGTGGGTATGAGCATGTTTGGCGTTCCCTTTGTGTGATGTTTTGGGTCAACTAGCCTCAGGTAATAGTAAAGATTTTTTTATCTGGATGTAATGTTTGGGAGAATATTACAGATAGAGACAGAGAGAGCAAGAGAGAGAGAGAGAGGGAGAGAGAGTGCAAGCTATAAATATAGGAACAAACACATTTATGCAAACGAAAGAGCGATTTGTTATATAGGTTTTTGCCTTACAGTGGGCAATGGAATGGAAAATGAATAAGAAAATATTTTAAACAGATTAAAGCAATAATTTCCGAAAGAAAAAAATATTAATAAATGAATAAAAATAACGGGGTAGTAAAAAACAATTATGTAGGCGCATGTATTCTCTGCAAATGAGGACAAACTGGTAACCATATTCTAAGTTGGATCACAACTTTGCCTGAGCTAAAGTTTTTATGCCTTTCATCATGGAAAACGGCCCACAATCCCGTGATCGACTTGCAATATAAATGGGAGCAGCGAAAATGTAACTGACCGTGACGTTCTGGTTAGTACGATCGCGACAATCATTCGCACGATCGTGAGTACACCTATCATTATTCAGAGTTTACTGAAACTCAACTCAGCTCCAACACTAAGATCGGATATAATGAAATAATAAGCCGGTTGTCTTGAATAAAATTCTGATGAAAACACAAAAGAAAATAAAGAAACTGACCCCCGCCGCTCACGTTATAAGAACCATAATTTAAGTATATGCATCTGAAATGTCCAAACACTCTATAGAGAAGATACCCCTATCTGACTGACGGATATACATATGTATGTAAGAGACAGGACAACGATAAGTGACCACTACTGATCACACTGATCTCGGTAAACGACCTGGCGAAAGGCAACGGCTATTAGACCAAATAAATGCTACGATTGCATAGAAGAATCATATCCGCTGTCAAATCCATGATACACGGAGTTTTCAGAAAATATGGCGAATTTTCATTTTTCTCAAAAAATATTTATTTATTCATCAATTTCTATTTCATTTCCTTCACAGTAGTCCTCCTCAGATATAATACACGTGTGCCAGTGTTGTTTTCAATCCTTGAAGCAGTTCTGATATGCACTTTCAATTATGTCCTTGAGTTCTCTCGGCGATTCAGTTTTTATCTCCTCAATCGTCGCAAAACGCCGTCCTTTCAGGGGTATCTTCAATCTTGGGTAGAGAAAAAAGTCGCAGGGGGCCAAATCTAGTGAAAACGGTGGCTGATGATAGCGGTGTTATTTTTGGGCAAATAATATCCTAGAAGCAAAGATTAGTGAGCAGGTGCATTATCATGATGCAAAAAACCATCAATTTTCTTCTATAACTCCGAGCATTTTTTTCGTATTGCTTCACACAAACGGCGCATAACTTCAAGGTGATACTCCTTATTTACCTTGTGGTAGGAACTCTTGATGCACAACGCCATGATTATCAAAGAAAACAGTGAGCAAACCCTTGACATTTGATCGAACTTGGCGTGCTTTTTTCGGTCTTGGCTCTCCTGGGCTCTTTCATTAGGACGATTGGGCTTTGGTTTCGATGTCATAACCATCGAGTATACCCATGATTTGTCACCTGTTATGACCCTTTTTAGCAAATCTGGATCATTGTTGACGTCATTCAACAATTCCTGGGCGATGCACATGCGACACTGTTTTTGGTCAAAATTCAGCGATTTTGGAACGAACTCCGCTGCCACACATTTCATGCCCAAAATTTTCGAAAAGATTGCATGGCATGGACCAATCGATATGCCGTCATCCTCAGCAACTTCTCTAATTGTGATTCGACGATTCTCCATAACAATTTTCTTCACTTTCTCAACATTTTCATCGGTTGTTTATGTGCTGAGGTGTCCAGAGCGAGCGTCGTCATTCATATCTTCTCGACCTTCTGTGAAAAGCTTGTTCCACTTGTAAATTTTTTTTTTTGACTCAAAACACTCTCACCGTAGGCCACTGTCAACATTTTAAGTGTTTTTGAGCACTAATATCAATTTTTACACAAAATTTGATACAACTTCTTTGATCCATTTTTTTTTTCATAGCAGAAAATCGCCGCACATGCAGAACACTTGTCTTATTTATGCCTCTCACAAACAAACTAAACGTGCTATGTGGAGAAAACCGTCAAAATATCTTCGAGACGAATGTACCAACATAAAAAAAAGAATAGTCGAAAGTCGTACGTAGCCCGTGAAATTGGAAAATTCACCTTTTTCTTAACACACCTCGTATTTAAATTGTTGTGGAAAATGTTAGAGCCCAAATAGGAAAACAATAGATTCTTAGTTCAACAATCGTGAAATGAAATCAACCTCCGCAAACGAATTTAGACGGGTTTATTTCGCTGAGGCGCATAATGTAATAATAAATTGAACCAGATTCCTGTATAGATACATCCTCAAGGCAACGTGGCGCCTTTCTGATTACGTGGTGACAGGTGGAAGGCATTCTTCTAACATTCTTCTAACTAACATGGATGTTCGAGTAGTCCCTAGTGCTAATATAGACTAGGATCGCTACTTGTTTTGCAGCTGAGGCTCGCACGAGAAGCACACAGCGAAGAACATACATATGTGAACAGGCACAAAGAAAGCTAGACGTTGCTAAGCTTCTTAACCCCCAAATTAACCACAACGTTTTCCGGAAAACTCTCTCAATTACTGCATCAAACCGACCCTTATCGTGCAGTTCCTTACACACAGGGACAACATATTGCGCATTCTATGGCTACTACTGCAAAAACTGTTGTTAGGTACGAAAAACTGTGCTCAGACAAACGCCGGTACTTTGAAGTACGTCGCATTGTGCCTAAGGAAAAGGATACTGCATACAGAGAAAGAGAGAGGGGATTAAAGATTTTTTAAGCGAAAGAAGTGTGTGGAAAGTGTGGAAAGAACGAGAGATTAAGAATATAGAATGATATTGAGATAGAGGTAAAATCCAAAATCGTATGCAAAAATACCAGATAGACAGCGATGGAAATCTTGCTACAGGTACGCAGAATGTGCTACATTCATGGAGAGAGCATTTTTTATACATTTCTACTGGCAATGGCATACATTGTCCAGGGATCCGAGAGAAAATGATATCTAAATAGCTGTATTGAGGTTTAAAAACAACAAAGTTGTGGGCGCTGATGGTCTGTCGGCAGAGCTGTTCAATACCGGTGTCGCTGCATCGGCTCCCAAATGTTTTTGGCCCGGTGAAGGCATGTTCGAACTTTGGAATTTAAGTGTATTATGTCCTTTGTTCAAAGAAGGCAATCCAAGTGTGTGTAAAAATTATAGCACACACACACACAGTTACCCATCTTTATATATATAATTCCACTGTACGGGCGTTGTCAGTGAACTCCTCCTAAACGGCTGGACCGCTTTGCATAAATTTTTGTATATGCGTCTGAGTGGTGCCCGAGATGGTTTAGATTTACAATTCGGTTCAATTGGACAAAGGGGCGTGGTACCTCCCATACAAGCAAAAAATTAAAAATCAATTTTTTCTGCTCCTGCTTACGGTATTTGAACAAAATTTGGTACATCGGTTTGGTGTACATATCTTAAGTGCTGCTGCAAATATGGGCGGGATTGGACAATGAGGAGTGGTACCTCCTATACAAACCACAAATTAAAAAGCAATTATTTCTGCTCCTGCTAATGAAACATTTCCAATAAAAATAAAATTTGAAGGCTAAGCAACGTTTGCCGGGTCGGCTAGTCGCTTATAAAGTTCTGGGGACTGTGATATGTAAAATACTAAAGCTTATTTTAGCTGACCTGATTGGGTCTTATCAGTGTAGGTTTAGACCTGACAAATCAACATCTGACCAGATATTCCCATTACGACAAGTTCTGTTCTTTTTTTAAAATTAGATCTACAATTACTATCTTAAAAAGCTGCTTTCGACATTCTGATATGGCTAAAACTGTATGAGCTCAATGCTGAGTTTGGAATTCCCGCAATACTTATATGATAAGACTTCAGTAACATCGTAAAGCAGTAAAAAACTGCCTTCGACAATACGATACGGGAAAAACTGTATGACACCATGACTGAGTTTAGAATTCCTTGTACTTACACGATGATACTTCAGTCTTGTCTGGCATTAAAAAGGAAATAACGAATAATGGTTCGACTGATAAATGAGGAAAAAACGAAATTATTTGTGTCGATGAACAAAGCGTCTATTCGTTTGGGATGTTGTGTGAACTTTGAGTGCTACAACTTTGAAGTGGTGGATGAATTCACATACTTCGTCTGCGTTGTGAATGATTCTAATGATCTCATCATGAATATTGAGAGAAAAGTATAGCTTGCAAAGATGTGTAAATAAGTAATCGATTTGATGACAAAACCCTGTCTCTCAGCAATCCGAAATCCATCTGTGCCAGGCACTAATCCTATATGTTCTGCTGTATGGGTCCGAATTTTGAGTTATCACATATACGGATAAATCGGAGCTGGGAGTCTTCGAGAAAAAAATACTCCGGAAATATAAGGCCCATCACCATGAGCTGTATGACCTGTGTAAAGACAATGACGTGGTAAAGTGCATCAAAATATAACGATTCCGCTGTGTCATGTTGTGCGGATCGTCGCAAATGCTTCAACATGAAAGGTTATTGACATCAAAACTCTTTGGATTGACCAGATATTGAAAATACTGGTGTACTGAATTGGAGAAGAAGCGCAGAAGATCAAATCGCTTAGGATTGTTTTTGACAAGCGGCTCATAATTTTAGTCTCCATCTAAGTAAGTATGTAGATTTACTGTAAATGTTTTGTAGAATTCCAGCACTCGAAATTCCATTCCAATTCAAAATTCAAAACAAATTCTTTGTTATAAAATGCTAAACTCTAAACGCATTTGAGATAAACTGACAAAGTTGAGCACTGTAAATAAACAAAATGACATAACGCGCTCAAAATCCGTGTTAGTATTTAGCATAGATGTGCCAACTTAGTCACAGAAAGAATTTCAATTTTAATTTTTCGACGATAATAATTTACTATCAGATATTTTAAACAAGTTAGAACATTAGAATATTAACATATTAGAAGAATTGCGGCCCAACTGCCACATAGTTTTCGTTCATATTTGAAGAATTTAGCAAATAATTGCTGCTTTTTAAATTTTGCTTTATGAGGTTTACAACCATTTATTTTTCCAGTGCCAGTAATTTCGCATAGCTTTGGCAACTCCTAGCAAGCAAATGTTCTCGTTTATAAACAAAAACACTATGAAATGCTCTCTCACGAATACACTCCAATAAGTTCATGCATATGAAGGCACAACACAAAACCACATGCTGCGTTTGAATGTTTTTGTAGAATTTTCCAAAAACAAAATATGATGATGCTAACATTCGCTCCGCAATTTGCAAATGTTACACTCACCATCAGTGGTAGTGAATAAGCAAGAGAGCACCGGGGAGACAAAGAGAGTGAGAGCGTGCGAGAGAACATACAGGTTACAGATATGTAACATGAAAGAATATGAATTTTTCCAGGGGGTATTTTATCTTGAGCAAATCTCGCAAATTTTTCAGTTTCATCTGAGACGTGCGGTTAAACGGTCGATAAACAAAAGAGAAATTTGAATACAAGAAAATATTGAATTCAATACTTAAGAAAATAACAAAAGAAGTTGGGAAAATGTGCATAGATTGTAAGAAAGTTTTAAAAGGAAAGTTGTGAAAAATTCGAAGAAGCAAATTGACCAGATTTTACAAATTAAATTACGGTCATTAATTAATAACGCTTATTGCAGAATAAGTGCTGATTTTTTATGTAATGTTAACTGCTGTTGATTGCATACATCCTGGATATACACATTTATATATATATATGTGTGTATGTAATTGTACGTTCTTGCTTAAACACGGGTATATTTATATGTGCAGTACTATGTTAAGCGGGTTTGCGGAATTATAAAAACATTTTATGAATAAACTGAAAACAGACATTATAAAAAGGAATACATGGACACATATAGCAGAAATCCTGTGAGATTTACTATGTCCTTTGCTAAAGCTTTAGCTCCACAGATAGAGGCTTGACAAAGTGAAAAGTGTAGAAAAAGTAAACAAACAACAAGGAAACATCTGAGGTTATATCCCACATTCTTCGTAATACCTTTAGCAAAAATCAATTGTGGAAAAGTTTTACAAATGCTGTAGAAAGTTTTGCTTACAAAAGTAAGAGCGAATAATAATCATAATTGGCTTTAATAAAAACTGGGAAATTAAAGAAGAAACGTTTCCTGTTAATAATAATAAGCCTAAACCTGCTTCGTTGTTTTCACAGAGCCACTACGTCACCTTTTGCGAAAAGGACATTAACGTGTCTAAACAAACTAACTTCCGCTTCCGGCCAACGATACTTTTAGTGTAAGTGTGTGTTTGTTTGCGAGCATTGTTAGTGTTTGGTCGTTTTTGGAATTGCTGATTAAGCCTTAAACGTGGATCCCGCAGCTAGCTACCAGAGAATGACACGAGTACGCCGTATTGTGGTAAGTTTAGGATTATGGCTGCACAAATATTCCCACCCAACACAAAAGCCACAGAACCGAAACATGAAAATCACATTGCACAAAAAACAAAAAAAATCTAACAACATTACACTCGAATGTACGGCTATATGTGTAGATTAACAAAAATGTCATTTTGTACAACAGCAGGCAGCAGCCAGCGGCCAGTAGCCAGTAGAATATACCCAAAAGGCAAACTAACCCAATTCGTATAAATACCAAAACCAAAACCTAATGTTCATACAAAATCCCAGGAAATAGATATCATACATACAGACAAGCAAACATACAGACAGACAGTCACACACATGTACTTATCATTTTACTACTGCACAAGACCACATGTGAATGCTTGCGTATGATTACATTGTAAATATTGTTGTATATAACACCCATTACAACCATGCTAACGGGGTAAAAAAAAAAAACAAAAAACAAAAATATTTAAGCTAACAAATAAACGGGCAAATGGACAACCACCGACACCGACCGAACTGACTGACTGACATGTAAATACTCGATATTTATGAAACATTTTTATTGAATTCTCCTGCAGTGAAATATAAATATTTCGTCTTTTTTATTAGATCATTTGCAGGTACGCCTTTTACTTGCTCATACAAGCGTACATCGCAAAAACATTTACGATAAATTTTTGCTATTTTTGTATTTTGTAAATCACCTTTTTGCAAAAAAACTTTTCGTTCATATTTTTATATTTTCCTACAAAATTTATGGGTGTTTGTATTTAAATTATTGTAATCATCAGGTACAAATTTATAGCGTAAATCGTTTAAACAAGAATCAGTTTTTATTTATGTAAAAATATAAACCATTTTGTTTTTTTTTCTCTTTTTCTTAAAGTGATCATGAAGCGTAAATACTACGTAGATAGTATAAATAATATAACTCATACGCATCGCATATTGGTTTACTATTAGGCAAAAAAGATCGACTTTTTCGGAAAATCGGGTTATCGAATTGTTTATCACAGCCAATTTTTATGTTTACTACGCTTTTCTTACTGCCAAACACATTTAATTACATTATAATATTATATTATTACTATTTTTAATATATTATCCGTATCTTACAGATAATAATAAGAGCAATACGTAGGCGAAAGCCAACAATATTACTCATACGCATCATATGATGGTTTGCACTTAGACTTATCGAAAGAAGGACTTTTTCAGATAACACGTTTCTTTTTGTTCGATATTGCCCGTTTCATATAACCCGGTTTTTGTGTCAGCAGTATTGAAAAGAATTCGGTACAATTTGGGGACCATCACCGAAACGAAATGAAATTGGAAAATGCTTTTGATTTGTTTCAGTTTCTTTAATATAAATCAAAAATACACAAACCTTTTTTGCTATTTTTGTATTTTGTAAATTATATTTTTGTAAAAAACATTCGTTCATATTTTTACATTTTCCTACAAAATTTATGAGCATGTTTTTGTATTTAAATTAATGTACTCATTAGGTACAAATTTGTAGCGCAAATCGTTTTAACAAGAGTCAGTTTTTATTTATATAAAAACATAAACCATTTTCTTTTTTTGTTTCTCTTGAAATTATCATAAAACAAATAATACGTAGATATAAATAATAATAAATAAATAAATAATAAATAAATAATATTACTCATACGCATTTCATGTTGGTTTACTATTAGGCTAATTGAAACATCGACTTTTTCGGAAAATCGGGTTATCGATTTGTATCTCACTGCCAACTTTTATGTTTACCACGCTATACTAACTGTAAACCACATTTAATTACATTATATTACTATATTATTACTATTCTAAATATATTATCCTTACCAATAGCTAATAATAATGACTAATACGTAGGTGAAAATCAATAATATTACTCATACGCATCATATGATGGTTTACACTTAAACGAAAGACTTTTTCAGAATACAGGTTTCCTTTTGTTCGATATTGTGTGTTTCATATAACCCTATTTGTGTCAGCAGTATTGAAAAGAAATCGATACAATTTGGGGACCATCACCGAAACGAAATAAAATTCAGAAATAGTTTTGATTCGTTTTAGTTTCTGAAATCTAAATCAAAAATACACATTTTTTTTATTCTGACAACTGACAACCGAATCAAAATTGTATTGAATTTTGTTTCTATCCCATAGATCCAAAGTGTATTTACAGGCAATTTTGAAACCTAAACGAAATTGAATTCATAAATGGTTTTGATTTGTTTCAGTTTCTGGAACTTAAATAAAAAATATTCAAAATTGTTATGATAATTCCGTCAGGCAAATCAAAATTGTATTGAATTGTATTTCGGTGCTTTAGATCCAAAGCATAGTTACAAGCAATTTCGCTTTTGATTGTTACATCCAAAACGAAATTAGTGATAATTCTGATTTTGATTCATTTATGATACGTTTAGTTTGCATTTGGTTTAAAATTGTTCAATTCAAAAAAATAACATACAAAATTTTTGAGCAGCTGTTAACATTTCTGAAAGCCTGGTATCTTAAATTCAGAAAACAAATTATTTAAATTATTTATACCTTTCTCAGTTTGACGTTAGATCTTTGTTTCTGGCAAGAAATGAAACTACATCTACGTTTTGCTTGCTAAGGAGTGAAACTACATTTGGCTCAGTTCTGATTTAGATTAAGAAACGAAATTGCATAAAACTATATTTTTACTTAATTTGATCATATCAAAACATCGATTTCATTGTGTTTCGATGCAATATAGATTTTTGATTTCGTTTCGGGTAAAATAAACTATTATGAATTGAGCTGTTGTTTCGAATATAAATGAGAAAGAAATCTTTAATATATAATACTTTAAATAAATTTAAACTGAAGCTTCATCAAGGTCCCTGTTGTCAATGAATTTTAATATTAAATAATATTATAGCTCATTACAGAAAGAGTGTCCATTTGGAGATAAAAAAAATTTCTGTAATCGTGATATAGAATTGTGTGGAAATTGAATAAACGTCGATGAATTTGAATTTAACATTTACCAGTGTGTGCTGGTAAATTATTTGAAGTATTTACATTTTTCTCAGTTTGACGTTAGATCTCTGTTTCTGGCAAGAAATGAAACTACATCTAGGTTTTTCTTCCCAAGAAGTGAAACAACATTTGGCTTCAGTTCTGATTCAGATTAAGAAACAAAATTGCATAAAAGTTTATTTTTATTTAACTTTATCGTATCAAAATATTTGTCTTATTATGTTTCGATAGAAAATCAGAAGCGATATAGATTTTGGATTTTGTTTAGGGTAAAAGTAACCATTATGAATTGAGTTGTTGTTTCGAATATTAACCAGAAAAAATTTCTAATGTACTTTATATATGCTTAGACTGAAGTTTCGTCAAGGTTCCTGTTACCAATAAATTATAATACTAAATAATATTATAGTTCATTATAGAAAGAGTATCCATGGAAGATAAAAAGATCTTCTAATCGTGATCTAGAAGTTGTGAAAATTGGATAAACATCGATGAATTTGAATTTAACATATGCCGGTATGTGCTAATAGGAATGTTGTTGTTTTTTGACAACTTTCCACTACTCATTCATCAGATCCTCCAAAGCAATGGAAGATCAGTTTTCATTACAATTTTCTTCTTTTAATCAGAATTCACATAACTAATTACAAAAAAATTATCCTGCAACCCATGAATGAGACATGGGAGATCTTCTCACGTTCAATGGGCTTATAAGCATTCTATTTTTACACCTACTCAACGGGACCTGCAGCTTAGCGGCGGTTTCGAAAATCACAGTTTTTAGAATCATTTACCAGACTTGTTCGATTACTTGACTACTTGAAGAGTTCGTCGGACACGTCAAGATGACTGCAGCCCAAGTAATGATAGGTGGCTCTGTAGGGGATTAAACTCGTGATTGTGATAACGATTGTTACGTGTACTAACCATCGCTCTCCGGTTGGTAACACATAACAAATTAATTTGATTTAGTAATAACCAAAAATTTTAAATTTTGTTAAACAATTTTATTAGAAACAAAAATTAAAATACTAAAAATGTTTACAATTCTTACAACTACTGCCTGTTATATTGTCATAATTTCATTAGTCCCTTTCGTGTAATTAAAACTAGTTTCCCAAGAATCTGAAAATATGCTTATGTAGCATTTATGGAAGACATGAAAATATCATTCTTAAGAAATGACTTATACTTTGTTTTTTGCTGGGAGGTAATACAAAATAATATTACTCATACACTTCACATGAGTTTCTCGATATGTTCGAAATTGAAAGGATATCGTCATATTCGATCACTTTCGCTTTTTTTTATAGAAGCTCTCAGCAATAATAAAATATAATAATAAAATAAATAAATAATAGCATTTACGGAAGCCATGAAAATATCATTCTTAAGGAATGACTTATACTTTGTTTTTTGCTGGGAGGTAATACAAAATAATATTACTCATACGCTTCGCATGAGTTTCTCGATATGTTCGAGATTGAAAAGATATCGGCATATTCGATCACTTTCGCTTTTTTTTATAGAAGCTCTAAGCAATAATAAAATATAATAATAAAATAAATAAATATAAAATTTCGTATGCCAAGCACATTTCGAACAAGGTTTTCTTCTAAAGCTTACATTTAAGGGAACAAAATGTTAGATCATATCAATAAAGGTATACTTTTCTGAAATGTTATCTTATTAGCTTTTTTTTAGAAAAAAATCTGAGCTTACTTTATAACAAATTGTTATGACAACGTACATTAATAATACAAGTTAATACAAGTTAAGCCAAAAATGTTATAATTTTGAGATACTGTAGTAAATGAGATGTGTGAAAAATTGACAAATAGATTGAACAGAATGGGGACCATACTGCAAATTTAAATTACAACTTTAGGAAGTATACGAAAATAGCCACTTAAGTTAATTCGCTGTTTGTAATTAAGTACTTCCAGATATCTAATTCACCTTTCAGTTATATAAACCTTATCCGTTTTTCGGTTTCAAAAGTAAAGGTGAATAAAAGTAACATAAAGCTATGATTTCGATGAAACTTTTGCTTATCATTATAATGCTTGAACCTTGTTATTATGTACGAAATACAATGCAATTTAAATGATAGCTTCTGGACTGATTGCAGCATTGGCTTCTTTAGAAGTAGTTTTCAAAAAAGACGGCCTAATGACACCTCCAGACAATCACTATTTTCGAATGAATTGGCTTTTTTACAATCACTTCTTAGCATATGCAACAATTTTGCTTGCTAACGTACCAACAGAGTGAGAAATAAGCTTCGTCGCTGAAGAAAATGCTGTTCGACTGAAAGCCCTATTTTGAATTGCCACTTTTGTAGTACGGTAAGTTTTAACTATTTGTACACGTTTTCCCGGTTGTCAAACGATCCATATTGGTAAATGGCAAACTTTTAACGAAATAAATATCACTTCAGATGACAGGTATTTAACAGCTGATGGCCTTTATCACACCGACGGTTTTGGAATCACTAAATGGATAACCCTTTATCACTTTTTTGTCGTCATTCCTTCCTGATTTTATCCCCTTAATCCCCTCTTATTCAATGTTTACGCATATAATTGAATTTATACACCCATTTTGCGGTTTCAGGCTTTACTCTTTAGTTCTAGGCGGTAAAACTAATTTTCCCCCTATTCCTCTCTTATTCCTTTCCTTAAAATTACGAATTTTGAAATGTTTCCTTTTTAAATATGATTGTGCTATAAAAACAAAGTGTTTAATAGTATGCAAATGTAATTTCATGACTTTATCTTGTGCTATTTGTTATGAGCAAACGAACTATTTTTGGAAATATGCACAAATTTGCCTACTTTGGAATGGCAACCGCTTTTTATGTTTCTAGCTTTGACCGTTGGAGCTAGGTGATGGTACCAGGTTTGTCTCCCTTAACATAGGTTTTATCCCTAAAAGTTTGTATTGTGAGAAATCACTTCTCAATGCGTGTTTAAGGTGGAAGTAAAACATGGAAATCAAATTTCACGATTATATTTCTAGCCGTTTGAGCTAGGCGGAATTATTATATTGGTCGTTTTTCACTCTGGTTTTAGCTCGGGTTTCTATTATTAAAATGAAATATGGACACAAATTTTCATGGTTCTTTCTCTAGCCATTTGAGCAGGATAATGTACCAGATTTGTTCCTTTTTTTCTTGCTTCTATCCTTAAAGGTGCGAATTTCGAAAAATCTCTTTGCGTCACGAAGAACAATATGGACACCATATTTTATGATTCAAACTCTAGTCGTTTGAGATGGGCGATGGCATTAGAAAGTATAAATAAATAAAGTATATCTTCTTCGTATTCTTATATATCTATCTATATATATAAAAATCAATTGCTGTGCGTTAGTCTCGCTAAAGCTCGAGAACGGTTGAACCGATTTGGCTGATTTTGGTCTTAAATTATTGGTAGAGTATTCCGGAAGGTTTAAAAGGTTTTATTTGAAGTGATAGATGGCGTTGGAGATGAGATTTTTGCAATTAATTTTTTTTACCACATTAATATTGAATCTTTGAAGGCAAAACAACGTTTGCCGGGTCAGCTAGTAAAAGTATAAATTTAGAATAATCGTGGTGTAAAACCGCATCTACGAGGTGTGTTAAAAAAATAAGGCGAAATCCGAAAATTCACGTTGTTTTTTTAACACACCTCGTATTGTATAAAGAGCATGTATACTACAATTTCCATGATTCTAGCTCTAGTCTTGTGATCTGGACGATGATCAGTCAGTCAGACAGCCAGTTAGCGACGCAACAATTTGATGAGGGCTGTCCCAAAACTTGCCTATTTAACACAGAAGACACAACAAAATTTTAAAATTTTTTCTTTTTTTTTTTCAACATAATTTGCTATTAGCTCGATACACTTTTTCCAGCGATATTCAATAGCTTCTATACCCTGTTTATAGTAAGAATTGGCAAAATCCTTCAAATAGTTGTCAATCGTAGACTTGACTTCTTCATTGTTGGCAATTTTTTTTTTACCACGGAACCATTTTTTTAAGTTTGGAAATAGAAAATAGTACTAGTGAGCTAAACCTGGCGAGTAAAATGCATGGTGAAGCAATTCGAACTTTTTCATTCGAACTAGTTTCATCACCTAAACGCTGCAATAGATTAGCATAATATTCGCCGCTGATGGTTTTTCCTTTCTAAGGATAATCCATAAAAGTTATCCCAAGAGTATACCAAAAAAAAAAAAAACAAAAAAAAAAAAAAAAAACAGACGCCATGACCTTGCCTGCAGATGGCATCATCTTTGTCTTTTTGGGTACGATTCTCCCCATTCGAGCCCACTGCTTTGACTGTTGCTTTGTGTCAGGTGTGAAGTGTTGAAGTCATGTGTCATCTATGGTTATAAATCAACGTAAAAACTCAGTTTTATTGCGGTGAAACAACGTAAAACACTCTGATTCTCTACTGAAACATCTTTACAACGTTGTTTTAGCTCTATTTTATGCAGACGCGGCACCCATCTATGCGATGTATAGCACATTCTGAAACGCGTATTATTTCAGCTAGCTCACACACCTTCACCCGACGATCGTCCACAACCATTTTGTAGATTTTCTTAACTGTGTCTGGTGTGGGCACCTCTATTGGTCGACCACTAGTTGTTTGTCGTACGGCCTTGTTTAAACTCTGCTACCCAATATTTGATAGTTGTAAACGAAGGAGCAGGCTCCTCCAGAGTATAATTTAACTCGGCTTTAGTATTGGTTAAACTGAGACTTTTCGAATGAAAATATTGAATTGCATAATGATGAGGAATTTTTTTTCACTGAGATCGTTTACTTTCAATTCTTCATATAAAAATGCTAAACAACGCGTTGTTTAGGAACACACTCCTCTAGAGTGAAATCTAGCTCGGCTTTAATATTGGTTGTTCTGAGACCTTTCGAATGGAAATATGGAATTACATAATGGTGACCAATTGTCGCCATGCTTTCAAAATTCACCGGGATCGTTTATTTTTGATGGCTGAAATAGAAATACTAAACAACGCGACGTTTTGAAACTTAAAACATATGTTTTATAATGTTGCAACTTTTCACTTAAATATTTTTTTTCAAACTACTGGCACTATGTATATGTCAGGGTGGCCAGTTTTGCGACCACTTTCGTACCATCATAAGCGGCTGAAGCTAAAATCATAAAAGTATAGTACACATTGAAGTGTACATTCTAACATAGAGCACTTGAGGCCAGAAAGGATTTTTTAAAATTCAAACTTTTGAAATATAGAACAGCAAAGGTATTGAATTAATAGGACTATAAACCTATTGATGAATCGAAAATGAGGAGCTTTTACGAGCACATTTCTCTTATGTCTTATGTGAGCTATAGAAGTTGAAATCCTAAAATTCTTTTTTCCAGGAGAACCATAGACGGGAGATGAATGCCAACATCTAGAGTAAAGTGTTACAGTAAACGTGAAACAAATAAGACTGCCCGAAAATTAAATTGATGGCATCTCAATCGGGTGAAGGCGTAGAAGAAAGTAGCACTCCTCTGTTTAACCGCTTTTAATTAGAATCGTGAAAAATTGACAAGGAAGTCTCCTCCTGGCATTGCTAAATGGAATGAAAAGTAATTTTACTTTGAGTTTCATATTTATTTAAGAAAGTAAATTGTTGTGCTTTTGGTAAAACTTTATATGGCTGTGCATTTGTATGTATGTATAAGCGTATATAATGTATAAACACGAATCGTGGAAAATTGGAAAAGTGAGTCTTGCCCTGGCAGTGGCAACTAAATTGCAGATGATTTCAATTTTCAATTTTATTTTTATTGAAATAAATTTATATTGTACATACGAAATCTATAGCACTTGCTAGAGCTTTATACGTATGTATACGATATATCCATTTGATGAAACCTCTTCCAATGGATGAATCCATTTTCTCCCTTGATTATTAATTTCGAAAAGTCATTTCCCTTAAATAAACAACTACA
>JAHXMU010000011.1:843148-867340 GCA_019455685.1 Philornis downsi
TCTTCCATTAATACAGCAAAAACAAAAATCAAAAGAAAAGGGAAAGGGAAAGTAAACGAATATAGTATTAGCTGGCCAAGAAGGTGTCTTGAGTGTGACCCTTTTCTCACTTTTGCTTGTTTTTCTTTTGGGCAAAACAAGAGGCGCTTAATAAGCGCCTAATATTGTATAATATTGTTTCCACAAAATTTAATTTTCAATTGTAACGCGATTCAGGCGTACTTTTTTTTGGCGCTTCTTATTTCAACAAGAAAAACGGAAGAAATTCAAGCAAACCAATTCCGGATTCTGCCTTACGATTGCCTGGTACCTACCTAATACAATGACTATGACACCTTTTCTGTGGGTGTTCTCCTCCATATCTGTCTTTGGGGTTTCAGCATTGCGACTGGCTGGTTGCCTGTGCAAGTAATTTTTAAGCAAACACGACAGTACAACGACGAGTACTTAGTTGTGTTCACTTTCCTTGGGCAAATAAAGCATATTTATACAAGGATTTGTTTCCTTTTCTTATTTTCACTACGCCCGCCAACTTATTTATTGTGGTTCGTGTTCAATTTGAATTCAATCTCCATTAACTTTTTTCCATGATATTTCCACTTTTCTGTTTTGGTCGTTTTTCTTTACTCCTCTTTTTCCTCTCGCCACTCACATTCTCTGCCAGATGGTGTAGGGAGGTAGGCTTAAGAAATAAGAGCCGGGGATGGTTATGCCTGTATGTAATTGTGCCGCGTGCAGTTAGCGAGTAGCAATTTGCAATAATCATCATCAATGTTCAAATAAATGAAGAGCAATTACTAAGCTAAAGTATCGCAATGTATTGAAGTCATTTTTTTATTCGTACTCCTTTGTACTTGCTATCCTTTTATATCGTTAATATTTATTTTCATTTATGGTAACATCACAAATTGATTTAATATCCTTCAAGTACGTTTCAGTAAAGGCATTAACTGTACTTTGTTACCACACTGACTTTGGCCTAACAAAAAGGAAGGACTTCTTAAGAAGGAAAGGACTTTCGTAAGTTGAATTTTTTTCTCCTGTTTTGAGGAATTTTTACAATCGGATACAAATTTTCAGTGATTATATAAGAGAATGAATGAATGAATGAATGATGGCCTCAATATTCACTGTAGGTATTGACGAAATCATTTAAGTTTGCTCAAGAAAGGGAATTATGGACCGTAATAAGAAATATTTTCTGTTTTTAATGCCATTTTATATTTTGTCATGAAATTCTTAGTATAGTAATAATGAGGTGCAATTGAAGTATTCATGAAAGCCAGATTATAATAGACAACCTTGTGCGAAAGAGATGCCTTGGTTCCTGCGTTATTAGCTATTGCCCAAGCAGCTACTTTGCCACTGTATCCAAAAATTTAGACCAGTTTTTATTCTTTTTTTTTCAAGAAATCTATTCATCCAAATAAATTTAAAGTATCCGGCCCGGAATTAGTAGTATGCCAATGTCTTTACTTATTCTCGAGTTATGCCAAATGGCTACATTTTGGTTTAGCTTTCAGAGCACTCTGTGACTTACGGTGAATCTCTTTTCTCAGCTAAAAACGATGTCCTCGGATACGTTTACTGAATTTAAGAAAAATCAGATATCACACAATGCTAAATCAGTTGAATACGGTGATTGTGAAGCAACATTAGTTAAACATTTGCCAAAAAGCTTACGATGGGTCAACGCAGTGAGAGATGGAACATTAAAGCGCATTTAAATTATATTATCCCTAAAGCTTATTCTATACTAGCTTATATTAGAAGAAATTGTTCCGATTTCACTGATCCACATACCTTAAAAATAGTGTATACTTCCTTTGTAAGATCAAAATTGGAATATTGGAATATGACTTTATTGGTTGGAGTACCCTTTGCCAAGTCAACATATCGAGCATAGAAAGAATTCAGCGGGTCTTTCTGAAATGTGCTCTCTGTTCAATTAACTTTGGTGATTTTGTGCCTCCTTATATTTCGAGATGCTGGTTACTGGGCTTACAGCCATTGCAATATCGCCGTATTTATCATACCTTGTTATTCGTATTCGATATAATAGCTGGTATAATTGATTGTTCTGAATGATTGTCGCCTATACCGTTTTATGTTCCGTCGAGATCACTCAGATATCATTATATATCTAACACAGATTTATTGAATTCAATTTCCTAAATAGGATTGCAAGAAATGAATATCCAATTCAACACCTAGAGTTTTGTGTATCTAGAAATAACTTTAAACTGTTTCTTTTTAGATATTTAATATAAGAAAATATTACATATTTGCATACCTTTTTTGAAATAAGTTATGCCAATTCTTAGTCTGTAAGGATTTATATGTCCACAGACCTAAATAAATGAAATGCAATGAAATATATTCGATAATCGCGTGCACCAACTATTGAGCCACTGTCGATATGTATGCTCGAATTCATCATGTAAAATCAGAACCCCAGTGTCTGGTTCGGCAGGGACGGGTTCAATTCTGACATATATTTACTTCAAGAGATTTATAAAAGTATACAAAAATACCGGGGATTAGCTTTCGTTTCCAAAGTTTATTAGAGTTAATACCTTGAATCAAATACAGGATTATGTGTGCAGGCAAACTCGTCTTACACGTATGGGGGGAATATCAGAACTGACTTGAGCAAATCAAATAAATTCTCTAATAGCTCAGTCGACCTAAAGTTTACTCTAAAGCACTCAATCTCATTACAATTGTGAACTTTACATGTAAACGTCTCAATTGCAGTGGAGATGATAAATTTAGGATTTATATCTTAGAATTTGCAGACGTGGGTTCTGGGAATAAACACCCAGAATAGATTCTGCTGATCCCAGTTACGGCCAATATTTGAACAATACTGGTATTCATTTTAAAAAAAGTATGTAGAAGGAATGATTCTTTTATATGACGATAAAGATTAGCTATTAAAATTGTTTAATTGAATTATTCAATATGCGATAACTAGGCTTCGCAACATCTCAAATTTCTAACATTTCTAATTCAATGCCTTCATATTTTCTCCTCCTCATAATGCGGTTAACATATCGTTCTATTTCCACCATCTAGTTCACATTCCCCCGGCCGTACTGTGTATATATTTTAGAATTGTAAAACTGTCTTTCTATAAATTCCTGTAATAAATCTTTTTAAGTGTTTGCGAGAGGTTTTCATATCAAGTTTACTAATTTCAACTTGAGCTCATTTCATTTTATACTTTGGCTGCTAGAGAACACCTGTTTGCCGTAGACAATAAAATGCGGTCTGAAGGACTTGGCGGTTAATCCTTGGTATTTTCTTCAATTACAAATAATTTATTCATTACATTCACGTGTAAAATGTAAAGTGTAGACGGTAGAAGCTTTAAATATGTAAATGTACTCGTATATGCGATGGTGTTTGTGTATCATATAACAGCAGCTATTTCGGTATTTTTGGCGCGTAACATTTCTATTTTATCTTTGTAAAGAAGAGAACGGTTTTATGTTGCTAAGATGTTTGTGTGGCATTAAAACATGATAGCGTTGTGAGGGGGGGAGGGGGGAGAAGAGATAGATATGGTGTCATCTTATACAGAGATATGTCAAAAGAAACACTCTGCCTGCCGCCATTGCATGCTAATGGAAAACGTTTTGGGTGTAATTGTATGTGGGTTTAGGACCATTGTATATACTTAAACATATGCAAATGTTATGATGATGTTGTTTCGTTCACATTCACATCCACATCCATGTTCACATTTACGTTCACATTTCATGATTTGTTTCGGTATTCTTTTATTTCGCACATCTTTAAAGTGTTTTGTATTCTCATCTTTACCGCTACGCACTTTATTAAAGTGTATCAAAATTGCAGCTTGTTTGGGAAGGATCTTATGAGAAATGTAATGGTGTTTCTTGTAAATAATTGAAGATTAAATCAAATGTTCCATCAAAATAAGAAAAAAAAATCAAATGTGAATACACAAAGTTACTTACAATCAAATTGAGTACGCAAAAGTTACGTTATAAAACATCCAATAACTAAAAGTAATTTTGGCTGAAAATCAAAACACATAAAGGGTGTCCCAACAAGAACGCAAGATTTAAATTTGGCGCCATTCGAAGAGTCATTGTTTGACTTTTGAACAATTGTTATTGTTTGCTAGCAGAAGGTACGAGGTTAGTAAAAATGGAGCGCTACACGAATGAACAACGCATTCTCATTGTGAAATTGTTCTACCGAAATGGTGGAAGTTTTGCGGCTACAGTTGGCAAATTGCGATCATCTTGAGGTCACAATAATGATCCAAAAGAGTCAACTGTAAGGAGATTAATGAATAAATTTGCCAAAATTGGGTCTGTTGGTGATGTAAAGACAACAACGCGCCTTCGATCGCCAGGTCGATCGACCGAAAATGTCGCAGCTGTACGTGATGATGTCGCTCAAACTCCATCCACCTCAATTCGACACCGAGCTCAGCAAATTGGTGTCTCAATCCACTATGCAGCGAATTTTTGGCGAAAGATTTGCGTCTTCCTGCATACAAAGTTCAATTTACTCAAGAACTGAAGCCATGGACAGCGAAGGGAGTTCGTTAATTGGGTATTAGAGAGACAATACGAAAATGCTGATTTTGCCGATAAAATCATCTTCAGTGACGAGGCCCATTTCCGTCTTGATGGCTTCGTCAATAGGCAGAATTGTCGCAGTTGGGGGGGGGGTGAGGAAAATCCTCGAGTATTTCACGAAAAGCAAATGCATCCATAACGTGTCACTGTATGGTGTGGATTTTGGGCCGGAGGAATCATTGGACCTTTTTTTTATGAAATTGAGGCATGTCAAGAGCAAACAGTCAATGGAGTTTGGTATCGTGAAATGATAACCAGTTTTTTCGTACCTAGAATTGAAGAAATGAATGTGGAGGGAATGTGGGTTCCACAAGACCAAGCCAGAGAAACAATTCAATTGCTGCATCAGTCATTTAAATCTTGCTTTCTTGTTGGGACGCCCTTTAATAGATTGTTTCTGCCTTTTGTCAGAAACTAATATATTGTCAGATTGTCATAAAAATTTACCAAATAAGTTATATTCTCATTTGTATCCACTTCTCTCTCACTCTCCCTCCTTTTCTCTATCTCTCTTGTGCTGATGTTTTATAAAAATTATTCAACTTTTACGTTGCTATGATTGCCTTAGTTCACATATGAATGCCTGCTTGTACATATATGTATGCTTGGGTGTGTGTGTCATTGTGCATAACCATGGCAGAAGTTACCAACCGGAAACAGTGTAACATGTCACATACATGTTGTACGTGAGTTTCCGCTTCATGGCATTTTATTCAAAATACTCCGTGCGGTGCTTTGCTACTTTACACTTTTTCGTATGGATTTATTTTTGCTGCTGTGCATTCTTCGCATGTGGAAATGGGAGCACATGCATAAAATTGTAGCTAATAAGGAAATTTTATGATTTGAATAATATTCGAAAGTTGGTTATCCTTTCCCCCACAGCCAATCCGTTTCCCACAACTCTCTCAGAAAGCAATCATTAATTTACATATGAACTTAAGGACACCTTAACGTACATATATAAATAACGTGAATACAATTTTTAGAAATACCAGTATACTTTTGTGTAACTACAATGTGACAAAGTGTTTTGCGGTTTAAAATGATTCAATAAGCACATTCGCGTTATCAATCACGAAGTTGTTGTTGTTGATTTGCGTGATAATCAGACGCCCCAAAACGTATGACTAATATGAATAACTATTAATGAAGATTTAATGAATATGAATATTTTACTGCGATGTAAGCTTTTCGGTTTATGTTTCTGAATATTAAATTTAGAAAATACAATTAGCAAAGGAATGCAAATATAAAGGTGTAATTTATTCCTTAATGAGACTAAATACAATGGTGGTGTCTATGCCTCTGCTTCCGGTAATTGTATTTTATGACCAAACGGCATGAACTTAATGCGATGGTGGTCTCAAAACTAGCCAAACTGACACATAGGTGGTGCCAATAGTTTAAAAGAATATTTTGGTGAAAAGTGTTAACTTTATAAAAGATACATGTTTTAAGTTTCAAGGCTCCACGTTGTTTAGTATTTTCATTTGAGTCATCAAACATGGAAACGAATTTGAAAACATGGAAAATTTCGAAAACATGGACACTAACATTTAACATGACGAGCTAGATTCTACTCTGGAAGAGTCTGCTCCTTCGTTTATGACTATAAAATATTAGGTAGCAGAGTTTAATGAGGCCGTGCAAGCTGCCAAGACGAACACCGTAATGGTCGACTAATTGAGGTATCAACGTCACAAATCCACAAAGTGGTTTTGGATGATCGTCGGCTAAATGATCGTAGCTTAAATTATAGGCGTTTCAAAAAGATATCAAGATGAGAAAGCTGTGCTCAAGATGGGTGTCGCGCTTGCTTTCAATAGAGCAAAAACAGCGTCGTTAAAATGTTTCAGTTGAGTGTTTGGCGATGTTTCACCGCAATAAAGCCGTGAAATAAAGTAGTGGAGACATGGTTCCACTACTTTACACTTGACACAAAGGAGCAATCAAAGCAATGGTCTAGAATGGGAGTCGTTCCCAAAGAAGCAACACGCAAGCCAAAACAAGGTCATGGCGTCTATTTTTTTCTTTTTGCGCATCGCATGGAATTATTTTTATTAATTATCTTCAGAAAGAAAAAACCAATAACGGCGAATATTTATTGCAGCATTTATGTGGTGAAATTTTAGAAAAAGGCCGCATTTGGCGCATTTTTTTAATATAATGCTACAGTTCACACATCCACTATTGCGATGACCAAAATTAATGAATTAAAGTTCGAATTGTTTTATCACGCAGCTTATTTCCCAGATTTAGCTCCCTCGAATTATTTTCTATTTCCAAACTTGCAGAAATGGCTCCGTTTGCGATCGGTGGTTATTATCGCTGGAAAAAGTGTATCGAGCTAAAAAGAGGTTACGTTGGAAAATAAAGAAAATTGTTTCTTCTTTGTTAGATCCGCTTATTTTCGGACCGTCTTCAGGTTGAACTTGCTATTATGCGAACTATAGTCGCATTTACTTATGATCGCACCTCGGTCGGATGATAACGATAGCATAACGTTCATAACCGTCAATCGTAACTTGGCTACTGTTTGGCCTTCCAGAATGTGATTAAAAATTACGCTCTCAGAGAATTTGGACCATAAAAATATTTCACTTTTTCAGCCGCCAGATTTTCTTCTTCGTTGTTATCGAAGAAAAACTGAAAAATAAAGCGTATTTTCCCTTTGCTAGTGTCCATATGTAACGCGCACTCGAACAGTATTGAGACATGCAATCTCAAACTAGAACTCAAAGAAAACAAAAAAAAAAAAAAAACTCGTACTGAGTTTGAGTTGAAAACATACTCAAAATTAGTGTACCAAATATCATAAATATAAGTAAATTTTATTTGAAACAAGCAAGTAAAACTTACATTGACTAAGATCTACTTGATTTGAGAACGTTGGAAAATATACGTACTTAAGTTAAGTACACAAACTTCCTCGAATAATTTTGTTTCTTATTTAGAGTAAGTAGAAACTTGGCGCCATATGGGGATCAATTATACACAATTTGAGATTGTTTCGATTCACAATTAGTTAACTTTTTTGAGTGTTTGCTGCGGGGTTACATTAACGGGTAATGTTTTTATGTCTGCGAAAGTTGGTATATTAAAAAACTCAAATAATTTTTGTTTAATTCATATAAATTGTCATTTCTTTATTTATTTGAAAAAAAAAACATTTGTGTTAAGTGTTTTTAACGGATTTCTAAAATAATAGTATTTAAACTACATCTAAATTAGCTTTTTTGCGGTTAAATTTTGCTTTTTTTCAAAATATTTAGTAGACAAAAATTTCATTTGACTTTAAGCTTTTCTTGTGACTTTTTTTTTTATAAATTTCTTAGATGTTTTTGTCTTTTTTTCCAAAAACTACTGTAGTAACATTCAATTAAAACTACGAAAAGAACGTGCGGCATTGCGAACGATTTAAAAAGTCTCAAATTTAGTTCTCGAGACACTGCTTCCGATGGTAGATTAAATTTCTTTTCATTTTGCTATGAAACAGCTTGAAGAAAAGTAGAAAAGTCAAACGGATACTTGAAACATTGAAATTGTTGTGTAGAAAACTTAATATTTGAATGTACTCATAGGAATTATAATCTAATTTTGCTATTAAACAAAAAAAAAAATATATTAAAAATGTAAAAAGACTGAACTTAGTACCTTATGAGTGGTATTAAAATCTACTTGTCACAAAAAAAATCGAATTAAATTATCGTGTTTTGTTTAAACTTGTTGTACTTGGGTCTTCCCTATTATGTAATAATACAGGGTGTCCGTCGGGAAGGTATACTGCTTTGTTTATAATTTTTGATTAAATGGAAGAGAATGGATCTTATATTGATAAATGTTTTATTTAATGTCGGCAATTATGTATGGAATACAATATCAGATAAATGTCCGCCTCTGTTAGCCTCACAAATGCGAGCCCTTTTAAGCACATTTTTCATTACATTCTCACACATTTCACGCGGTATTTCATTAATTTCATCACCAATATTCTGTTTGAGTTACTCAAGCGTTTCTGGTTTGTTTGCATAAACCTTGCTTTTCAGATATCCCCACAAAAAGAAGTCGGGAGCAGTCAAATCAGGCCAATCGATATCACCATTTCTTGAAATAACTTGTTGTGGAAAGAGGTCTCGCAGTAATTCAATTGTAATTCTGGCTGTATGCGATGTGGCACCGTCTTGTTGATACCACATGTTAATCAAGCCTAAAGCAAGCAGTTGTGGCGTTAAAAAGTTTTCAATCATATCATGATATCGCTCGCCATTGACAGTTACCGTTACGCCGTTTTCAGTTTCAAAGAAGTAAAGTCCAATGATTCCTCCTGACCAAATTGCACACCAGACTGTCACTTTTAATGGATGCAAAGGTGACTGATGAATAATTTGAGGGTTTTCCATTGCCCAGAACCGACTATTCTGTTTATTCTCATATCCATTCCATTGAAAATGTGTCTCGCCACTCATTATGATTATTTTCATGAGAATCGGGGTTGTCATGGGCGAGCTGTAACATCCTATTGGCATGTGTAGGGCTCTTGTGGAAGACGCTTTTTTGGCAACTGAATCTTAAATGGAAACAAATGCAAATCCTTGCGCAAAATTGTGACCAGAGTTGTTCTTTGAAGACCAAGACCCAGAGCACGACGTCGAATTGAGGTTGGTGGATTGTTTTGAACACTTTCTTGAGCAGCAGTAATGTTTTCAGCCGATCTTGCAGTACGTTGTGGTCCATGCTTGACCCTGTCAGCTACAAACCCTCCTTCTTCGAAATCATTCACTACACGATAAATAGTGTGTTTTGTTGGCACGTTGTTTCTCCCAAAAAATTCACGTAATTTTCTTATCGTTACAGTAACCGATGATTGATTTTGATAAAATGTTTTAACGATTAAAACACGTTGATTTATCGAATATTTTTCCATAATAAATTTGCCACGTCTCTACTTCACGACTGCCAAATATGACCTGTCAAGACTAATGTTTACCAACAAAATGGCGGCAAAATGAAGTAGTATACCTTCCCGACGTATTATCTTGTTCTTCTTGATCAATATTTTGACTTAAAACTGAATTTTAAATTCAGGCTATGTAAGCATTTTAATAATTCCAAGTCTACACACACAATCGAATCACATAACAAAAAGTTCTATGAAATACAGGGTTGCCCATATTCGACGGACCCATGTTTAAAAAAAAAAATCAAAGAAAAAAATAAAAATTTGGCGGTTGGCAATCTTATTCATTTAATTTGTTCCAAGTAGATTTGTTTACATCAATTTTTGAATATGATATCTCTCAAATGGCCGCCTCTGGCGTTGATGGCGTATTGTGCCCTTTTTGCAGCATTTTCCATCGTTTTCGCCAACATTTCGGCCGGAATAGCGGCTATTTCTTCACGAATGTTGCCCTTGAGCTCTTCTACGGTCCTTGGCTTGTTAACGTAAACCTTTGACTTCAAATGTCCCCACAAGAAGAAGTCAGCGGGCGTCAAATCGGGCGAACGCGGTGGCCAGTCCAAATCACCACTTTTCGACATCAAACGGCCCGGAAACAAATTCTGCAGAAAATCGATTGTTATGCGACTTGTGTGCGGTGGAGCGCCGTCTTGTTGAAACCAGAACTGCCTCATACGCTTTCGACGAATAATTGGCATCACAAAATTGGTCATCATGTCGCGATAACGCTCCTGGTTGATGGTAACAGCATGGCCATTTTCGTTTTGGAAGAAAAACGGCCCAATGACCGTTTTCCCACTAACGCCGCACCAAACTGTGACTTTTTCGTCATGAAGAGGCAATTCTTGGCAGGCAACAATCTTTGCGTCAATTGAATTTTGTACGGGAACAAATGCAAATCAACGCGAATAATCCGTTGTAAAGTGGACCGAGCCATGCCCAACTGCTGAGAACGGCGTTTTTGGGATGTTCTTGGGGACCTCTCAACACTGGCTCGTACGGCAGCGATATTCTCGGCCGATCGCCTTGGTCGACTTTTATTTGGCCTCTTCGGATTAGAAAGAGCCTCACCAGTCGAAAATTTTTCGTATAAACGCTTAATGGTGTTCTTAGAAGGCGCACTTCTCACATTTTTTAATATTTTAAAAGCACGTTGAGTTTTCACAATTGACTTCTTCTGTTGAATGTAAATTTCAACTATTTCAGAGCGCTCGCGTGGCGTGTATTGTTCCATGGTAAAAATCTGCTTGGACTGACGCTTCAAACGCGGTATGTCATTAAGCGATCTGACATCTCTGTCAAAAGTTATGGCGTTGCCAGATGGGTCCGTCGAATATGGGCAACCCTGTATATTCATTTATGATTTGAAGTATTTTGTTTGCTGTGCTAAGTAAAGGAGTCGTCTTGACTGCTTAATGGATTTGCATCCGCGTTGAAGGAAATACATTCAATGTAAAAGTTTATGAGAGAATTGTAAAGAATTTTATAAATTTTAAAATTTGCTTTATTCTCGTGAATAAAACCATATAAAGTTCCAACTAATGTAAAGAAACAACGAAACATTTTCATTTAATCGTTCCAGACATGGACTGTTCTGTTGTAAAATGTTATCCATTATTCGGTTTCAAAAGTAAAGTTAAATAAGATACATATAAAATATTATGCTTTTTTACAACTATAAAAATTATATTTTTTTTATAATTAAAATGCCTTCATTATAATGCTTGAACTTGCCATTATTATGTACGAAATAAAGCGTAATCCATTTAGTGGTTTCAAAACTGCTGATCTGGCAAGCCTGTTAGCTGTTAAATACCTGGCATTTGAAGTGTTATTTTGTCAGTTACTTTGAGCGTCGTTTTTTCGCCTGTGAACAACTGCTTTAGCGACAAAAAGGAAGGATGATTTTGCTAGGTGATGGATACATTACAGCAATCCTAAGATAAGAAAGTCATGGGGGCTGCCCGGTCATACTTCTATGTCGTCGTCTCGGCCGAATATTCACGCTGCGAAGGTTATGCTCTGTATTCGATGGAACCAGATCAGTGTTATTTATTACGAGCTGTTGAAACCAAGCAAAACCATCATTGGGGATCGGTGTCAACTTCAATTAAGGCGACTGAGTCGAGCTCTGCGAGAGAAATGCCCATAATACGCGTAGAGGCATGAAAAAGTGATTCTTCAGCATGACAACGCTCGGCCTCACGTGGTCAAGCCCCTTAAAACCTACCTGAAAATGCTGAAATGGGAAGTCTTATCCCATCCGCTATATTCTCCAGATCATTCGCCGTCCGATTGTCAGTTGTTCCGTTCGATGGCACACGGTCTGGCTGACTAGCAGTCACACTCATATGATGATATCCAGGAATGGCTAGAATGGCTAGTTGTGCATAATAATACTACATTTTTCCTCCTTTATTAATTTGGAAGCTTTTTTGAAAACTTCTTTGCAAGAAAAAATAATCAAGTACCGTAATGTTATGTTCTATGTTCCTTTTACGGAAGTAAATTTTTAGCATAATTTTTGAACAATTCTACGGTAGAAAAACCCATTGACAAATTATACTCGTATACAATTTTTAGCGCTTTATTTTGTGCAGTCTGCAGAGATTTCAGACTGCCACAAATTTTAACACAATATACTATTGTTATATACATCAGATAAAAATGGTTTAAAGAATAATATAATCCAAGTTTGGTTTCTGTTGAGAATTTATACATACATTTTCTCAGTATTCTAGTTCCTGACGAAATCCCTGTTTACAGCATTTCAATGTGGATCTGCCAGGTAGGGTTGTGAAGAAAAATAACACCAAGATATTTAATACCATAATGTGGAGTTTCTTTAAATTCGCCTATTGGAAAATTCTTTTGAGATGTGCAAAATTGCACCATCTCGTTGAAACCACACAATGAGTTGAACAGGATTTTTTTCAGCGTCGCCGTGGAAAGGATAATTCTGTGGTCACAACCCAGAACAGCCTAACTCGAGTTAGGACACAATTGAGTTATTAGCACCATCGTATTCAGCGTATCTAAATTTATTTGCTCTAAATTTTTCATGTTTGTATCTCTTCTATGAAGGCAATTAATCCTAAAAAACCTAATAGCTTAAGTTATTTTTCTAAATGACTGTTTTGGCATAACTGCCTAAGTCAATTTAGGATTACAACAAATATAAACATTGTTTTTTCATCATTTCCATAAATCAATTTAAGTCGTTAATCCAAAAAAATAAAGAAACAATTTTATTTTCCTAACTTGAGTTAAGCGCTTATTCCGAATTACAATTTCGTTTTTTGATAAACATAAATTAAGTTAAGGTCTTTCTCCAAACTTAAAGTTTTTTATTTAATCTGAAATAATAGCCTAACTCAACTTGAACTTTTTGACTTTCTTTCGTTCAGCAATTCATAAGAGCCTAAGTATCTTTTTCGATAATATCTTTTGACTGCGAGAATAAACAACTATTTTTTGTTAACAACTAAGTAAAGAAATTCGTTTCCTTGGAATCTGTAGCAAAGTTTTCCAAAAAACACCTTCTCCTGATTTTCAGTGAAGATTCAAAACTTTAAACTCCTGTACTGAAAATATTGAAAAACAGACTTAGGCTGTTATGAGCTGTGACCACAGAATTATTTCAGCAAATTTAATTAACATTTTGTTAACACATTTTATCAGTCAGTCAAATTCATTACCCGCATATTGTGAGGTAACTTGCATTTTAATTGCTTAAATATGTGTTCTTTCCAATGACGTATCAAAAACTCATCAGCACTTGCTGTATAACTACAGGTACGAGTAATTTAATAGCAACACAGCTTCAGGGAAAACATACAACGGCAGGACCAAAGAATAAATATGCCCTAACAGCTTCTGTCGGGAAACAAAACCGCATTTGCAAACCACAGTTCTTGTGGCTTCTCTTTCATGTGTTTTTCTTCATTTCATTTTTCGTTTTTTTTTTTTTTGCTTTTTGTTTTTCAAAGTCAACATATCATACACTACGATCCACTTCCATACTGCTACACACACATATAAAGTGCATTATATGTAAGGACTCAGACACACACACATGCATGCATCTGAGTATATCATAAAATCAACATAACTAAAAATGTTTCCACCAAAATTTTCTATGAACAAATAAAAAAAAAAATTAGTCTATATAACAAGAGTTTGTTTAACTTTTATACTCAAATGTTTGCATAGTAATAAATCAAAAAAAAAAAAAAAAAAAAAAAAGAAAACTAAGAACGACCAGAAAAGTGCTGCGAAACGGCGTAAAATTTGATAGCTGAAAAGTACGCAAAGATTCTTTTTGGTTTCTTGAAAACAAACAATATTTTAATAAAAATAAACCTTTCGGGTGAGTGCGATAATATTTTTTGAAACAAAAGAGCATATTTCATCTTTTACTTTGGTGGATATTTTTCACTTGGTTGCTGCTTTTTTTCTATTTTTCTTGCAAAGAATGAGCAGTAATCCAGCTGTGTCTTTTGTGGAGATTTTCTCATGCCACTGCACTCACCACCTTGGCCTACTATAACGTGGGTAGTAGAGTTGTTTCTGTTAAACCCGAACTTGCTGAAACATTCAAAGCAAACAGCAGGCAGCATCCCGTTCCATTAGACCTGCAGCCTCAATGTACCGCCACAAGGTTTCCTGCCTGCCACCTTAAATTTCCGTGGCCCTCTCGTTACCCCTGCCAAGCGTTGACGACTGTAAATGCACTGTGAGTTGAAAACTTTCCGCTGTAAAATCTCTTGTGTATAAAATGTGAAGCTTAAAACTAAACTTTGTGGATTTCAACAATAACAACGACAAACAACAGCAATGTCATCATCATCGTAGCTTACGGGATGAAAATGATAAGGGGTAGAGCAGTTGTTAGTCCTAAGGACTCTGCTGGTAGCAGGACCATTCCCATGGGAGGCTAATAGTGATAATAACGCTTACTTTAATAGCATCAGCTGCACATCCCAGCAGCCGTAGTGGCAGGTAACGGGTGGCTGGCAGTAGTCAGTGTTTATGTTTTATTTCACAATTTTTACGCTTCTAAACGGCAGAAGTAACTAAAGTTACCTGATGGCGTTGTAATTCTATTTTAAGTAACCAACGAAGTGAACGAAGCTACAAGAAAAGAGTAAGAAGTTAGACATTATATTTATGAGCAGCAGCGAGATTCATAAATAATGACGGACCATCTTAACAAAAATGAACGGGAAATGAAATGAGAAATAGCTTTTCCAGGAAAAAGATGAAACTTGGGTATGAACTGGTATGAAATTCATAATATACATTTTTAGTTGGAAAGTGATGTTAGCTTAAATTCCCTCCCCCTTTTAAAACAACAAACAGCAAACAACAAATCACACAAAATAACAGCACTGGCTGCGATATTTCTGAGAACTTCAGGAAATGAGAACATGGTTGATATTTACTTAGAAATTTATTTGTACATATCTTACATTTTACTCAGCAGCAGTAAAATATAATAGGTGTCTTTAATCTTACGCAAATCTGATAGTTGTTCATTTTTGGTCATTGTTTGTTATTATAGATGATGACAAACATTTTTTTTTATAAACGATTATTCATTTAGTAGTTTCCAAATCGCCAGTCTGGCAAGGCGGTCAGCTGTTAGATATCTTTCAGCTAAAGTGTTACTTATTTTGTGAAAAATTTGCCATTTATGAATATGGATCGTTTAGCAACCGAAGAACTCGCAAAAATGGTTAGAACTTACTACAAAAGTAGTAATTAAAACGTGGTCACTTTTCGTGCATTACGAGATGATTATGGCCATCATAATCAACCTACTGAGCAAGGAATTGGCAAGATTATAAAACAAATTGAAGAGACTGGAAGCGTTACAGATGTGGTCAGGCCTGAGCATCATAGCAATGTATGCAATGTCGAAAACATCGCTTATGATAGTGAAAGTATGGTGGATAGTCTGAATTTCAATTCAGAGTGCTACAGCTATGTGGTAACCGACTTTTGTTGGCTTTATTGCATGAAAAGTTGTTGGTTTCAACGAACAAAGAGTCTACTCGTTTGGAAAGCTATGTGAACGTTGACAACTATAATTTTGAAGTAGAAGAAAAATGCGTCTACCTTTGTTTCGCTGTAAACAAAATGAATGATGTCAGCATGGAGATAAAGAGGAGAGTATTGCTTGCTAACAGGTGTTACTATGGGCTAAACAAGCAATTCAATGATAAAGCACTCTCTCGACAAACAAAAATTCGACTGTACCAGACGTTGGTTCTACCTCTCTTGTTATATGGCGCAGAATCCTGGGTTATGACGCATACGGATGAATCGGTACTGGCAGTTTTGGGGGAAAAATACTTCGGTAAATACATGGACCGATCATCGTTAACGGAGAGTATCAGCGTCGCATGAAAAATGAGCTGTAGGAGCTATATGGCGACATCGATGTAGTTAAACGCATTAATACACAGTGATGGCGTTGACTGGGTCATGTTGTGCGGATGAATCCAAATACTCCGGCACGGAAAGTTTTCGACAATGAACTCGATGGATGGCGCAGGAGAGGGCGACCAAAACTCCGTTGGAACGACCAAGGTTTTGAAATACTATCGAAACTTGATATGACAAATTAGAGGAGGAGCGCAGAAGATCGAATTATTTTCTACAAGTAGACAAGTATGTCTATTCCAGTCGCCACCTAAAAAGAAGAACAAGAAGATTTATGTCAATTCTTTTATCTCCGTTACAAATTTGCCGATTTTCGGATCTCGAATCCTTCTCCCCTAATTTCTGCTGTAATCTGATGAGTATTTTTTTTCACTGTATTACTTTCTAATGCTTGTACGAATTTTGGGGAAAATCGAACGGCAAACCACTGATAGGGACCTGTTAACTTATATTCAGAATATATAATACAGGTTTATTTATTTTCGGTATCAAAAGTAAAGTTAAATAAAGCAAAGCACATAAATATTTGATTTCGATAAAACTTTTATTTCGTTATAATACTGGGACCTTGCCATTATGTACGAAATATAATGTCATATAAATGATTGCCTCTGGATTGGTTTCAGCTTTTTAAGGTTGCTCCAGCGTCATTTTCATTTCATTTATTTTTAGTCTATGGAACAAAATAATAATAACAACAATAATAATAATATAATAATAATATTATTATAATATTTTATATTATATATGTTATTTATAAACAATTTAAAATAGAATTGTTTAATCTTAGAAATCTGTTAAGATATAATCAAAACAAATGTTAAGATGAGTCAAACTCTATGAATTGATTGGGATCTTGATTCAAGGCTTATTCATTAATTTCATTAAGAATATAAAATCCACAATTCAGAATACTGTTTTTTGCATAAGAAGTAAAGTGTGAATGTCTATCAAAAATATATGTTCGCCGGAGACACCTGGCAGGAACGTAAAATGAAATCTGTGCCAAAAGATTAGAACAGTCGATGTAACTACCGATTATATTAAAAACAAATAGCGCCATCTGGACGTTTCGACGATATTATAATGTCTGTAGGCCAAGTAATAAATCGATAAAGTATAACCCAATGACACCTCCAGACCATAATATGCACCAAACAGTCACTTTTTCCGGATGCAATGGCACAATCCACAATTCCGCAATCCGTACTGGGTTTTCCGAGACCCAGAGGCGACAATTTTGCTTGTTGACGTAACCACCGTGAGAGAAATATGCTTCATCGCTGAATAAAATTGTGTTCGATTAAAGCCCACATTTGAATCACATTTTTTGTAGTAAGTTTTAGCTATTTTTTACGGGCTCTTCAGTTGTAAAAAATATACATTCGTAAATAGCAAACCTTTCACTAAATAAATAGCACTTGAAATGACAGGTATTTTACAGCTGACAGCATCGCCAGACCGGCGGTTTTGAAGTCGCTAAATGGATAAGCCTGCATAACTCGCATATTCTCTTGTGTGCGTCTTCAATTTAATTAAACTAAATTTAGTAAAATTCAGTACGCCTCCGGTACTTATCAAGCTTAGGTCTGGGAATGAAAATGAACTGCATTGTCAATACATCTCGTGGAAATGAAATTAATTAAATTAAATTTAAAATGAAGAGTTTGTCTATAATTTCTAAGCTGAATGAGGCTTGAGTAAGTTACAATTCTCTTAGTGCATACGAGTATTTGTTAATTCAGAGCAAATTTTCAATAAGTACCGAACTACACCGGCTGAAAAAATGGATATTCCTTAATGTCACATTTTCTCAAAATCTATAGTAGATCTAAATCACCTGACTTAGGATTTAAATTCACCATATGCTACGTACCCACAACGGTGTTGTTTCATAAAACAACTGAAAGTTTTCGAAACTGAGTTCATGCTGAGTAGCAAAATTGTATTTTCCTAATGTCTCGGAAGCTGGTGTTTATGCAGAATGTATTTGTGATTCAATCAGCAAAAAACCAGAGACGCTGTGAAATTACTCAAAAGGTAGAAATTTTGATGCGGATTGTGGCTATTTGGTACGTTACAGGATTGAACCGCAACAGAAGTAGTCTAAATATCATTTCAATTACAAAGCCGCAAAGCAAATGTGCGTTTCTTTGCATGGCATTAGCATGATATACGTCATAATTTTTATATAGTTTGCCTCCTGTCTATTGCGCATAGAATGTCCTGAATAGTGGTGATAGACATGAAAGGACACATAATTAATTTGTAGTTTTTATAAAGTTTTTTTTTTTTTTGTAATTCAAGATTGGGGGTTTCCATTTCTTTTTTCTCTATCTATTTATTATATTTTTTCTTAATTTGTTGATTCATCGCAATTTGAGTGTGTTAAAATAATTGTTAAATTAATGCAATAATTGTATTAATATTATTGCTATTGGTTATCTTTCCTACTACACTACAACGCCTTCATATTTTAAGCAAAATACAATATAAAAAGAGCAAACTCTTTCCACCAAAACGGCACACAATCGCTATTTAAAGTGAAAAAACTATAGAAGTGCTTAAAATAATCAACACTCTGGTGGTAATTAAATTTGTAATGGAATTCTCACATGTGTTGTGGAATTTGCAAATATGTAGACATCTATTTGTAAATACATAAATATATACAATTTCTGTATACAGTGGAGTTTGGTAATAACGAAATACCGGGAATCGAAGATTTTAGTTCATTCTAAATTAAATTCGTTTTAACCGAGGTAAAAATCATATGCAGAACGACATTGAGGCCGACATTATTTGTATCGTTAAGAAGTTACAAAACTGACTGAATCGACTTTGGATTATTGAATTTTTCATAAACAGAAAATCACATTAAAAAAAAAAAAAAAAAAAAAAAAAAAGAGCATTCATTAATCCACAAAATCCGCAAAGTTTGGTGGTTATCGTAGTATGGATTTATTTACCTCTTATAATTCTTGAGTATGAAGAAAAAATTAATATCTTAAGACTTATCAGTAGCCCTCTCGCTGATAAAATGTTAATTGAGGAAATACAATTAATTGTTTTGTTTCCCGTCAATACACCGTTCTGACGCTCAATAATATTTGCTTTTTACTTTGCGAAGAATCTTAAAAAATAATATAAATGTAGTAACTGGTCAAATATATTTTACAATTTCTCTCCTTTGTTCCACTCCTTTTCAATTCACTCCGTTTCCAATTAGGATGCTCTTTGCCAAATCAATATCATCTCCCTTATATGGCAGTGAGATGAGATGTCCTCTAACAGTTATTCGAATATTCGAAAGAGGAAATGGTGAAAGACGTTCAACAGCAATTGAAAAGGGCGCTACGCACATTTTTATGTAGGAGTCCACCTAGATATTTATTTTAAATGGAATACATTAAAAGAAGGAACACAAAAAAGGAGGTTTTGTTTTATACTACGTTATCCATTTCGAGATTTCAAAATCGCCGGTCTGGCAAGGCTGTCAGCTGTTAAATAGTGTTATTTGTGTAATGAAAGTTTTGGATTGTTTAACAACCGAAGAACAAGTAAAAATTGTTAAAACTTACTATAAAAGCGGTGATTCAAACGTGGGCACTTTTTGTGCATTAAGGGGTGATTAGAGACATTTGAAGAGACTGGAAGCGTTACAGTTGCGGTCAGTTTTATGCATCATCGTAATGTACTCACTGCTGAAAATATAGCTTCTGTTAGTGAAGATGTGGCGGATAATCCGAATTTGTCGATTCCACGGCGTTCTCAATAACGAGGCCTATTTTACGGCTCACTATGGCGTATTTTTCATTTGTATTTGCACCTCCATCCATGTAGAATCCAACTCACGTAACAATTAAAGCCGGCTGACCATTCACAACGCCGTAGATATACTGGTTGGGTGCTATAGCCCAGTCAGCAGTAAGCAACAATGCTGATTTTTCGAATAAAACTTTCTTCAGCGATGAAGCTCATTTCTCGCTAATTGGTTACGTCAACAAGCAAAATTGCCGCATATGGGGCTCGGAGAACCAAAAACTGATTGTGGAAAAGCCATTGCATTCGGAGAAAGTGACTGTTTGGTACGTAATATGGTCTGAAAGTATCATTGGGCCGTTTTGTTTTTTCAAAAATGACACTGGAGGAACATTTACAGTCAATTCAGAGTGCTATGGCCTCATGATAACCGACTTTTTTTTTGGCTGCAATTGAAGGTTGTGAACTGAATAATTTGTGGTTTCAACAAGACGGGTTCACGTTTAGGCAGCATGAATTGGCCACAAAGATCATGTGATTTGACGCCATTAAACTCTTTTTGTGGGGTTACATCAAATAACATATTTATGCGGAGCGTTCCAAAACTAACATTACTCAAGCTATCGCCGAGATACCACCTGAAATGTGCAAAAAAAGTGGTCGAAAACTATCTCAAAAGGATCCACTGCTGCAAGCAATCCAGAGGCATCCGTTTAAATGACATTTTGTTTCATACATAACGGCAAGATTCAAGCATTATAATGAAATAGAGGTTACATTGATATCATGGCTTTATGTGTGTTTTATCTAACCCTATGTTTGAACCGGAAAATGGATAAACCGGTACCATCAGCGTTGTTGATCAGCTTAAACATGTGCTTAGGAGTGACTGAGGGTTTAGCAGATGAGCTGTTCGTATCGTTTATCAGGGACGGTTTGTTGCTATGACAACTCTTCCTGTGTGGTACGAGTCGGTGAAATCTGCATTCGGTTATCGTCAGACCCTCTCTAGTCAGAGAGTGGTGTTTTTGACTTGTAGGCCTGTATATCGTACGGTATCGACAAATATCGTTCAGATAATGATGCGTGCTGCCCCATTAAATCCAGTTGTAATTCGTCGTGCGACGGAATTCAAGGCTAGAAAATGGCAGAGGCACTGGCGGCAACGAAGTGGTCCATTGAGGGGGTAGAGAGTTTGCTTGGGGGACTCGGGTGAATGTGGATGGGCTATATTTAGGTTTTTGCCATATTTTAGGTTCGTTTGGAGAAACACTATTTTTGGTTTTAATCTTTGTCTTGGTTTCTTACTGACGGCCCATGGGTCACACAATCCCTTTCTGCATAAGAGAACCCTGTGCGAAGGCGCGTTGTGCAATTGCGGTGCACTAATCGACCTTTTTAACTCCCGAGATAAGCGATATTTAGATCAGGTGATGACTGGGTACTAACATGCTCTCTACTCAGGGCGTACTTTGCTACAGCAACGTAGTTTGCTTTTAAGGCGTTTGTTTGGGATAGAGCTACTATGACGTAGTTGTGGAGAGTGGATCTACGAGCCCTTTCAAGACAGTCTGACCTGGTTAAGTGACTAAGTGGATCGGATTAATTCCACAATCTTGTCCAACTTGATAGGTGGCAGCTGCTGCTCGTTGCAGGGACACCTGTCGCTGGATCGCAAGGGGTTGGAACTAGGTGTGGGTCAGCTACAAGGTATGACTAGAGGCCTTTTCTAATATCAAGGGTGGCGAGGATTCACACGGACAGTGTCTCGAGTTAGTGCCTTGTTCATCTGTGTCCTACAGATCTCTTAGAAGGTAAGGGCAGGCAAGGGAATTCCGTCGAGCGCAAGTGGTTTGCAGTTTTTTTTTCCGTCTCCCACCGGTAAGGATACAGCGTCCTTGCAATACGGCATCGACCGTTCCATCTACCAGGGGTTTCCGCACTTGCAGGTATGTAAGGGTTTTCAGTCTGTACTCTTTATGCTGCAGGGTGACCAATGCCGTGAAGTATGGTGTTATTAGTTTGACCGGTAGCGTGAGGCTATGAGGCCTGCCAGATCATTTGGTGTTAGACCCCTAGTGGGTCTAAAAGTCAACGTAATGCCTACAAATGTATTAAACACAGTGTGTAGGTGTACTTTGTTTTGCTGCCATTTTGGTAAACATTAGTCTTGACAGTTCATATTCGGCAGTCATGAAGAACAGACGTGGCAAATTTATTCTGGAAAAATATTCGATAAACCAACACGTTGGTTCATCGTTAAAATATTTTATCAAAATCTATCATCGATTACTGGGATGATGAGAAAGTTACGTGATATCTTTTAGAGAAATAACGTGCCAACAACAAGCACTGTTTATCGTGTAGTGAATGATTTCGTATAAAGAGGGTCTGTAGCTGATAGAGCCAAGCAAGGACCAGAACGTACTGTACGATCGGCTGAAAACATTACTGCTGCTTGAGAAAGTGTTCAAAACAATCCATCAACCTCGATTCGACGTCGTGCTCAGGAGCCTGGTCTTCAAAGAACAACTTTGGCCACAATTTTGCACAAGGGTTTGCATTTGTTTCCATTTTAGATTCAGTTGACACAAGAGCTTCTTCCACAAGACCATTTACGCCGCCATATATACGACAATAGGATCCAATGGAAGAATGGAGAATGAATCTTCTCTTTCATTTAATCAAAAATTATAAACAAACAAAGTAGTATACCTTCCCGACGGACACCCTGTACTTACAATTGACTGCTACTTTGTGCGCTTAAATTTTACTTTTTTGTTTAAAGATTAAAATTTAAGTTGTCTGCAATTTGTTTGCCACTGCTGGGCGGAGTCTTTTTGTATTGCCTTGTTTGTCCTACTTGAGCCTTGTTGGACCCCCAATAATTGAAATTTCGGCTAATTCAACTTCTTATACTTATACTGCAACGCTTATTTTTTGCTCCTTTCCGCCTATATTTTTTTTCTGACAAATCCAAAATTTCAGAAATTTGTTTTTTATGCGCTTTTATGTTATAGTAAAGTGTTCTTTAATTTCAGTCATTTCATCTCAGCCATCTTTCCCAATCTATTGTAGAATTTTCATACTATTTTATATCCTATTTTAGGGATAGACTAAAATTTCAATTTCATGAATTTAGTTTCAACAGTTTATTTTAGAGACAATGTTCTAATATTATGAATTTCAAAATATCTCTTCCTAATGGTTGGCTGTGCCGTAAAAGGAATGCACTTTTTAATTTAAATTATTACAACTTTAGCAATTTTGTAACCTCTAAAAACACGAATTTATGAAAACATCTCTTCATCGCGGGTGCTTTGACAGATGAGCCTAAAGTCTCAACTTCATGCCATTAACCGCAGGTGCTTGAAGTAGGTGAGTTTACCCCTTTTGGCCCCTGAAGAGGGCGTGAACATTCCATCAAATTTTTGACATTTTATCCAGTATTATAATAGAATTATATCCATTTTTCGGTTTGAAAAGTATAGATAAATAAAATATACATAAAGTTGTAATTTCGATGAAACTTTTATTTCCTTATACTGCTTCGATCTTGCCATTATGTACGACATACAATGTCATTTAAATGACCTCCTCTGGATAGGATGCAGGATGGTTCCTTTTGAGGTAGTTTTCGAGAAAATACGTACCAAGGACACTTCCAAACCACAAACCAAAAGTTGCCAGAAGAGTATGATCTGAGAATGTATTAGACTGTGCCATGTTTTAAGAAATTTCATACAACTTTACGGAGGTTACCGTGTTCGACAGCCAGGCTGCTGGCCAGCCGGCTAGCCAACCAAACAGTGGAATATTGGTCAATCGACATAACAAGCCATGAAACACGTTTAATCAAAAGATACTTACTTACTTCAAAAGTTTCATTCTGACTATTACATTTTTGCCGTATTAAATGATATATATTTTCATTCCTCCACTGCTATTACTGACGTTCATTTTAATCAAACCCCTCAGTTATTGTACACTTTTAAAATCGCAGTTCGTTAATGTTTTAATACCGACTATTTAATTATATTTAATGAGAGCTATTTCCGTTCTCACAATTGTTAAAGGAAACCATTTCATGATATTTAATATTAAATGCATTTAATGTGTATTCGTTGCGTACATTCGAGGATTTTGTGTGCTGTAAGTATTGCATGTGCACATATTTCATATGCACACCCTATATTGCGCTATCTATGCTAGTGAACGAATGTCTATAAAGTTCCTGTTGATTTATATTCGTGCGCTGTGGCGTCTTTTCAATGTTAAATTATTTCAAATATTTGCCATTTTAACAAACACATTGGCATACATTCGCACACATTCTTATGTACATACGTATGATGTATGTGTGTCAAAAGGATCTGGTGCACGGCTTGAAATGTCCATGCAGCA
>JAHXMU010000011.1:867350-882516 GCA_019455685.1 Philornis downsi
TGTAAGTTTGCCAGCGTCTATTATTGCCAGTGCAATTGCAAACAATTGTAATTCAACTGTTCGCTGTCGTTATTATGGTGAATTTACGTTTGTGGCAACCATTGCCATTGGTTTGTTGATGGTGTTATTTCTGGCCATAACTTAACGCATTAATTTTAAATGCACATGTATATGTAAACGAGCACACATACGAGTGAACTGCCTAGCACTGTTACAGATTATTGAAATACACAAGCAGACCAAATCGAGCCCACACACATCCACCAACTGTCCGACAAGCCGACAGACAGATGGGTAGACAGATAAAATTAATGCAAACAATATTACATGTTTTGCCAAAAGGATTTTATTGTAAAAATTGTAGTAGTTTTTCATTTTCTGTTTTTAAGGGGGCGTATTCGGTGTACGAATTAGAATATACAATTAATCCACCAGATTGACTGGCTCGTTTAATTGTTAAGCGGTTATTCGAATTTCTTTTACCTAAATATGTGAAAATACTGAAAAATTATTATATGTAAGCAAACTCGAAATGAATAAGTTAATTTAAATAAAAATATCATGACACAATGGTTAGGATATATGACTTTCAGTGTATATCATTGTCAGTTCAAGCATCGAAAACACCACCTACCATTATTTAAGAAGCTGTCACCTCAATGTGTCTGACGAACACTGTGATTAATCGAATAATCGACAAGTCCAGTGAAAGGTCAAACATCGAAAACACCACCTATCATTATTTAAGAAGCCGCCACCTCAATGTGTCTGACGAAGATTGTGATTAATCGAATAATCGACAAGTCCAGTGAAAGTTTTTACTTTAACTGTAGGGCCTATTGAGTGAATCTAAATAATAGAATGCGCATAAAGCTGAATGTGAAAAGCTCTCCCACATCCCATTCATAGCATGCAGGCGAATTTATTTCTGTTTCAAGAAAACTGTAGTCTGAACAGCAAATGCTTGTGTCGAAAGTACCTCGAAATAAAATTTTTATCAAAAATCCTACATACAAAAAAACAAAAAAAGCGCTTTGACATTGTTATGGCTGGCATAAACATTTTGACTAATAACAAATCAAAGTCTTTTGGATATATATGGGTATACAGTTTTTTGAATAGCGAAGATTTGTTTTCAGCGAAGTTGTGTTCAGTGATATCATAGTCAAAAGAATAAAACATTTGCCACATTTACTTCAATATTTGTGAGTATCGTTCGGTATTTTCTAAATATAATTCAACGCCAGTTTTAAGTTTACATTTAATCAGGCCACTACCACAAACGAAAGTTGCATTTAGTAGAATAGTCTTCACTGCTACTTGCGCTAGAGTTATTTTAGGAATGAATGCTTGCGTGCAATTTATAGAATCATACATCATCCATGTCGATGCGGTGACAACAATTTCAAGCGTCTCTGTCTTCTACTTCACTCTTCACAACAAATTTTGATAGTACTTCAGAAGACTGGTCTCTCAATCCCGTGTATTTTGATGCACTTGTCGATATGGGTATGAATCGTAAATTGCTAATGGCTAATATGATACCGATCTAAATATTTTTCAGACAATTTGTATAAGGAGAGAGACATTTATGTATCACTAAATCGCCTGCACCTAACAGCATATTTCGGGACTTGATGCAGTGTAAAAATCTGGCCAATTGACGATTTGCCACACAGATGTGGTCAAACCAGGTCGGAGAGAAATCTTTAGTCTTCATTTTCAACATTATTTTCAACACACCTAAACAAAGGACGTAACATGCTTACATTCCAATCAGCGGTCATGCTTTTGTCTAAATAAAACTTGTTTAAATATCGGTGGATACTCAATAAAATGGCTATATATGACTATATGAATATATGACTACAAGACCTTATGACTATATGACTGTATGAATATATAATTATATGGCTATATGACTATATAATTATACGATTATATGACTATTTGACTATATATAACTATATAACTACTGTATGACTATATGACTACATGACTATATAACTATATGACTATATGATTATATGACTATATGACTACATGACTATATAATTATATGACTCTATATGACTATATTACTATCTGACTATATGACTGCTATATGACTACATGACTATATGACTATATGACTACATGACTATATGAATATTTGACTATTTGACTATATGACAATTTTACTATATGACTATATTGTTGTATGAGTATATAACTATATGACTATATGATTATATGACTATATGACTGTATGACTGTTTGACTATATGACTATATGGCTATATGAGTATATGTCTGTATGACCATATGACTATATGGCTATATGACTGTTTGACTATATGACTCTATGTCTATATGACTATATGAATATATGACCATGTTACTATATGACTACATGACTTTATGATTATATGACTTCATGACTACATGACTATACGACTATATGAATATATGACTATATGACATGATTATATGATTGTATGGCTATATGACTATATTAGTATGTGACTATATGACCATATGACTGTATGACTATATCACTATATGACTATATAACTGACTATATGACTACTATGTGAATATGTGACTATATAACTACATGATTAAAGGTCTAAAGCATAATAATATTGTTTCAAATTCGGCAGAAGAATCAGTAAACTTATTTAAGAATTTCTTTGAATCAAGTTTTACAAAAGATAACACTGTAAATAAATTTAGTTACTTCGACAATATTGTGCCTTGTGTTGATATTGGGTCTATTGACGTTTCTGATGAGGACATTCTGTCTGCCATTCTTAAGCTCAAAAATTCTTTTAAATCTGATCTGCATGGAATCTCTTCTTTTCTTCTTAAAAAATGCTCAAAAGCTTTTTTAGTTCCTTTAAAAATTTTGTTTCAAAAATCACTTGATTCTGGATATTTTATTCATAAATGGAAAACTGCAACAGTCTTTCCAGTTTTTAAGTCGGGAGATAGAACCTTAGTTACTAATTACAGGCCTATTTCTAAGTTGCCTAACATTGCTAAAGTTTTTGAGCATATTATGCGTGAAAAATTATATTTTTTAATAAAGAGGCATATTAACCCTAATCAGCACGGGTTTTTTTCTGGTCGTTCCACAACTACTAATTTAGCTATTTTTAGTAATTTCTGTTTAAATGAATTTGAAAGTGGTGCTCAAGTAGACACGATATACACAGACTTTTCTAAAGCTTTTGACAGAGTTCGCCATGATATTCTCTTATTTAAGCTTCATAAATTCGGTTTCCACTCCAATGTCTTAAATTGGTTGAAATCGTATTTGGTGGTTATTATTCTAGTGCTTATTTTCCTACCTCTGGTGTTCCACAAGGTAGTATTCTTGGGCCTTTATTGTTCAATATTTTTGTTAATGATATTGGTATGTGTTTTAAAAATTCGAAATATCTTATGTATGCAGATGATCTAAAGATTTTTAAATCAATCTACACGTTGAATGATGTTACGTTGTTGCAGGAAGATTTAGATAGGATTGCTATTTGGTCGAAAGCTAATGATTTATCATTCAATACTAATAAATGTTTTAAACTGACATTCCATCGCTGTAGAAATACAATTAATTCATTATATCATATTTATCATGAAATCTTGGAAGAAATTTTTGAATTTTCTGATTTGGGGGTAGTTTTTGACTTCAAATTTACATTCAAAAATCACCTAGATTACATTATACCAAAAGCTTATGCAATGTTTTATTTTATTCGTAGAAATATGTATAAATTCTCTGATCCTTATACAAAAAAAGTTTTGTTCTCTGCTTTTGTACGTTCTAAACTCGAGTATGCATCGGTTATTTGGAATCCTGTTGCATCAATTCATTCTATGCGGATTGAAAAAGTACAGAAAGTGTTTTTAAGATATGCCTTGTCGTCACTTAACCTTACTTCTCCTTTACCGTCCTATGAAAGGCGCTGTGCATTCATTTCGTTGCAAACTTTGGAGGCCAGAAGGAACATAGCGTCTGTTATGTTTCTTCATGCCGTTGTTTCGGGATATATTGATTGTTCAGATCTACTTGCACTCATACGCTTTAATGCTCCATTTCGCTCTCTCCGTCATATGTGTACTTTTAATATTCTTATGCATTCGTCTAATTATATTTGCAATGAGCCCATTAACAGGTCAATGATTTTGTTTAATAGATTCTGCAACAACATTGACCTTTGCCTGCCTCATAATGTCTTTAGGCAATTAGTATGTAATTTATTAAATTAGTTAAGTTATTTACTTTATTTTTGTTAATTATTTATATAAGATATTTGCTGGTCTGTAAGGATATAATCCATAGACTAAAATAAACAAATGAAATGAAATGAAATGATTATATGACTACATGACTATATGACTATATGATTATATGACCAAATGATTATATGACTATATGACTACATGACTATATGACTATATGACTATATTACTATATGACTATATGATTATATGACTATATGGCTATATGACATATGACTATGTGACTGTATGTCTATATGACTTTATGACTATGTGACTATATAACTATATGATTATATGTCTATATGACTATATGATCATATGACTATGAATGTTTAAATACCCCATTTTATGACCATCTGCCTGCTAGATCATATGATCATTCGACTATTTGAATATTTCACTATCTAACCTTTTCATTAGCTGACTAATGGCTGTCTATTTGAGAGTTCGACTTTCTGAATATTTCAATATTTAATCAATTAATTATCCAGTTATTTTGCTATTTGTTTGTTAGACCATTTGGATCTTTTGCTATGTGGTAATTTCAATATTTAACTATTTATCTACTTGATTATTTAATAGTTGGCAACTCGAGTATTTAGCCAGAAGATTTATTAGTCACTTGACGGGTCTACTATTTGATTATATGTCTTTTTGACTATCTGGTTATTTAACTATCTAACTTTGTAGTTGTGCGTTTAACTATTTGATAAGTGAACTATGCGGCCATTGAGTTAGTCAATTGCTCTTTAGCCATTTCATTATTTGGCTATTTGTCTAACGCACTATTCTTGTGCTTCATTATTTTAGTACTTTACTACTTTGTGCATTTCTGACGATCTGATTATTGTATGGAGGCTTTCAATCACTTTAAGCGGATGTTGTTGAATTATTACAATGACTCTTGAAATTATGCTTGTACATTAAGGGATCTGTTTGTGAATGTTTTTCTAGTCCTTTTCATTTGTATAGACACGCATCTACCATGCAAATGTATGTACTAATGCATGTTGACGTTGTTTTCTTTTTCTCCGTCGTCTTCTTTCTTTCTCTCTCTCTTTCTCTGTTGTTTTAATTTTCAAAGAGTTAGACAAACAGATTTTTTTATTACATAAAAAGTGAAAGTAATGCAGAAGAGCAGAAATAAACAGCCTCCTGAATGGGTGTACATCTTGATGTGATTGTGTTGCCTGCTTTTAGGCTTAACAACAATGAAAAGTTTTCTAATTTAAACGGAAATCTTTGACAATACAACTTTGTTTTTCCTCTCGAATACTATGAGTACTAGTGTTGGAACGGTGGTAAAGGGAAGACACGGAAGACGAAATAATTAAAAACTTATAAGAGTAAAGAGATTATGAAAAATGAATTTCCTTCAAAATGTATTTTATATATACACTTTTTGTACAAAAGAAAATTGAAATCTCACTGTTAATGTCTAATGCCAGGCGGTAACAATTCATTAAGCAGAGTATATAACGATTTGATATTATGGAAAATGTTTTTGATGGCTTGAGAAATCTTTTGGGATTATGTTATAGCAAATTTCTTAATCATTTTTATATTTCACAAGACATTAAGAGTTGTCAAGCACTGTTTCATATTTTACTCAAGTTTAAGTTTGTGTGAATTAAAAGTTTTAAACGTTTTCATATTAAAATTATTTGAGTTGAATATTATTTGGTGCATTCCAATTATTACTATGCTCAATTATGGTGCATAGCGTCTTAGATTGAAACTGGATTTTGCCTTGATAATTACTATCAACCATTTTTTTGAGGAACCGAACCTTCGTTCCACGGTGACTAGTATACGTTGCAGACATGCATATGATTGTAGATTCGAACTCCGGCCGATGTAGATGAGCAATCGTCTAGTGGAAGCTTGACAAACTGACGTCCGGAATTATTATTAAGCAATTGGTTCCGTTCCATCGCGATGGTTAATACACGTGACAATCGTAGGCTCAACCCCGTATACAGTCATCCATCATTATTTGAGCTGCGGTCATCTCGATGTGTCTGACGAACGCTTCTAGTTATTGAGTAATCGTCAAGTCTTGTAGATGCTTCTCAAACTGTGACGTTCGGAATTAACATTAAATTGTAGGTCCCATTGAATGAGTTTATAAATAGAATACGTGTAAGCTCACTGAACGTGAGAAGCGCTCTCTTGTCTCATCCATGTGATACAAGGAAATTTGTTTTTTATAGGTCCTGTTCAATGGGTTTACAATTAGAAAAGCGCGCAAGCTTACCTAATGCAAGAATATCTTCCATGTCTCATTTGTGGGATGTAAAAGTGTTTTTAGAAGCTTTGTGAAAGCTTCTATAAATTAGCGTTCTGATTCCTAATAAAACGGCAACTTCTCTCAGTTTGTTCGATTTTGAAAAGTCATTTGAGACATATATACTTCTGTCAGAAGAAAGTGGAGTGAATTGGTCAATAAAGCAGCAAATATTGAATATTCATTTAAATTTCTTCTTTCGTTTTCAAAGAAGTCGTTTTCCGAAATAGTCCACTTCTGTAAACGAATAATCTAATCACTAAAATATTATTCAAAACCATTTTCCAAAAAAGACTTCAGTTTTCTTTACGATTTCTCCTCTATGTCTTCTATCAACTGAAAACGGGTGCATCGAAGTGATAATTTGATTTTTGAAATGAGAGAAAGGACAGCCAAAACCATATCAGCATAAGAATGATTTTTATTGGAAGATATTTGTAGAGTTTTTGGCCAAAATTCATTCACAATGACAGTCTTGTGAGAGTTACCTTCCCATAAATCTGTTATTTTTCGTCGGACTTCCTCTATCAAATACCCAGATAGTATTCTCAACTTATCTTCTGACCATAAGGAAAGAGTTCCTAGTGCACAAAACCGCAATAATCAAAGAAATCTATAAACATTACCTTGTCTTATAATTGACCTTGATGTTTTTTTTTTTGTTACCTTCAGTGATTTTTATATGATTGAGTTTTGAAAGAAATTCAGTTCTTTTGGATCTAATAGCGCGGCAACCCATTTCATACAAAAACAACCGTACATAATAGTATACATTTACTTGTGAAACGCAGAAATATCATTAACTATCTATTTTGAAATTAAACGACAATTATCAATACCCTTGTCCTTTAATTTATCGATGGCATTGAAGACATACATAGCTGGCCGATCATAGTGGGATAAATCTTTTAATATGTATCGAATGTCTTTGAAATCACTGTACCACTCATATGCACGTGTTTTTAATGAAGTAAATGAATTGCGTTTCGAAAAATCTGGCCTTTTACGACGAATTTGCTTTCTCAGCTGCCTCCTAAAGCCTAGATATATTCTATATTTACAGTCTGGTTTTTTGGCACGACTTCCTAGTAGGAACATCACGCGGATTTTTCGTTGAATTCAAAATCCCAGGTACAAACTTTGTGCTTGAATATGGAGTTCAATTATACAACCGGTCGCTACAGACTCATAGAGTAGCAGAAGTGGTAAGTGGGCCTAACCTCCGCCAATGGGGATTATGTTTCAAACTAACATAATCAATTTGCTATTTTCTAGCTGGAAGAATATAGGTTAGGTTTACAAAAAAGGAAATTATTTTATTACGACTTCTTGATATGTAGTAAGTTGTTTACTTCCCCTACAATATGCTCTTACAATTCGGTACTAATTGCGGTTTTTTCTATATGTGGAAAAAAATTTAAATTATATTCAACGACATTTATACAATAAGCCTTTAACATCATGCAGTATAGTGCATGTTATATACGAATTTATTTGGAAGAGCTCTTCTTGTTTACTTTTATTTTCTATTTTTAAAATTGTTCAGGGAATTAGGTCCTTTTTTTTTGTATTTAGTAAACGAGTTGATATATTATTTTGTAGAATTTCGCCAAAATATTAAATATAAAATAATATTGTGTACAAAAAGTAAGACTGGTCTCCAAACCTATACAATATTTGTTTCTAAGTTGGTAGCACTATGACATACGAGTACATCTGTGCAAATTTCACACCATAGATGTCATTAGCGTATGAGTTATGTCTTTGTACGATGCAAAAAGTGATTTTGGCGATTTCTATAATATGTGATTTTGTTGATCAAAGAAGTTGTATTACCTTTTGTATACGAAATAGAAATTCTGCTTCGAAAACGTTTAGAACATACTTCGATTAATATACTTTGAGAGAAATCAGATATTTAAAGCGGCATAAACAGTTAAACGAAAGTCAAGAAAGATTTGAAAATAAAGCGCACCTCTGACAACCGTCCACATTTTCCGATGGAGGTTACGTCTAATAAATCCAAGATTTGATGCTCAAAAACCACCGATTAGGGGACTATGCTAACAATGTTAACTAGGCTACGTGGGAGGCGCCGGCAACCGCACTCTAATATTTCCAACGTGATAAGGGCTTCATGGCTTCCCGTGGACTCTGAGCCCATAACACCGCTATAATCAAAGAAAGCAGTCAACACTGTTTTGACTTATAATCGAACTCGACGTGGCTTTTTAATTTCCGGCTCAGCTGGAAGACGCCATTACAAGCTTGTTGACTGATTTGCATGCCAAACTCGTAAATGCATTACTAATTCTCAGTTGTAATGTTTTTTATGAAATATAGTAATAGTGGGGTTAGAATTGTCACATATTGGCATGTCTTTAGCGGCCTTTACAGCGAGTTTTATACCCAAGCAATAGCGGAAAATGGTTAGGATTAATGATCATTTGGCGGCCATTTCTCCAAAATTTTTATTTAATATAATTTTTAGCCACCATTTCCTTAGCTAGATGCTTACTTTAGTTGAAAACGTTGGTGGTCGATCGGAGTGATACAAATCTTCTATTAGACCTCGGCCGCTTTTTGAGTTGATAAATTCAATTCGTCGTAAGCATTCTGTAACGTTCGGCTTACGGAATTCAATTTGCAATACGAAATTTGGGATAAATTCTTTATTTGGTATTTTTGTCTATTGTAAAAATTGCAAAACACAATCGATATGAAGTGATAAAATCGAGCAGTGTGAACAAACTATATGACTAGTCACGTTCAAGTTCAGCGTCAATATAGAGAACAGTTGTACAAATTTAGGGACAAAAAGATATTCAAAAATCCTTCTAAGCGGACGTTTTAAATGATCAATACCCACTATATTTTTCACAAAATGTATATTGCGCACCCAACTATGCTTTTTTCTAGATTCCAGTATTTCACTGCAATATCAATTTGCCTCTAATGTTGCAACTTACCATGTGCTATGCAATACCTTTACTATATTTTTCATAACATCTACTCATCTAATTGCAAAGTCGTTGCCATTATATTCTAGAAACTGGAGCAAAAGAAACGACTGGCAATGCTTTTATCCTTGCAACATAATAATAATAGTATTTTCAGGGAGAAATGATGATGATGATGATGAGAAATGCATAACGTGAATAAAGTGAACCCATATAGTGTTGTGAACCAGAAAATTGCAACAGTCATCAATGATAAGACAAAGAGAAGAAATCTGAAAGTGAAGATTACACAAATGGCATCTTCAGAAACTTTCATTCACACTTACACAAAAACAGGATAAACGAAGAGATGATGCGCTTATGATGAAGCAGCAGAACGAGAAAACTCATTGCCTTCGTTCTTCCTATCCCACCCTCAAGACAAAGGAAGGAAGCAACACATTTACAGTATGCAACCTAATGACTATGCGGTAGAGTAAATGTAAGAGATGAGTTGCACAACCAGCAAAATTGACTACTGCCACATTATGATATAGTTTACTATGTATTCATACTCATACAAGTGGATGGCATGACAGCGGTTCCCTTGCAACATATGAAGAGTTCGTTTAATAATGTCAGGAAGTTTTCAGCAGTTTTGCCATCCTTCAAAACTCGCTCACTCATTCAAGCACACTATCACACTCTCAATAGCTTTGGGGCTTATTTTCCCCTAAGATGAGGGGAACCAATCATCACCGTTGCAAGTGTGTTGTGGGGGGAAATGTAGGGAAATGTAGCTGGCAAGCGCATCATGAATGAAAATTAAAACTTTTCTATACTAGATGCAAGCATCCTTTTGTGCAACTGAAAACATAGTTTAAGAGGCGTTGAAAGATAAATAGCTTAAGGCGCAAAAAGCTGACAAAAAGTATTCCGCAAATGCAAAGGGCATAATAACTATGAAAAAAGCTTAAAGGTACATGAGAACACGTAAGTTGTATATGATAGGCAGCTCAGCGTAGAGGGTATATTATCATCAATTAACACCCAGGTGCTCATACCTGCTAGATATTATTTTTGTTAAAGTATCAATGAAAACACTTGATGGCCCCTAGAAGCATGCTTGATTATATCAAATAAGTGAGCTCTTAAAACTATGCAATAGAATGGTAGTTAGTGTCGATCGTTCATTTTTTTATTGCAAAAGTATAAGAGTTATTTTGCTAAAGCATATATTTTTATAATTGTGATTATTTGACCCAATTTTCTTAAGAATATATTACATGAATTGATTGATGACATTGTCCACTATACGTTGTTGAAAGTGCACTAACTTCAAAGTCTATTTGTATATATAATGCTCTCAGTTAGCAAAAGTATGTTTCACTTAAATTATCGTACTGACTCGATTGCTATTGGACCTTAGCAAATCGGCGAAAGTCCTGAGAGCGAACAATTTCTAAATACAATTCCTGGCAGAAGTCAAAGATCGTCATTTATAGGGATTACTGATTTGTCTCAAATATGATTTTATTCTAAAAACTTGTATGTAAGTTGTATGTATGTGTATATAGTGATAGCTATGTCCTTTAACATATAATATCTAGAAAACTTCAGGTAATTTAAAGAATATGTTCCATAAGATGATTGATTCAATTGCACATGCAAAGAACTTGGTTAGAATATGCGATTATCGTGCATATGATTGTGGGTTCGATAACTATATTTGAGCGAAGAATTTCTCGATGTGCTCAACGAACTCTCCGAGTAGTCGAGTAGTCAAAAAGGCTAATAAATATTTCTCCAATTGTGACTTTTGGAATCGTCGTTAAGCTGTAGATCCAATTGAGTGAGTCTAAAAATAACTGAGCTAACTGAATAGTAAGAAATTCTTTTACATATCACTCAAGGGATGTAAAGGAATTTTGTTTTGCACTTCTTAAGTAACTAGGAGTACCTAGAGTACCTCTGCTATTATAAAATATTTGAAGCGCTAGTGTAGTTTTCCACCAATTGTATAGCGATTAAACCAATTAAGGAACCTTCTTATATATCCAGGCAGTCTGTCACCAGAATTGGATGACTTATAAAAGGCAGTAAGAGACGTAAAATGCACTTATTATCGGTGTATCTGTTTGATAAGCTTTAATCATGTTCATCAGATTGTGATGTTCCTTTGATGTCTCTCATAGGTACTACAGAAGTTAAAATACTGCATGAACAGAAGAAGTAACATCTGTACTACACCTCCTATGCAACAATATATTTATTACAGAATTCATTCCTCATGTCTGAGGAATAATTAGTGAAAATTTCACCACATTTAATTGAATGGTATAGCAGCTTATGCGTAACATACAGAAACACAGATATGATATGTGTGCCATGTCTGTATGTTTCCCTACAGCTCACCTGATTTTTTTGAAACGCTGTAAAGGTATTCTCTAGCTATCTGGGGAGGTTTCTATAGTGATCCGTTTACAGTGCACCAACCAAAACATGTGTTTCAGCTTTTGTTTTTACCCAATACGTACGCATTGTGTGGCATTTATGCATATAAAAGATACATATAATAAGATACATATAATAAAATGATTTATTTAAAATATATTTGTTATATATAAAAATCAATTGCTGTGCGTTAGTCTCGCTAAAGCTCGAGAACGGTTGGACCGATTTGGCTCATTTTGGTCTTAAATTATTGGTAGAGTATTCCGGAAGGTTTAAAAGGTTTTGTTTGAAGTGATAGATGGCGTTGGAGATGAGATTTTTGCAATTAATTTTTTTTACCACATTAACATTGAATCTTTGAAGGCAAAACAACGTTTGCCTGGTCAGCTAGTTTGTTGTAAAATATAATTTATTTAATATATTTCCATTTCAAAATCTAGGAGACCTGAATTCCAGAGCGCACTTAGGCACCATCAAACTATTAAACTGAAGCACCTTAAAGTATGCATCATATGTAGATTTTTATGCAAACGAAAAAAGTTTAATCTTCGAAAAAGCACAAATATTCCGTGACTTGTCGCAGAAGCGCCTAAGCGTTTGCAGCTCAAACGGTGGTGCTGCAGCTATTTAAAATACACGCAAAATTTCAGTGCCTGGTCTAAGGTTATGACACAAAAAAATGCATTTCACTTCAGTTTCGCCTGAAATTTCGAATAACAACACTTGAAGCGTCACTTCAATAGGCTCAAGATTGGATTTCCGTTTTTTTTTCGTTTTCCTTTTTTTTTTTTGTATTTCGTGACGAGGTTTTGTGTCGAGTAGCGAGGCAGACATGTTGATTTTGACACGCTCAAGTTGTGGTCTGCATGTGGCAATGTGATGTTGGTAAAAAAAATTCAGATATGTTGTTTTTTCATGTCAGCTATCCCAATGCCGCAGTGTTGAGCGAATGGATTCAGAATTTTTAAATAAAGATAAACTTTTTCGATGTTAGCGAAAAATAAAACGAATGAATGAACGAATAACAAAATGTGAATGTAAATTTGTGGCAGCTTTTTGGGCTTAATATTTCTTTTCATTTCGTTTCGTTTTCTTTTTCAATTTTGCTGCATTATTATTTTTTCTTTTTTTGTTTGGGAGGGAGAGGGCTGGAATTCAAATAATCCTGAGGTCATATTGAAAATCTAAATGTTGCAATATAGAGTGAAATGAAATGGAAGAAAGCGTGTAAATAAATGTGAGAAGGAAATTAAAAAGAAGAGCATAGTTGATTTTGCCCAAAATGCAAGCAATTCATTGTCTGAAATTCAATCGAGTGAATGCAATCAAGGCCATAAAATGGAGAAACCAGCAGTGAATGAATGCATTTTTATTATATTTTTCTTTATTCAAAGACGAACGAACTCATAAGATTAAAGCATATCCTTTGGTTTTTTTTACAAAATGTTGGTAAGTGATTAGCACCGAGATAAAATTTTGATATAATTTTGAAACTGCTTCATTATCTGAAAAGACAGCAATAGTCAGATACATTTTTCCATAATGTTAGGTGTAAAATTATTATCAGTTGGCGATATCGATTGGAATTATTATCGAAAAGCGATAGGGTACAAAGGTGTATACGAGTATGTGCGCTGTTGGACAGATGTTGCATTTAGTTGGTCAAGAATGGTAACAAAACTTTCTACCTAAAATGGTAAGTTAGATATATAGGACGATTATTTAAGTTTTTCAGGTTGGCAGCACTGGTTGGTAGTGGCATCCAAACGCCATCTGTCAAATTGAAAAGTGTACAGTATACTCTGCCGTTCATCATGACCTACCACAACGTCTAATTTTTGGTGAATGGGCCTTACAAAAGCTCTATGAAAATCCGCTGTTTTATCGAAAAATTGTGTTCAGCGATGAGGCTCATTTCTTGCTGAATGGATATGTACACAAGATATGTACCGATGCATCCCGATAAAACGACAGTCTGGTGTGGTTCATGGGCTGGTGACATCATCGGTCCATTTTTTTTCAAAGACGACCGTGGAAGAAACGTTACCGTCAACGGAGAACGACATCGATCCATGATACGCGATTTTTTTTTTGCCCCAATTGGCTGAGTTAAACTTGGTTGACGTGTGGTTTCATCAGGACAGTGCAACATGCCACACTGCTCGTGAAACAATGGATATGTTGAGGGATGAATTTGGTGAGCAGCTTATCTCTCGATTTGGCCCTGTGAGGTGGTCCCCAATATCTTGCGATTTAATGCCTCTTAATTATTTCTTGTGGGGTTATTTTAAGCCGTTAGTCTATGAAGCCTTACAGGATAACATAACACGCGTTATTCGTGGAATACAGACCGAAATGCTCGAAAAAGTGACGAAAAATTGGACCTTCAGAATGGACAATTTGAGACGCAACCGCGGACAACATTTACCTGAAATTATCTTTAAAAATTAAATGGCAAAGACCAATTTATCGATTCTAATAAAAAATTTTAATATATGATGCAAATTTCAGTGTTTTATTCGATTGTTAAAAAAAGTACGATTAAAATATATTAAAAAAAGTACGATAAAATATTAATGTAAAATGGTCCGAAGGAATGACATTGATCCCATTTTTTGACAGTCAATGGGGCTGAACTACTTATCCGGTATGAAACAACAGTTAAGCTCTTTCGAACTGTGGTCTTAGTTCTGTTCTGCGATTTCAGTTTGCACTGACATTTGATAAGAAACCTATTAGGATATCGTTTTATTTACCAGTTATAAAAGGTTATCGATGGAATGAATTTCAAACGCAACAGTGTTATTGTTTTCTATTTAGCTGGAAATTTGCAACCAGCCGTTGTTAATGACCTACGACATTTACGTGTGAGCAAAATGTTAGTATATCATCAAAAAAACGCCCTGGAAGTGGACATCTAAATAGCGGCGCATAAATAACGTTAAGATTTATTCAATACTAGCTGACCCGGCAAACGTTGTTTTGACAATGTTAATGTGGTAAAAAAATTAATTGCAAAAATGTCATCCCCAACGCCATCTATCACTTCAAATAAAAGCTTTTAAACCTTCCGGAATACTCTACCAATAATTTAAGACCAAAATGAGCCAAATCGGTTCAACCGTTCTCGAGCTTTAGCGAGACTAACGCACAGCAATTGATTTTTATATAGGTATATATATATATATATATATATATATATATATATATATATATATAT
>JAHXMU010000011.1:882526-936322 GCA_019455685.1 Philornis downsi
ATATATATATATATATATATATATATATATATATATATATATATATAAGATATAAGATAGAAACAACTTTTTTCTTTGTGCTTTTATTTAACGTTGTCATTTATTAAAATTTAAAATATAGTTTAGAAATATGTTTCATGTTTTAAAGATAATATTTTTCAAATGCCCATTATTTGCTTCTACCTGGCGTACTCATTCCAAAGCATTTCCCATAACTTTTCTTAGAATTTCAGGTCCCAACTGCCTCCACTTCTTCTCGGATATTGGCCTTAAGTTGTTGGATGGTTTTTGGCTTATTGGCATATACCTTACCCTTTAGGTAGCCCCAAAGAAAAAACTCGGGAGTCGTTAAATCAGGCGAACGTGGTGACCACTTAAAATCAGGAAAACGTGATATTATTTAACTACCAAAAAAATTCGCGCAGGATAGCCATAGATGGACGAGCTGTATGAGCTGTGGCTCCATCTTGTTGGAACCACAAATCTGGATTGTTCTGCACTTCTGGCCTCAAAAAATTTTCAATCATTTCCCGTTATTGAATACCATTCACATTAATAGCAACTCCTTGGTCATTTTCGAAAAAATATAGCTCATTGATCCTCTCTGAAGTTATTCCACATCATACTGTACATCTAAGTGGATGCATTTGATTTTCAACAATTATTCTAGGATTTCCGGTGCCCCATATTCTGCAATTTTGGTGAAAATGACCATTTAGGTGAAAATGAGCCTCATTGCTCATTATGAGTTTGTGAATAAACTCGTTGTTTTCTAGGCACAATTCTGGAAAACGGCGACTATATTGAATGCGTTCTTGTGCATCATTTGGTTTTAACTCGTGAATCAATTGCATCTTATACGTATGGGAAAAGATGTAACATATGTAAAATTTTTTACAAAGACCGCCTAGACATCTCTAACTGCTGAGGGGGTTTCCTCAATACTTGCTTGCACTCGAGCAATGGTCACTTCATTTCGAACTGCATGAGGTCTTCCAGCACACGGAAGATCACAGACAGCCCAGCCTTTGTTGCCCAAAACGCTGAACCAATCGGTAAATTGTTTCAAACATGAAAGAAATTTCGATACGATCTTTGTGTCTAAGTAATCGAATGCTGACTCTCAAATTAAAATTGAACAACTTTGTTTCTTTGTTCTGTGCTGAGCCTTTCCTTCATAAATTTCCCAAGTATTAATTAGTTAATTCTATAAAGAGACGAAAAAAAAGACTTCAACAAAAAATGTATTCACTGATCAAATCTTAACATTACTTATGCGCCCCTTGCTATTGGCAGACACATTGAAATATTGCCGCCAAGTGATCTACACTTTGTCATGAATTATGTTTAACTCTAACCTTCACATATCGAACTATGTTTGGCGATGTTGCTGTTTGTATAGGGTGGCGCATATTAAAAACTGCATGATTTAACACCTGTACAAGCTTGCACCTGAAGTCCAATCGGTCGTTGACTTTAAGCTCCTGGCTCAATTGAATCTTGTACGGGTGCAGGTCCAAGTCCTGATGTAAAATTCGCCAAGTTGAAGTCCCTATAACCCTATAATAGAGTCCAATAAACTAATACCTGATCACCAATTTGGTTTTAGACAGGGACATGGGACGATTGAACGGGTTCATAGATTAGTTGAACTGATGAATAAATCTCTCGACACGAAAAAGTATTGCAATGCGGCATTTCTGGACATTTCACAAATCTTTTCTGAGATCTTATTTATCTGAACGAGCCTTTTCTGTTAAACACGGCGAAGACTTGTCGGACATGCTTAAATCGCATGCGGGAGTACCTCAGGACAGCATTATTGGTTCTACCTTATATCTGGATTTCACTTCGGATCTACCCACAGAAGAAGGGACTCTTATCGGAATGTTTGCAGACGATACAGATGTTCCTGCCACTGACGTCAAGCCGGATCAAGCATCTAGAAAATTGCAAAAACATCTCGATACCATAACAAAATGGCTGCAGAAATGAAGAATAAAGGCAAATGACACGAAATCGGTTCAGGTAACGTTTACACTTCGAAGAAGATGTTGCCCTCCAGTGTCTATTAATAATGTTGAAATACCTCAAACAAATGATGCAAAGTATCTAGGCATTTATTTGGACAGAACACTGACTTGGAGAAAGCATATACAATTGAGCCTTGGGGCTCAAACTAAGATCCTTAAATTGGCTTTTGAATGGAAAATCCAAACTATCCCTAGATAACAAATTAAAAGTCTATAAATGTGTCTTAAAGCCCGTATGGACATATGGAATCCAGTTATGGGGGACTGCAGCAAACTCCAATCTGGAAATATTGCAACGCTTTCAATCCAAAGTACTGCGAACCATTACCGGTGCACCCAGATACTTCTCGAACAAACAGTTGCATAGAGAATTGAAAACACCCTTCATTAATGAAGAAGTCCAAAAATATTCCACTAGATACATGAATCGTATTCAACAACATACGAATCAGCTGGCGTCCAATCTGATGAGCCAAACACCCTTATAAACCAGACTAAGGAGGAGAACCACACAAGACCTGGCTACTCAGGACGAATATAGCAGTAGGGACAGTCAATGAAATGTTCCCGAATAAAAATAAAAGTTTAGAATATAAGAAGTATGTAGGCCAATATATATATTACTGAATGTCCAAGGACAGATTGTAACAAATAAAGAATTTAAAAAAAAAGTTGAAGTCCGATTTCAGGTGCATGGCGAGGAAACAACTATCTTACATTCTCCGGCACACATTCATGGACAGTGATATGTTCTTGGCCTGTCTGGTTTTTTTTCTGCCGTATGGCTGTTGGCTGATTATTTACCGAATCGGACGTTCTATAAATGTCCACCAAACGGCCGTCGCGTCCCCCGTAATTCGGTGCAAACACAAATTCTAATAATATAGTTCTATTATTTCCAACTGTTGCTCCATTATTTAACCGACGAAACCACATAGCCCACATAGACTGTCAACATTGTTCCGCCTTGTTTGGAAAAACGATTAAATTCGACATTATGCAGGACACATCAAAAAAATAATCTGACAATGAAAATGGGCTGCATTTCTGTACCTCTGCTTGTACTTCCTATATGAACTGACCGATTTACTGAAATTTCAATTTTTTCCTCTAATTTCGGGCTTTGCAAAATTTCACAAAAATCAAAAAATTTACCTTTATTAAATTATGTACTCGTATATAAACTGATTTAACTAATTAACCGAATAAATTCCATATTCCATAAATTACACTTCATTCAATTGAATAAAATACTATAATGTTGAGCGTGCATCAGGTGTAAATTTCAACTTAGTAAAATTAATTCTACTATTAAAAATTGCCACGTTCCTTACGGTGGCCACATACAAATTAGCAGAATTTGAAGAAATTAATATTTCCTCCTTTCTAAACATTTGACAAAGATACTTGATATTTTAGACGCTTCCTTCTGACTGTTAAATCGTTTGCCGTATTAAGTGATAAACAACTTTATTCCTTCGAGTAAAGGCAAATAACAGTAAATGACAGACGTTAATTTGTCTACTCTCAAAGATATTTCTTACGCTTCTGTAACTCTTCTGTATCTTTGGTTTTGGAATTAATCAAACAGTCATTTTTCCCGGAGGCAATGGCTTTCCCACAGTCATTTCTAGGTTTTCTGAGCCCCATATGCGGCAATTTTGCTTGTTGACTTAACCACCGAGTGATAAATAGCTTCATCCGCCGAAGAAAATTTTGTTTTTAAATTAAGTTTTGAAAGCTTGTTGCCGTAGCACGCAATCGACATGTTTACAGCGCACTCTGGGGACAAGGCGGAAAAAATTCGAAAGCGCTGATATCGATTATATAGTTTGTGATTCTCACTCTATTATAGCTGCAGGTTCAAGGAACAACATGATTTTTTTCACTGTTTCAAGGGTATTCCCCTTAATTTAGGCCAACTGTCACAATAATGGAAGTTTGACCAAATTACACTTTACTATAAATGAGTGCATATAATTGTGAAAGAAGGAGAAAAAAATTATAAAATTTTTTCCCTGCTCTACGATGGCCAACTAAACCACACATGAGTCAAACTGGGCAAAAAAAAATATTAGAGCGCTTTACAACGTTATAAGTTACGAATTTCAAATAAGAATTGAGAACAGCTGTGGTTACGAAAAAACCTCCGGCTTCCTTCGAGAAGTTGATGGTCACTTTTCAAACTAGATGAGTTAAAGTGAAGATTAGAACAAAAATCATCTGCCTTTATCTGCCCATCCGATCATAACACCGCAAAGAAAAGAAAGGATTAGAGTACGCGTTTGTTTGTTGCACTATTTTGTTTACCCAGTTGGCTCATATAATACATGTCCACATTTCAAAACACTTTTAATTCGAGTTCAGTCCAGTTGCAGACGTCTTCATGAGCTCGGTCAAAATTAAATATCGCGATTTGTGTGAGTGCTTGTGGGGGAATACAAAGTTCGATGTGTTCCTTCGACAAAATCACCCCGAACTTGACGAGGAAAACATATAAAAACATAAACATAAATCAACATTGTTGAACTTAATGGATTTTTTTGTTCTGAGTCGAATAAGACTGGCCCCATGTTTCTTTGTTAATCCGTTCTTGAGATATTGAATTTTTTCCGTTTTTCAGTAGATCGGCCCCACCGTGCGGCGTCGTGTATGATTAGATGGCTTTAATTGTTGCTTGAGTTGAACTCTATATGGATCAAAATGGGCCATAAGATGGACCCAATTATTGAGAACACCGTGGAATTAACAAATTCGAATTTTCCGCCACACTTCCACTAACTAACAGAAGCGATAATTTCGGCAGTGCGTACTTTGCAATGATGCACAGGCCTGACCACATCTGTAACGCTTCCAATCTCTTCAAATATCTTTATAATATTGTCAATTCCTTGCACAGTACCATAATCACCCACTAATGCCCGAAAAATGAAAACGTTTCAATCACTACTTTTGTAGTAAATTTTAACCATTTTTGCGCGTTTTTCGGTTATTAAACGATTCACATTCGAAAATGGCAAATCTTTCACAAAATAAGTAACACTTTAGATGAAAGGTATTTAACAGCTGATGGCCCCGCCCGACCGGCTGTTTTAAAACTACCGAATGGATAAACATTCTTAAGTGTTATTTATTTAATGAAAGGCCAAATACGATGTCCTTCAAAAGACTCACTACTGCATTATCCTTGAAGTACACATATTTCTCTGTATTATAAATGACAACAAAAACCAATTAGTAGTAAGTACATATTTCACATTAAATGATTTTCCTGTGACAGTATCGTTCCTGTTTTTGAAAATTTCACCTAAATTGGCAAAAAAAACAATTTTATTTTAATTTTCCGCAACAGCAAAACATTTTAAATGACACAATGCAAGGGGATTGTCAAAAATCAGCTAGCATTTTCAATTCCGCAATTGAACGTCTTGATGTCTGTTTTCCACTCCCTTCTTACTGACAAAATATTTGAATCGCAAATTGTGTGAGAGATCGTGAAAGGGGGGGGGAGGACCCCCTGTTGAGTATAATGACACTCAAGTAAAGATGCTGGCCATTCAGATAGACAGACAGGCGGAAACTCCATCTCCACTCCACTCAATGTGCGTGTGTTTTCGAATTTGCTGTTCGCATTTAATTGATGTACGTAAGTATGATTGTGAGATTATGTTACAGATATATTCGAAACAGGCTAAAAATTGTACTGTATAGCGGCAAAATGTATAGCTGGAATAATTATTACCACGCCAGTTTTAATAGTTAGTAGGTTTTGCAACCGTGACCGACCGTGGCGGTAGTTATTACACGCGACTATCGTTCACATGATCGCGGGTTCAATCCACCGTAAAGCCACCTATGAATGGTCACATCGAAATGTCTGACAAACACTTCGACTAGTCGAGTAATCGATAAGTGTGGTAAATGTCTCTCAAACTGAGACGTTCGTAATCGCCGTTAAATGGGCGAATGAGTCTAAAGAAAGCGTGTAAGCTTATTAAATTCGAGAAGCCATATCCCGTTCATAGGGTGTAAAGGAATCTCTTTAAGTCTGGCAACTGTATTCTCCCTTTATTTCAAAAAAACACAGGGCTCCCATAAGGTCTGTGATTGAATGTCTTAAAACAGACAGAATATAACTTACAAATCGTTTACATTAGAAGATTTATTTGCTAAAACAAATATGCTATTTAATGCTATAATTATAACGCATAAGTAACGTTAAGATTTGATCAGTGAATACATTTTTTGTTTAAGTCTTTTTTCGTCTCTTTACAGAATTAACTAAACAATACTTGGGAAATTTATGATGGAAAGGTTTAGCACAGAACAAAGAACCAAAGTTGTTCAATTTTACTTTGAAAGTCAGCATACGATTATTCAGACACAAACATCATATCGAAATTTCTTTCATGTTCGAAATGCTCCTAGCGCTCTAACAATTTACCGATTGGTTCAGCGTTTTTGGGCAACAAGAGGCTGTCTGTGATCTTTCGCATGTTGGAAGACCTCGTGCAGTTCGAAATGAAGTGACCATTGCTCGAGTGCAAGCAAGTATTGAGGAAAACCCCCAAACTTCCACCTGGTGGCGTTCTCAGCAGTTAGTGAAGTCTAGGCGGTCTTTGCAAAGAACTTTACATATGTTACATCTTTTCCCATGCGTATAAGATGAAATTGGTTTACGAGTTAAAACCAAATGATGCACAAGAACGCATTCATTATACCCTTTAAAATATAATTTTGCTGACAACGGAGTCAGCAGTTTGATGCGATACCATCTCAGTATTGGAAACTTTAAGGCCTATCGCACTGAAAGTATTCCTTAATGTCTTCCATCGAATCGATCAAATTCCCCATCAAGCCTTTTATCGGAGTGTGTTGTGATAGGTTTTCATTTTCCTCGCATTTGCGTTCTAATAAATATTTGAACGGATTACTTTTAGCAAACACGCCAAAACAGCTTTTAATAAAAAGCAGTAAAGGCCACATTCACCCATCAAACTTCTATCGCCCACTGTAACACATTCCTCACTGACTCCATTAAGAAACTATGACCGAGTACTTCCACAAGAAGAGAGCGTGAAATGAGTCTCGCCACCCTTCTTTTGGATGTTATCTTAATAGTCTATCAGTTATCAAGATTTAATACGCAATAGACCTGAGGATAGCAGGTGCGTCTACATTGAAGGATAAATTTAAACTCAGTACACCATGTTGTTAAATTTTCCGTGATTTACTTTTTTAATTTTTGAGAATTCAAGGTATTCTCAACGCAATCTCTCAGTCACTTGATATAACGTCCTCCTTGTGATGGGAGAGGTTATTGCCTTGATTTCTAATATCACCCTATGGAAAGAAGGGCAAAAGATCTCCAACATGAATGTGGTGTTCAAAATCATGCCCAATAGAAAGCTTTTTAAGGCATGAATTCAGCTACTGAGACATACTCCATTAAGCATCACGGCTTCACAGCAGCAAAAATTCGGTATAGAAGTATAGCAGAAAAACACAAGAATGTTCTCCTCATTGCTTTCTAAAAGAAGACCTGCTAGAAGCCTACCTAAAGAAGCGAGACAAGATAACAATCGAATATCGGATTTCTTAGAAGTGAATAATAAGACCTGGTCTTGAGTATTTTTGGGAAGGGAAATTGGAAGTATCGTACATAGGTATAACTGAAGTCACTTTCTGAAAGAGAATCTTCTGCAGATCTTCGAGAAGAAGCGAGACGCAGTGAATAGCTAAACTAAAAGAATGCAATAAGAATACCTGTTAGAAGCTTTGTAAAACGAGGTTGGCTACGCATCTTATCCAATCTTTTAGAAAAATATTAAAAGGACTGCCTGCATGCCTTCATTAGAAAACGAAAACGCAATATCCAGATACAATTCCCACTGTTTCACAAAAAATGTATCTGTTAGAGTCTTCTTTAAAGTTCAGAGCAAAATATGTATCGAGTCTCTTAGAAGGGAACTAGAAGGACTGGCTGCATACCTTTGTTGAGAAAGGAAGATGAAAAACACAACTCCCGTTTCCCAAAAAAAGAGAACCTATCAAAAACCTCCTAAACGAAATGAGATCAGAGGTGTATCAGATGTTTTAGGAGGGAATAAGTAGGTCTGACTGCATAAGTTCTATGAGGTAGGAAGATGGAAGTAACTAGAAGTAATTCCTATTATTATCAAAAATTCAAACTTATCAGAGGCCTCCTAAAAGAAGCTAGGCAAGATATCTATCGGGTGTTTTAGAAAGGCATAAGAACGCCAGACTGTATGCTTTCCTTGAGAACGGAAGATGAAAGATGGAGAAGAGTCAGCTTAACTTGATTTCTGAAAAACAAATGATCTGCTAGAGGTCTCTCAAAGAATCAACAATTGATATCTATTGCACCTTTTGGAATTAAATAAGAAGACCAGACTGTATACCATTATACAATTCATCTAAGAAAAGAAATTGAAAGTACTACCTTTCGCTATTGCCCATGAAGAAAATGTTCTACATTCATCTTAAAACAAGTGAAGCAAGATGGATATCTGCTCCTTTAAAAGAGAATTGGAAGAAATGTCATTGACGAAAGCCAGGTGAATGTAAACAAGCTCAATTCCCGTTGTTTCCCACAAGAAGGGCTGCAGAAAGCCACTTGAAAGAAGCGAGTCAAAATGCGTATTGAATCATTTGGAGGGGAACAAGATGGCAGGCTGCATACATTCTTTGAGAAAGGGTCACGAAGTACCTAGACTAATCTTCCATTACTTCCCAAATAGGAAACCTACTAGAGCACTGCCAAGCAAAATAATATGTTTAGGAAAATAATAAAAAGGTTTGGCTGCGTGCCTTCTTTGGAAAGACAGATGAGAGGACATAAAGGCGTAAGGCCTGCTAGAGACCGTCTAAAGAAAACGTGATAAGATGTGTATCGGATTTTTTTGAAGGTTATGAAGGAAGATAACTCAGGCATTGTCTGATAAGGTATATGAGAAAATTTACTGAATATTTCATAAGAATTTGAATATCTTTAAAAGCCCTGCTTTCTCTTATACGCTAAGTGATAAGTCATTCGATGAGACAGTAAATAGATTACGTATTTGTAGTTTTTAGTTTAAATAATACTCATTATACATATTAATATTATTATAAGCTTGACTTCCGACTTTATTACACCAAAATTATTCCAAAATCCTGTGGTTTTCTGAAGCAAAACCATATTCCATTTACATTGGTTAGGCTAACACAAATTGGTAGTAATCCTTCCAAACTTAACAACTTTGTAAAAAAAATGCTATGGATTTTAATTCAACAGTTTACCCTGTAAACAACACAAATGAAATAGAAGTAGAAGGTATGGCATTTAGAAATTTATGAACCACAGCATATATTTAATACAGTTTGTATGGTTTGAACCAGCGTCTGTAAGAGAAATTACATAATTTTTGACTAGCAAAGTCTCAAAGCTTTCGACAACGTAGAGCAAAATTACCAGTTAATTTCACTCCCATGAAGACATAATATTTTTAAATTATTTTCAAACATAATTCCTAATTCCCAGACATACATCTTGATCGAATGTCTTTTTGTATTGCTGCTTAAAATACTCTGAATTAAAAATGAATAACAGAAGCAAAATTGTAACTTTCTGAAATCTTCCGTTCGGAAAATGTAGAACCACCACAAATTTTGCCAAATCGACCAATTTGTATATGTGGTACCCTAAGAGGCGTGGTAGAGCAATTTATTTCCATTGGCAGTCCTAAATGCCTGATGCCAACTCAATTATATTGGATATAATGCAACTGAATAAAAGATATGTATCTAGGAATATATACCTCTATATATATTTAAATAAGGTAATTTGTATGGGAGTTATCAAGGAGGGCGTGGTCATAAGCAACCTACGTATTAGGGTCGGTTAATTTGTATGAGAGTTGGCAACGTCGCAAATTTTCTTTCGATACTAAGATTACCAAACGTGTGATATATGACAATTTTGATAAAATTTTGTTTCAACCGGGAGGTAAGAATACATTTATAATATTTGTAAGGGAAGTATCAGAAGAGATGTGATTATTTGACCTATTTTCCACCGATATTTTAGAATATTATAAAACAAAGTGATGGACAAAAATCTCGACTACTACAGCTGACTGTTTAGAACGTGCAGAGGATTGATTAAATTTCGAAAAATAGGTTAACTTATAAGGGAGGTATTATAGAATGAGTGTGGCAATATGTTTTCATTCTAAGATGTTACTTGCGCTAAATCCGACTACATTAAGTGCAACCAAATGGAAGATATGAAACAAAGAATACATGAGTTAAAGCAGGATACCAGGAAGTGGTGGGTTTAATCAGTCAATCTGTCCCGAAATTATAAAATAATGCAACGCACAAAAATTTAGTTTGCTGCAAGTTATGAATGGGGAATTACAGGAAGTAACTGGAATTTTGGGAAGTCGTTCAATTTTGTTTAGAAGGTACCAGAAGGGATGGATCAATACAGTCCAGTTACGACCCCCGACTACGGTCCGAAAAAATATTATGCTGTACCAAGTTTTAAGAAGTTCATGAAAATTTGCGTCGCTTATCGTGACCACCAACCCGCCAACCAGCCTGCGAAACAAACGGACATCTCTCAATTGACCTAAAAATTCATGCAATTTTAAAATGATATCTTATTTTCTCTGGTTGAACGTGTAAAAATACTTGTTATAATTAGTTACCTCAACGAAGAAAGGTAACATTAACAATTGTTACACCTTTCCCCCATCGATCGCAATTTGAATCTTTGGCCCAAATGGAGCTATCCAATTAATTACCATATTCCGACCACTGTGCCCTATGCAAGCTGCTTTCCATATGAACATTCATTTGAGTATAAAAAGCTTAAAGCAAATGTCATTATTATTTCGGCCTTTGCTCTGTGGCATAATGTTGTGGCTCTGGACATCATTAATTTTGACACTAATTGCAAATGTAATGAGCAAGCTTACGTTTCACTAAGACGTTAGGGTGGCAAGTTTTTTTATATTGTTATATAGCTTATAGATCAAAGAAGACAACAACAATAAAATGAAAATAATGAATTTTACCATTTCTCTTCACGTATGTACATATGAGCTGCTGTATCGTCCGTAAAATTATGATGACACTAACACGTTATTCCTACAGTGACTGAATTGGTTTTTAGAGAGCTTCAGTTACTGCGGCAAGAGATGCAAAACATACGAGTTTTAATACAACTTTTATTAGAATTATGTGCGTTACATCACTCATACAATGATCAAACTACATACGAAACTATTCCAGATAACTAAGGAATACATAGAATTTTTTCGTTCATTGAATCTGTGCTGTAATATGGGAACAATCCAAAAGTATTCCAGTAAAAAATATTGAAGTACTTTCCTGAAAATCATTTATTTTTCATTGTTTCTAAAAATGTTTGATTCAAAAGCCATTGAAGTTACTAAAGAGAAAGTGTCCAAGGATGACTTTAAAATATTACCAATTGAATTGGATTCAAATTGTCACATATTGACAGTAGAATAACATTTTCATTACCTAGCAAGCACTGTCTCAGAAGAATTGAGTATTATTTCGAAATCACTATTTCAGGTACAATTTAGAAGTATTTCTTCTTTTCTTGCTGGGGTGTGGTATAGGAATCACTTAATAAATGTGTTGAAGAGGCTGAAATGACTTCACAGAAATTTGTTACTTTTGCATAACATTGAAGGCTTTATTTAGCATAGTTAGAATGATCCAAACATGCATCGTTTTCTCAATAAATTGTAGCTAATCTGAAGGTAATTGCATTAAGCCTCTCGCGTAGATACCCTCGTCTCCATTGGCAAAAAAACTGGAGAAAAAAATTTCAGAAGCTTTTCTTGAGGCAAATTTTAACCCGCAAAATCATTCGTTAAGGACAAAAACAACTGGTAATCAAACAAGTGGCAGGTTCATGCTATAAGATGGATGCGTAATAGCCTACCAATTAAGACCCGGAGATTCTGGCTATCGATGTGTGTGGCCGGGTGTTGTCGCGATGAAACAGAATTCCTTTCTCTAGGTCATCTTTTAGATTGTTTAATTGTAATTGTTCTTGTTTTACTGAGACTTTTTTTTTTAACAATTTAGAAGTTAGTTACGCAAATCAAAAAAAAAAATAAGAAAATTTTAGGATTATAGCGTATTGTCCTAATTAACTCTTAAAATATCTACAGCTTCATGCTTTATTTAGAAGTTTTTTTTTATTCAATTGTTGATGGTATAGTTTCAAATTAAGAATTTTGTGATAGTGGAGCAGCTCATATTAGATGATTCCCTGCTAATCCGACCAAACACGCAGCAAAACTTTTCTCATCATCAATGCTGGCTTTACTCAGATCACCCCACTTCAATCACGACCGTTTTCATTTAACATTGCATTAAATGTTATGAGTTCTGCTCCAAAAGTGCTAAGAAATCCGAACAAACGAATGGCATCGTTGCTATAGCAAGTTTATTTTAAATTCATTATTTTCGATTCAAGTTAGAGGCTATAGAGAAGAGGTTATTATACTCTTTTTTGAATGGTCTGGTATTCCTGGCGGGTGATTTAAATACCACTTGCCTCCGCACCAATTTTTTTATATGTATCGAAAAGGCTCATAGGCATCTCATCGTTATTATAATTGTTTACATATCAGATGTAAGTTAAACTAATCAAAGTGATGTATGCGCCACCTGTCGCACATTAATTGTACTATACTTCAAACGACCTCCGACACACTTATAATAAATTGCGAAAGTATACGTCGACACATGGACTTTGTTATGTAAAGCTATGAAAAGAGGAAATAAATTAAGCGTTTATAATTTTATTAAAATATTTCTGTAGTATTTGCAGATACTGAACGAATATAAATTCTGTCACTTAGTCTGAACAAAATATGATGACTGCATAGTCTGGAGCCTTGAGGTCATTGTGAAAAATTATCACAATTTCTTTAGATATCGCAAAATTTGTTACCCCCCTCGATGGTATGAATCCACGTAAACAGTTTATTTTCACCATTTATCTGAGTGCCATCCTAATGTAGGCATTAGTGAATATGACAGTGAACATATTTTTACATTTACACGAATATTTTTCAAATGAAAATTAATGTTCCAGAGCAAATACAACTGGGCGCAGAGGTGTTGCAGCATTTTCAGATATACAAAATGGACTCATACACATACATGTACACACATAGACATTTGAAGAAAATTTTCAGGGAAATTTTAACGTCAAATTGCATGGTTCCAAATGTATGTCGTTTGCTAATCTACCATTGCGTTCTTATTTTGTTGTTTCGTTACATTTTTTTCTTGCCCGATTTCGTTGTCTTATAATTTACTTGCTAATTGACGGGTGTCTATAGTTTTTCACCGAGTGCTACAAGAGAGTGGGGGGTGGGGTCTCTTGGAAATTTAAAATTATTTTCATGTTTGATGTTTCATTATCTCTGTCCGTCAGCCGTTTGTCAGTGTCAGTTTGTCAGTCGAGCAGTGACCTGAACACGAATGAGTGACTGACATGATGGATGTACATTTAAGTGATTTTTATAAATTTTTTTTTTTCTTCTTTTATGGAAAAATAATTGTTTTGATATTTGTTTCGGAGCAATATTTTCAGTACTTTTGGATTGAACGGAACTACTGGAAAATATCGTGTTCATCAAAAATGAACAACTTCAGGATCATCATCATGATTATAGCAAATTATTTGTTACTTTTTAACTGGAATAGTTGGAATGAGCGATTAAGAAAATTGTAGCACCTGTTCCCTGCAATTGATGGGAATCGTTTATTAACTTAATAGATATTTCTAAAAATAAATAAAAATAAATTTCTAAAATTAAATAAGTGAAGGGCGAGCAGTTGATTTATCATCTAAAACTTGAAAACTTAAGCATTTGATATTTATTTAGAACGAAAATAAAATAAATGAGAAAAATAAATCAACAATGACAGAAAAGGGACAACGATACAAATGCCGATGCAGTGTTGCCAATGGTAGGCAAAGAATAATGATAAAATGACACAAAGAGAGAGTTAAATGAACAAAATAGGAACGAAATCGTTTGAAGTTGACCACGACAATTATTTCTCTTGATGTTGTGTATCAAACATGATTTTCCCTACCCTGCCAGTAGCAGAAAAAGTGCTAAAATTGTTTAAGTTAACTGTAAAGGATTCCTCAACTTCTTTACAAAATTAGCAGATATCGCAACATTTGTATACCCATCGCCATAGGATCAAATTCATTTTGTTATTCCGTTTGTAACAACAAGAAAATGGTTATTCTTATCGAATTTTTCCATAAACATGACCATGATTATGATGTAATATGTTCAATATGATGTTTCTTACAAAATTATATGAGTTTCCAGTATTAATAAAACATCATTTTATATCGCTTTCTCTGGCCTCTCTTCAGTTGTCGAATAAATCTTTCGCCTTTTACTAAATATTTCCGAGGAGAGGAATCCAAAATAATGAATAAATGATAAAATTGTTGACAACTTTTTAAAAAATTCCCATTTTAGTCCCAATATGTCATTGACTTTTCCTAATAAGTTTAACTTATTTATTTATTTATTTATGGCTTGTAATTTAAAGCCTTCCGGCCAATTATAAGTAAATTACAATGTGCAACAATTCATCTATTAGATTTAAACACGTAATAAAAATTAAATGTAAAATTTATTAATATATAATATGATTTTAAAGAAATTATGATTATTAAAGACAACAAAAAAATATGAAAAAAGACTAATTCAAAAGCTAGAATTTAATCGGTATATATAGGTAATCTGGAAATATACGATAATCGGTATGTTATAAAGGCTGCTCACAATTTAATTAAAAACAAAATTTTGCAGTAAAGTTTGAAAGTGTTGTAGAATTTGACATTTGTAAGAATCAGGGCGTAATTTAAAACTTTTTAAATGGCTTAGTAGTAAATTGTAAATTCCAGCTATTCTTGCTACAAAATCATGACCACGAGTGTGGTTATTTTAGGAATAAGAAACTACTTATTACGAGTGGAATGTGAAAAATTAAACGAATTCAAAAGAAATTAAAGACTACACAGTCAAACAACTTTTTAAAATAACAACAAAGACCTCAAATCAAAATAACTTTTAAAACTATAACCCAAGAAACGCTTAACATACGGTGTTATATGAACACGACGCCTCAGTGAATACAAATATCTCATAACTCTACTAAACGCTATCTGAATTTTTCTCATATTTTGTTTCTTACTGCCACTATATAACTCTAAACAATATCGAATACTAAGCATGATATAAGCATGAACCAATTTCTCCTTAATCGATCTGGGCGACACTAAATCAGTATTATAAAAACTTCAGAGTGATAAATTTAAACGCCGGACTACATTATCCACATGATAGTTAAAGCTTAGCTTGTTATCTAAAACTACTCCCAAGCTACTAGTAAAATTTTTAACGTAAAATGTAATGTAAATGTATCTAAGGATGATACTGGTAGCATCAGTTCAGTTAGGACGCTGAAATATTTTAATTTAAGTTTGAATTTAGCCAAAAATGAACCAATAGGAATAAGCTTGGCCATACAAGGACTGATCCGACCCCTAGAATAGTGGAAATTTTTTTCAGATTTTTCCAATAATTTAATATTTATTTACTGTTCATCATTTACTGCTCTCAAATAGTGGTTTCCCATAAATAACGGAAAGAACCTTACTCAAATTTTACGTTCGTTTACGCAATTATTGAAAAATACTAAGACGTATCAAATTTTTTAGTGCAAAAACCAAGAGTTGTCCAATAATAATATTGCTTGTTGGCAAATTAGGCCTGACAGTAGAAATTTTGCAGCAAAATTGTTTAGAACCTGTTGCAACTCTCGTATATTCTAGAACATTTTTTACGTAACGACGGATTAAGAATAACTTGTAAAGGGTGTCCCAACAAGAATGCAAGATTTAAATTTTAAATAAAACATAGATATTTAAAAAAAAAATCGTGAAACTTTATTATATCGTAAAGTAGACAGAAAGAGGTTATGTATGGAACAACACATCGGGCAGATGGCCGCCGTGGCTTTGCTGACACACACGCGATCTTTTAATGAAATTTTCAATGACCGTTTTGCTGCGGTATTTCATTAATACAGCGTCCAATTTCCTCTTTTAAAACTTGAGTCGTCGTCGGTTCATTCGCGTAAGCCATCGACTTCAAAAAACCCCAAAGAAAAAAGTCTAATGGTGTTAAATCACACGATCTAGGCGGCCAATTATGGTCTCGAAAACGCGAAATAACACGAAAGGGAAATGACTGATGCAGCAATTGGATTGTTTCTCTGGCTGTATGACATGTGGCGCCGTCTTGTTGAAACCACATGCCCTCCACATTCATTTCTTCAATTCTAGGCCCGAAAAAACTGGTTATCATTTCACGATACCGAACACCATTGACTGTTTGCGCTTGACATGCCTCATTTTCATAAAAAAGGTTCAGTGATTCCTCTAGCCTAAAATCCACACCACACAGTGATCCATTGAGGATGCATTTGCTTCTCGTGAATCACTCGAGGATTTTCCTCACCCCAAATGTGACAATTCCGCCTATTGACGAAGCCATCAAGATGGAAATGGGCCTCGTCACTGAAGATGATTTTATCGGCAAAATCATTGTCTTTACATCACTCACAGACCCAATTTTGACAAATTTATCCATTAATCTCTCTTTACAGTTGACTCTTTTGGAGCATTATTATGACCCCAAATTGATCGCAATTTGCGAACTGTAGCCGCAAAATCCTCTTATTTATGGTAAATATAGGTAAAACTTCATACATTGAAAGTTATACTCGTAATCGATACTTCTTCTACGTTGATATAGAAAAAGCAAACAGAAAACTTTTAAAAAAGTAAAAGCAAATGTAGCCCAATTATAGTTTTTTAACAAGGACTGAGTGGGGCAAGACAAATTATAATAATTTATATTAATTTACTAAAAAGTAATTAGTTTAATATTTTCAAAACTAACTGCGTTTTGTTGCGAAAAAGTTGTATTTCTGAATTGCTTTTCTGGCAATACTGTACTGCTGTAATCTTCATTTATAGAGATTTATTTATAACAATTTATAACGAGCTTAAAGCACTACTAATACTACTACGGAAATTTACTTAATAAACTACTACTCTTCCCCAAACTTACACGTATTCATTTCGCAAATAAAACAGATCTCATGCAGTTATAAATCCGGAAATAATTTTTTGTCTACTATGGATATTTTAAGTTGTGTCATTTCTCATCTTTGCCTATAAGTTTACAATAATAATCCTCTTGAAATATTAAATTTCATATTCAAAGACACTGCCTCCCTTTTGATTTCATACCCGGGGATTTGGGAGAAATAAATCCTCTGCCTTGTTGAGAAATATGCCTTCCTTTCTTTGTAACGTCTCTACATATATTTTGTTATGAATATTTATTAAAAAGAGCGCAAATAACCCTTGAACCTTTGCAAGCTCGTTGGTTGTTTATTATGATCATTTAATATTGGGCTTCATGTTCTATGGCAATAAAATTATTTTTTATTTGCTTAGAAATATAAAGAAATTAAAATAACAAATAACACAATGAATTGGAAATTATCTATGAATATGAAAACATTGATAGCTATGAGTGTCATTACATATGCAAAAAGAAATAAAGATAGCGGCAAAATAAATGTAATAAAGCGTCGTCAACAACTTTGGCGGAGACCAAAAAACACAATAATGATAGGCCGTTTTTTGTTTTCCTAACATTAACTTGGCTGGGAAACGCCAAGTTTTAGATATAATTTCACACAAAACAAATACATATCTAAAGGAAAAAGGTCACTATGATGGAGTGAAATAAATTTGGTTGCATAGCATTAAATAACAGCTTACATCGAAGTAGAAAAGTCAGAATTTGCGTCAGATTAATTGTTTTCGAGTTTGTTGTAACCAGGTGGGTGAAACATGTAAAATTTTGTGTAGGTTTGATTCGACGGTTTGCCTCATTCTTGAACCTCCAATCTTATAAAACATATGTTTTAAGTTTCGGGACGCCACGTTATTCATTATTTTTATGGGTGCCATCAAAAATAAACTATCTAAATGAAGTTGTAAACATGGACAAAATTGGTCATCGTTATGTAATTCAATATTTCCATTTAAAAGGCCTCAATTCAACCAATATTAACGCTAGAGCTAGATTCTGCTCTGGGGAAGTCCACTCCTTCGTTTACGACTGTAAAATATTGGGTAGCAGATTTTCAACGAGGCCGTACGAGCTCCCAAGACGAATCCCGTAATGGTCGACCAATTAAGGTGTTCATGCCAGACACAGTTAAGAAAATCCACAAAATGGTATTGGATGATCGTCTGAATCGACTGAAGGTGTGTGAGCTAGCTGAAATGATAGACATCGTATACTGATGGAAGATTTGAAGATGAGAAAGCTGTACGGAAGATGGGTGCCGCGTTTGCTTTCAAAAGAGCAAAGACAGCGTCGTGAAGATGTTTCGGTAGAGTATGGTACAGTTTAGCGATGTTTCTGCGAAATAGAACTGCATTTTTGTGACGGTTTATAACCATGGATGAAACATGGGTCCACCACTTCACACCTGAAACAAAAAAACAGTCAAACCAGTGGACTGGAATGAGAGAATCGTGTCCAAAGAAGGCAAAGCCATAGCGTCCGTTTTTTTTTTTTTTTTTTGGATGCGCATGACATTATATTTATTGATTATTTTCAGAAAGGAAAAACCATCAACAACGAATGTTATGCCATTTTTTTGCAGCATTTATATGATGAAATTATAGAAAAAGATCGCATTTCGCAAAAAAGAAAATGTTGTTTGATTAAGACAATGCTCCAGTTCTCACATCCACTATCACGATGGACAAAATTAATGAATTAAAGCTCGAATTGTTTCATCATGCACCTTATTCGCGAAATTTAACCCCATTAAGTTATTTTCTACTTCCAGACTGAAAAAAACGGCTCGGTGGTAAGAGATTTGCCAACAACGAATAAGTGGAGTCTCTGGTCGATGGCTATTTTAAGAAGTTTGATAGTTCTTACTATAAGCAGAGTATAGGATCTATTGATATTGATAGTCGTTTCTAAAAGTACTATAAATCGTATAATAAGCGAAGATTTGAAGATGAGAAAGGTATACAGAAGATGGATGCCGCGCTTGCTTTCAATAGAGAAAAAAACAGCATCGTGAAGATGTTTCGGTAGAGCAGAGTAGAGCAATAAAGCCGTGTCAATTTATAACCACGGATAGGACAAGGGTCCACCACTTCACACCTGAGACAAAAAAAAAAAGAACAGTCAAAGCAATGGACTGGAATGGGAAAATCGTGTTCAAAGAAGGCATGGTCATGGCGTATGTTTTTTTTTTTTTTTTTTGGAATGCACATGAGGTTATTTTTATTGATTATTTTCAGAAATGGAAAACCATTAACGGTGAATATTATGCTAATTTATAATAGCGTTTAGGTGATGATTTTATGAAAAAAGACTGCATTTGGCGAAAAAGAAAATATTGTTTCATCAAGACAATGATCCAGTTCACACATTCACTATTTTGATGGCAAAAAATAATGAAATACAGTTTGAATTCCTTCGTCACGCACTCTATTTGCCAGATGTAGATCGTTCGGGCTATTTTCTATTTACAAACTTGGAAAAATGGGTCGGTGGTAAAAGATTTACCAACAATGAATAGGTGAAGCTTGCAGTTGATAGCTGTTTTAAGGAGATTGACAATTCTTACTGTAAACAGGGTATATAAGCTATTGAATATCGCTGGAAAACATATATCGAGCTAAAAGGAGATTATGTTGAAAAATAAGGAAAGTTTTTACCAACCTTTTTATGTCTTTTTTTTAGATTGGCTAGTTTTGAGTCTGCTCTTGTAGCTAAGGGAAATAGATTAATTCATATATTTAACTGTTATTCATTGGCAAATCCAATCACTCCAATATTATAACACAAAGATATATCCATGCTCCTTTTAATGTTTCAGAAGTTAATTGTGAAGCCCTCGTATTAGCATTGTTGTCATTTATTGTTGATTTTCCTGAGAAACTATAAAGTGAAAAGCAAGCCCACCCCACACATGCATAGATATCAGCCCAGCAGAGTAATTAGTGTTTTAAAAGGCCTTCCACTAGGCCTTTCTTTGGAGTTGAAATATATTCTTAACACTTTGTCTCTTTCATTTCAAATTAAAAATGGAATTACTGACGAAAAAGGCTTTCAATCTTCCTTTCGAATTAATAAAAACAAATTGAGAATAAAGGGTTATTCATTTTTTGGTTTCAAAAGTAAAGTTAAGTAAAACACACATAAAGCTATGATTTCGATGAAGCTTTTATTTTATTACAATGCTTGGACATTGACATTATGTACGAAATACATTTGAATGACCGCCTCTGAAATGGTTGCACCTGTGGATCCTTTTGAGGTAGTTTTCGACCATTTTTTCGTACATTTCGAGCGATACGTTTGGGAATTATCCATGTAAACACGGCCTTTGACGTAGCCTCACAAAAAACAAAAATGAGACTGGATGGAATGGATGTCGCCAAAACGTGAAATTATCCTTTATGGATACTTCTCATGCAATAAAGACAAAATCGGTAGTGTTGAATCACGTTTAAATCACCACTTTTGTAGTAAATTTCAACTATTTTTACGCGTTCTTCGATTCGTAAACTTCCACTGGCAAACCTTCCACTAAAAGAATAACACTCTAGATGTCAGGTATTTAACAGCTGACCGGCAGTTTGAAACCACTAAATGGATAACCCATAATATTAGTATTTTAATTATGAGAGAATAGTGTGGAGTATCAGGACTTTTTGAACTTTATTTACTAGTTAGAGCCATATTTTAAAATTTTAGATTGGCTGGGAAATGGTTGATGAAATAACAAAAGCATCCAGAGTATGAACTCATGATCTCTGCTATAGTAAATGAACATACTATTCTCTAACCTAAAGTCTACTAAAATATTAGAACAGCTAAATCTGATCGTTTTATATATAACACTCAAAAAGTCCGCTACACAAAGACATCTTCTTCGTTGCTTTCTTCTAGAAAATAAACCAGGTATTCGAATTGATTTTAGAGAATGCCTATTGGAACGAAATGGCAATGTCTCTAGGAAGACATTTTAGTGGAGGGTATGCTCTGATCGGATTTAGTAGAAGGTTTCCTGTAAAGTCTCCTTTGAAGTAGGTCTTGTTAACTTTATTCCTGGCAACGTCTATCCAGTAGCAAAAATGGCGAGACCTTTAGCATTCTGCAAAGCCTTCTGTTTTAGTCTTTAAATTTGCCAACATGCACTAATTATTCTTCCAGATAGCTGGCAGAAAACCTGCTCTGAACATCCTGCTCTCTAGTATCTTGCTTATTTATATACTTACTTAGGTGGCGACTAGAATATTCTTATCTACACTCCTATCTATACTCCTTCTCCAATTCTTCAAACTATGTTTTGACAGCATTTAAAAAGTCTAGTTCTTCCAACACAGTTTTGATCGTCCTTCTCTTCTGGTCCGCTCATCGAGCACGGTTTCGAAGACTGTTCGTGTTGGAGCGTTTGTATTTTACTGCTCACCGTTCATACGAGACTGATACTCTCCGTCAACGATGATGGTTTTATGTATTTTTTAAATAGTCTTTTATATATTTTTTCTTAAGAAGACTCCTAAAACTTCTTCATTCCTTCCTTCCGCTTTCTGCAAAACATTCTGTCTAATCGAGGTAGGATTAGCGTCTGGTACAATTAAATTTTTGTTTTTTGAGGGAGGATTTTATGATTAAATCGCCCCTAGCAACACAAATATTATTATCCTAATCTCACAGTTAACTTTTTTAATTATTGTACGATGCACGTGGAAAATTATCCTAAACTACTTGCAGAATCGAGGTAGGTGAAATTATCCACAGAAGTTATAGTTGTCATTGTTCAATCAGCGTCATAAGCGATTAGAATCTTTGTTCGACAAAACAAATAACTTGCTTTTCTCTTCGTTTACCAGACCCATCTTTGTTAAACTGTTGTCAATGCTTGAGAAGGCTGCAGTAACATATTGCGGTTTTCTGCCAATGGTGTCTATGGCATCTCCAACAATATATTGGAGAAGTCGCACAACAGGCTGCCGTCCTGTCTAAATCGTTGTTTGCTGTAACATTAATATTTAATTTTTACTAAAGATTTCGTGTCAGTTAGTGGCGTTCTCCGGATAGGTATAGGCTTTAAGTGATGGCAACTTGGCCACTGGCTTATACAGATTTTGCCATATCGGGCTGTGAGAAACATCTTTAAATTGGACGAAAAAGTTTTGGAGTAGTATTCATCTTAGGGACTCGTATTTTGTAATTCACTTTATATTGATCAAGAGGCTTTAATATACAAAATTGTTAAATAAATCGATGGAAATCTATTGACCTCTTTGCTTTCCAATGTTATCTTATCTAACTTGGAAAATAAAACACAAAACCTGCGTCATGGATATGGAGTTTCAAATAATACATATCAGATTATTAATTTTGCAAATTTGCGACAGATTCCGCTACTGAGTAACCATATTTTCTCCCTCGCCAGAGTTCTGTTTTCCCTATGTGGGTGTGTATGTGTTTATGTGCGTGAATGCATGTGAGGATATAGCAAACATTTTCATTCATAGCCTTTCATATTAATAGAACTTTTGCCGCCTAAATGTCTGGATTTCCGACATAAAATTTCTGGTTTCTTTTTTTATTTCTACACGACAACAATGATGATAATGATGGCTTGTGACGACTGTGGTGGCAGGCACTGATGTCTAGCACAAAGCTAAAAAGGAACAGAAAAAAAAAACGCTTTAAGCATAGGATATTTGTGGTTGTCTATGGCTGGCATTTTCCATTCACACGACGCCTTATAAGGCCTACCACCACCTACCTATCACTTGGGATTGATGTCCTTCTGGTTGTGTCCCATCATTCTGAAGGATTGGGGAAATGGACGAAAACACTCCTCCACAAACACACAATCACTCACACACAGTCTCTCCACATTAACTAGGCCCATACATATATTTGTTTTCATAAAGTTTATGAACTTTATTGTTGTCTGAAATTGTAAGAGCGAGCAAGCGAGAGAGTATGAGAGGAGACTGAGTGTATTTGAGTCGTGTGGTTCTTATGTTGTTGTTAAGTCAAGCACGCCTATGGCATTTCAAGAAGTTTGTTAACAATGTTAATGAAATCTTGAAATACTATACTACTACTACTGCTACTACTACCGCTACTAGTAGATAAGATATTTTGTTAACTGGGGGAAGTATAGCCGGTCCGGGAAATGAAGGAAGAAAACCATCAGCTTACTTATATAGGCGGGCTGATGAACGTTGCCACCAACATGACATTCAAAGATCGTTAGAATTGTTTTTCTTTATAAAAAGACACCGAAAGAGAAGCCTGTGACGAGGCGGTGCAACTTGCCACATAGTCTGGTCTGTTACAGCAGAATTGTAGCGAAAATTCCCCAATTCGTATAAATTTGTATATAAATTCTGATTATATTTAGGTAGTTACTGAGCACAGGATGTTTATATAAGAAAACGAAGAGTTTTGGAAGAAATACAGCAAAGCATTCAAATGATAATTCAGACAATTTTATCTACTACCCTTCAAGAAGTCTCTAGTAACGATGTCGCACATGTGTCACCGAGAGTAGAGATTATTTGACTTCGGTTTCTTTATACCATTAGTAGAACTTAATAAAATTGTGCTATTTCTTAAATGAATAAAGAAAACATAAATTATATAAATTAAAAAAAAAAACAACTTTTATACCTAAAGAGGCCACAAATGATTTACTGTAAAATTAGCTGCTTCACAAAGGGGATTGATTCATGCTTTACGAGTCCTCTCATGAATTTGTCAATATTTTGATGAATAAGGGCGGTCCCAAAACTGGCCAACCTAACCAAAAAGACACAAAAAAGTTGGGAACAATTTTCTTTATTTTTTAACATAATCTCCTTTTAACTCGATACACCTTGTCCAGCGATATTCCATAGCTTATATACCCTGTTCATAGTAAGAACTGTCAAACTCCTTAAAATACCTATCAACCGTAGACTCCACCTCTTCATTGTTGGCAAATTTTTTACCACCGAGTAATTTTTCCAAGTTTGAAAATAGAAAATTGTCCAGCGGAGTTAAATCTGGCGAATAAGATGCGTAATGAAGCAATTCGAACTTTAATTAATTAATTTTGACCAACGAAATAGTGGTTGTGTGAACTGAAGCACTGTCTTGATAAACAAAACGCTTTCTTGCGGTCTTTTTCTCATAATTTCATCAATAAATTCAATAAATTAGCACAATATTCGGAGCTGATAATTTTTCCTTTCAGAAGATAATCAATAAAAATAATTTCGTGCGCTCTCCAAAAAATCAGACGCCATGACTTTTCCTGCAGATGAACGCATCTTCTTTCTGTCTACTGATTTGACTGTTCCTTTGTCTCAGTTATAAAAGAACGCAAAAATTCCGCTTTATTACGCTGAAACATCGCCAAACCCTCTACTGAAACATCTTTCTCTATTGAAAACAAACGCGGCACCCAACTTGCGCACAAATCCTCATCTTCACATCTTAGGTCAATGTACGATGGTTCTGTACATCGTTTGAATTTCCTATCATTTAAAATAGCTCACGCACCTTCATCTGACAATCACCCATCCAATACCATTTCGTGGATTTTCTTAACCGTGTCTGGCGTAGACACCTTAGTTGGTCACTACGGTGTTCGTCTTGGAAGCTCGTACGGCCTCTATTGCTGCCCAATATTTTACAGTCGCAAATGAAAGAGCAGACTCCCCCAGAGTAGGATCTGCTGGGCTTTTATATTGGTTGAGCTGAGAATTTTCAAATGGAAATATAGAATTACTCGTACATAACGGTGACTAATTTTTTCAATGCTTACAAATTCACTGAGATCGTTTACTTTTGATAGATCAAATAAAAATACTAAACATCGTGGCACCTTGAAGCTTAAAACATATGTTTTATAGGGTTTCCACTTTTCAGCAAAATAATTTTCTTTCCAACTATTGGTACCATCTATACGTCAGGTCGGCTAGTTTTAGGAAAGCCCTTATAAGCACCATTCGATTGCTCAGGAGGTAAATAATGCACAAAAAGCTACTTGAATAGGGCTGGATTCGAAAAGAATCAGTAGGGATGGGTGGCATACGAGTTAAAGCAAAAAACATCTCATGGACCGAATTTTGATCTTTGAGTCGCTGCTGAATCGCCACTAAATCCATGCATTTCTCTTGGTAACTGATGAAGCAAAACCAGCCACTTACTACAAGTTCAAGTGAAATTGGTCGTGGCCAAATCGCAGTGAGCTAACGCAAACGGTGGCCTGGCTAGGATTGACGATCTGGAAGATTTCACTGTGTATATGTATTTTGTGAGCGGTTCTTCCCAAGTTTTTGATTCGTATCAGCACTGCTTACAACTGGACCGTTTGAACGAAGCAATCGCCCACAGGCGTCCACCTTTTGCCCGTAGTAGAGGAATTGCATTTCATTAGGAAAACTCCAAGCACCACACATCGATAATTACTCGCAAGGAGCTCATGGAACTTGGTTCGGTCCTGGCACCAAGTGATTACCCCTGTTTCTGGAAAACTAAAAGGAAGCTAGCAAAAATTGACTGACCCTGCTTTTTCCCAATAGGACTAAGTTTTGTATGAGAGATGTATAATGGAATTACCTTCAAGTTGGCAACAAATGATTAAACAAAACTATGCATATTTGATCTAAATCGAATCATTGTAATTAGCATAATACCTTCAATGCCAGGCAAAAATAATAGATTTCTTTTTATTATATCTTGTATTATGTGTGAGAATAAATATTTCTTAACTTATCTGAAGATGAATCGGTACATCGTTTATTAACCTATGCCTCCACTCTCACAAACGGCAGCCGTCCCTATATAAAAGTTGCGTTTTCGTTACACTGGATGATTATAATGAAAAAGCGGATAGTTTACAAGTGGAATGAAGTATATTCATCAAACAACATTTCGATAAAAGTGACGATAAAAGTTGGACTTGTTTTCAAAATCCCATGTAAATCCAATGCAATGCAAAATCAAAATTGTAATTTTTGGAACTTCAGGTAACATTAAACTTTTTTAGAGGTGTAGACGTTTAAAAATTGGAAATTTTGGAATTACTGCTAAGATGCGCATATTCACACTGTTGTTTTTTGGTTTGACAACAGATTATTGGTTAAGGGTTGATATCCATTTTACATATTCTTTAGGGCTACTGAGTTATAGGCAACGCGCCTCATTAATCTTATTCTTTATAAGTAGCTGTTACACGATTTTTTTCCAAATGAGCAAGAAATATGCTTTAAACCGTTCTCTTCCTAAGACATGTTTTAAACACATTTAAAAGAAGCCAGAAACCTGCTTCTTTTTTCGGAAAAAAAATCGAAATCAACGTTTTTTTCTTTGACCAACTTGGTATGGTATGGCTAATGAATTATATCAGGAACCTTGACGAAAGTTCAGTTTCGTTTCGGTTTTGATATTGTAAATTTATATAAGACTAGCTGACCCGGCAAACGTTGTTTTGCCTTCAAAATGCCTTTTGAAAAAAAATGGTATGTTTGTCACCTACCATTATTTGATTCACTGTTAATGTGTTAAAAAATTAATTGCAAAAATCTCATCTCCAACGCCATCTATCACTTCAAATAGAACCTTTTAAACCTTCCGGAATACTCTACCAATAATTTAAGACCAAAATGAGCCAAATCGGTCCAACCGTTCTCGAGCTTTAGCGAGACTAACGCACAGCAATTGATTTTTATATATATAGATACATTGTGAATTTCTTTCTGACTCATATTTGAAACAGCAACTTACTTCATACCTTGATTTGCTTTCTAACTCGTTGGAAACCTATATAGAATCTGTTTCTTTATCGAACGTAAGATAACGGATATTCTGATTCGAAAACCTGAAACGAAAATATATTTTTATGCAGCTTCGTTTCTTAATCTGAATCAGAATTGACTGACATCAAATGTAGTTTCGTTTCTTGACAGAGAAAAGGCCTGGCGCCAAACTGCGAAATGTAAAAATGGTTAAAATATTTCATTTTCCGAATGATGGCAGGCTTTCAGAAACATTTTGTCTGTGTTTTTAAATTGAAGAATTTCAAATGACATAGAAAACAAATAGAATTGAAATTATTTCTATTTTTGTGTCGATTGTATGAATTAAAATCAAAATTCGTATTGGATGCATGAAACAGAAACAAAATTCGATATAATTTTGCTTTTGTCGCGTACATCAGAATAAAAATTCTGTATATTTTTAATTTAGATTCCAGTTTTCGGATTTGATTTCGTTTCGATGACGATTCGGAAATAATGCGCTTAAGAATTTGGATTAGGTTACACTGGGCAAACAGTCATAAAATCTGTTATAAATGGTCACAGTCCCTATGGGTATTAAGTCCATATTTTAAACAATTATTGAACATAAATACAAAAGTTTTAACTTTTCAACGTTAATAAATTTGTTATTTGACCAAAGTGACAATTTTACCCACTTGTTGTTCAACTGGTTCAATGGAAATTGTATTTGATATCTCCCTAGTTTAAATCTTTTTTTTCAAATCATTACTTAAGTGTAATTTTATTGAAATTAAATTAAAATCTAAATATAATTAAATTAACTTTTATTATGATGCCTCGCAAATAACTGATTAGCATGAAATTAATTAACAATTAATATGTGAAATAAGCTAATTGTTTGGTTTTGCTAATCCCGATTCAGTTAACCATGTAAAGAGGAAAAACACATATTTTGTTATGCGCAAGTTGAATATCAGCCATGCACGGTAGTTCCATAGTTAAAACCACAGAACCAGCTATCATCGGTGATACATAAATACATACATACATCAAGTCATACATCGGCTTGACTTATTATATTATTTTTTAACAACATCGTTTACAAGTTGGACATTTTTATTGTTTAACGAATAAATTGTGATGATGTAGACCAATTCTCATAAAGATCTATGTTTAGCAGACGGGTTTAGACCTTTTTTGGACCAAGATTTTTCTATTAGACCAATTTGTCGCACTTTTGATACCTGTGGGCCATAATATGATGAAAGACCTATTGGCTGATCACCATATAAGTTGGCATATCATAATCGCCAGTTACTCATGTTCATACATTTATTGTCTTCAATGATTGCAAGATACGAAGCAGTTGATGAATGCTGTTGCTGAAAAGTTTCTTAAAGATGTTGAAAGTCAGATTCAAATTTCACAACCCCAATGAAATTTAGTTCTCACTCCCCAATTTCTTCTAAGTTCCATTAAACTTCTTCAATAATTATCAGTGAAATATAATACTACTTTGGAAGTGGAAGGGAAGGGTTTCATTGCTTTCAAGAGAAACTAATATTGAATATTTTGCACATACGAATTATTAAACGGCTTCAAAATTAGGTCCCAGTATAATGCACTCAACACTTAAAGCATGCTCATAGAACAAACATTGAAACCCGAATTCGATTAAAAAAAATAAATATAAATAAATTTAAACATAAATATAAATATATATATAAATAAACATGTCAATCTTCAGTAAGTTTAAAATAGCAAAATTAATAATCTTCTTAAACTAATAGGTTACTTCCATCAACTCCTGAAATTATGCCAAAAATTTTTTAGTGGAATACTAGAGCCCTGCCTGAAAATATACTTATTTGAATACCCTCAAATATATGCTATTAAAATAATCATTCGAAACAAAACTGCATAAAAACAGAAGTAGATTAAAATGAATATTTCACTACAGCCGTGTCGAACACCGTACTGATTTTTTTTCTACAGAAGAGCCAACGAATAATTCGACTGTGAAAATTACGTTCGAATATGTGATGTTCGTTCAAGAGAATTTCTGCAATTGGTAGAGTTAGAAAATCTTAATATTTCGCTAAAATTTGCCCTTCATTCAACAAAAATATAGAAAATTAGATCAACTCCATCATATCGGGAATGAACCATTTGAATTAAAACTGCATCAAAACAAAAATAAATGATAATTAATACTGAATTTTTTTCTGTGGAAGGGCCAATGAATAAACCGGCAGTGAAAATTACGTCTGCGTTCGTCCGAGAGAATTTCTGCAATTAGTAGAGTTGAAAAACCTCAATACTTTGCCGAAATTTGCTTTTTATTCAACACAAAAATATAGAAAAGTTGATAAGACTCCAATATGATGGAAATGAAGCGTTCAATCACGACAACGTCTTTACTTTTGAAGGGCTCCTAAGGAGGTCGATAATTTTTGCCCTCCGTTGAAGACTTCTGTATATCAGCTGATAATGTCAATACGACATCAAGAAATTTAAAACAATCATTGGAAGAAAAAAGCGTTAAACTCCAAACTTGAATGAATCTCGGAAAATAAACGTCAGCTAGTAAAAATGTTTAAAGATTTTTTTATTCTATCGAATGCTTAACATATTTTGGTGTAACTCTGAAATCATCACATTGCGGCAAACTTATTAGAATGTGCAAAATTTCATTGTATTTACGATCCATTTTTTTAGTTACGAACACATTTTGTAGTTAAGGGATTTTGATATTTAGCGATTTTCAATTAATTACTTGCGTCATGTGAAAGACACCATCTTGTCCAGCTGCCTTAGAGATTGCCAAAAAGTGGGGTCAATGCAGCCCCGCTTCCGAACAGTAGTTGTTCTTCTGTAATTCCATTCATATTTTGTTTGAAAATCATTTTCCTTTCAAAATGTACAGATGTGTTTTTTAGGTTTCTGATTTTTTGTAGGTTTTGAATCTGAATTAAACTAAAACATATACGAGGTGTGATCAAAAAATAACCATTATTTTCAAATTACGTGAGTTACGTACGTTCGATTTTTTTTTCATTTTTTTCTGTTATGTTGGTACACATGTCTGTTATATATGTTGACAATATCGGCCATTTTGGATTGTCAGTTTGTTTTTGACAGATAAAAAGGTTAGTGGTGCTTTTACTATTCGAAAAAATAATCGATCAAAGAAACTGTATTAAGTTTTGTGTAAAAAATGAAATTAAATGTGCAAGAACATTTGAAATATTGACTGTGGCGTTTGGCGAGTCTACTATGAGCAAAGCACAAGTTCAATTGTGGTATAACCGGTTTAAGGAAGGCCGAGAAGATGTCAATGACGATACCCGTCCTGGTCGCCCGAGCACGTCAACAACCGATGAGAACATTGAAGCAGTGAAGAAAATGATTTTGGATAATCGTCGAATTACTATTAGAGAGATTGCTGATCATGTTGGCATATCGTTCGGCTCATGTCAAGCAATTTTTATGGATGTTTTAGGCATGAAACGTGCGGCAGCGAAGATTGTTCCAAAATTGCTAAATTTTGAGGAAAAACAACGTCGCATGGACATCGCTCAGGAGCTGTTGAACGTCGTCAACGACGATCCAGATTTCCTCTAAAAGGTCATAACTGGTGGCGAATCATGGGTATACTCGTATGGTTATGACATTGAAACCAAAGCCCAATCATCCCAATGGAAGCGTCCAGAAGAGCCAAGACCGAAAAAAGCACGTCAAGTTCTTTCAAAAGTGAAGGTTTTGCTCACTGTTTTCTTCGATTGCAATGGCGTGGTGCATCATGAATTCTTGCCACAAGGTCGTACGGTCAATAAGGAATACTACCTTGAAGTTATGCGCCATTTGCGCGAAGCAATTCGTCAGAGACGTACAGAATTGTAGAAAAACCAATCATGGATTTTGCACCATGATAACGCACCAGCTCACACATCGATGCTTGTGCGTGAGTTTTTGGCCAAAAACAAAACTGCAATCATGCCTCAACCACCGTATTCACCGGACTTGGCCCTCGCTGACTTTTTCCTCCGCCCAAAACTGAAGACACCGATGAAAGGAAAGCGTTTTGCTACGATTGAGGAGATACAAAAAATTAAAACAGGAGCTGTTGGCGATACAAAAAGCGCGTTTCAGAAGTGTTTCGAGAGTTGGAAAAAACACTGGCATATGTGTATTATATCTGAGGGGGATTACTTTGAAGGATAGATTGTTGATTGATGGAATAAATAAATACTTTTTGAAAAAATTTAAAATAACGGTTATTTTTTGATCACACCTCGTACACAGCATTATACAGCATTTAACTTTTGATTAAACTATTTAATTATTCGATCGAAAATTTTGTTTAAATACATTTAGGATTTAATAGCAGAATGTTAGGCTGAAATTTTTACTTGGGGTAATAAAAAGTTGATTTGCGAAGATACTAAATTAAAACCTATGGATAACGTTGTGCTTAAACAAATTTGGAAAAACCTGTGTAAACTTTAAACATTTGCAAATTTTTATGATGTGGTTTAAATATTACTTCCAAATTTCTTGATACATTAATCCATAATCTCAGGATGAATGTACACTTACTATCAATATTTATATGGCCGACAGATACATAGGTTTGAATTATGTCATGCAATCCCTTGGAAAAAACATAATTCTACAGGTTATCTCTGTTTATAATACAATGGAGCTAATAAATGTTGTCATTGATACATTTTGGTAATAAAAATGAACCAATAATTTGAAAGAAAATGACCGTAAATTTAACGACTATGATAACGTTTTTTTATTACTTTTATTTTACAACAAATGAGAAAATAGCATTCGTCTCATGGAAACTCAAATAATGTGCAATTTTTTGAAAAGTTGTTATTTTTTAATAAATTGATTGATTTTTTTATGACACTCAACTCAACATACCCTCGTACGCCTAAAAGTTTATACACAAAAAATAGCATAGTGGGACCATTCCCCACAATCAGCAGTGACGACGATATCCATAATAAAAAACAAAGGCCACGAATAGAATCAGGAATTTACTGAATAATGGGTGTAGTATTCTGGCGCCCGTTTGGTTTATCTTTGTTTGTCTTTTCTTTATGGCTTATTTTTGTTTCGGGATAAAGGAAATCGTCCCCCCCCCATCAGTCACAATGAATTCATGTATTGAATGAAATAAACTAAGCTTTACTACCGTATTTGTATTTAATAATCAACAAGGTAATATACGGGCAAAGATCAAAAGAAAATTTCGGCTCTGAATTATTTGTTATGGGAAATAAAGTTTGTTTTATAACTTCTGTGAAAGAAAAGTTTATCTGACATACATAAAGCGTAATGAGTTACGTAAAATAATTATTACCAGATGCTTTAGATTAATGTTTCTGAAATGAATAATTAACATTAGTTACAAGTTTAGCGATTGTTAGAGCACACCCGCATGCCAACTGAGCTCATAGGAAAGACTTAATTTTATTAGTTGCTCACGTTGATTGTTAATAGGCGCCATTAATCTATTAGTCTCTTATAGTGTTGGCCGAAAGGCACCAAAATTGTTTTATTAAAAAGAGTATAAACTGTAGTAAAAGGAAATGTACTACTTTTGCATAACATTGATTACTTTATTTGGCATAGTTAGAGTGATCCAATTTTGATCAAATATGCACGGCTTTGCTTGATAACTTGTTGCAATACCCTCGTTTCTATGGGCAAAATTTTTACCATTATGATTTTGATTTTCACCAGACAAATCATTTGTCACAGACAGGAATAGATGGTGATTACTTTGTTCCAGAACCGAACTATAAAGCGGATGTATAAGAACGTACCAACCCCCAGCTCCCGGAGCTTCTGGCGAGTTACTATCGATGTGTATGGCATTGCGTTGTCCTGATAGAACTCTATTTCTCTTCTACTGGCCAAATTCAACTACTAGCTAGGGTAGGAATGGAAAAAAATTATTTAAAAAATATGTAAGATTAAGGGCAATAATGGTAACATTGGCCAAGTCAAATGGCTTATACTGGAATCATTAAAATTAATGCAAGCATTACTATTGTCATTCTTCGATACCACACTTTAAGGCAACCAAACATTTACCACAAACTCGATATACTAGATTGCAAAAAAGTTGAGGCCATAAAATTTAAAGTGCGTGTTGGGAGTTCCGAAAATTCATTTTTTTATTGATAAAAGCATGGAATTAGGGGACCAAGAACTGAACCGTTCCATGAAAAATGGCTGAAGCTAAAATCATCAATGAATTTCTCTTAGCTCGTAATGGCGCAATGTTAGGAGATATCTTCAAATTCGTTCTTTTAAGAAGTATGAATTCTATTATGGAACATAATGAAAATACAAACTTTCGAATTGAAATTGAATTGAAATAAATGAACAAGCAAACTTTTGAGTTCTAATATTAAAAAAGATTGGACTAGAGTAGATCTGAAGACTGAAGCTGAAAAGACCAATTATAAGAAGCACATTCCTCTTAATAACGGATCTTACGAAAATCAAATTCTCAGAGAAAATCCTTAGAGGATTAGGGGCCTTACGCCAACAGATAATCCCATCATCTGGACACTTGTTGAAGAAATTTTCCAGAAAAGTTGTCTGTTCTTGCCGGGAATTCTTCTCTGCATTTTCTATAGGTTTAAAAAGGGATACCTCGAAGTGATAAATTGAGAGAAAAGTAACAGACAGTGTCATATCAAGTGAATGCAGTTATTGCGTTATGATATTTGTTGAGTTTTTTGACCAATGATAGAGTTCGTTCATAATGATAGCGTAGTGAAATAGTATGTTATCATGATGAAAAGGTGCCAATGAGTTATCTTTTTACAGACCAGGCCTTCTTTGATTAATTTGTTGCTCAAACGCCGCATATTCACCTCGATAGTATTCTTTATTTTCTGTCTCAATTCCGGCAAGAATTTTAAGTTCATAATACGGCTATAATAAATCAAAAGAGTCAACATTACCCTGACCTTCGATCGATTTTGATTCCATTTTTTCGATATCTATTCAGTAGTAGCCCTCCTACGTTCTGAAGACTGTTGTCTGATTTCCCATAGCAAACTCATAAACACATATCACTCCATCAGTTATAATACTTTTCATGAAAGTGGTGCCAGAATTATTTCATTTTAACATATCATCAGCGGCCTTTACGTGATTGATTTTCAGAAATTCTGAAAATTCTTTTGGAAACAATCGAAAAGCTAAGGATATCGCACAAAAATAGTGGTCTAAAATGGTACGAATTGATCCATGGGGTCACAGAAAGTTCAGCAGCTAACTTTCTCAAACTTAAATGGCGGTTTTCAGTCATCACTTCACTTGCAGTTGAAGACGTTGATGGCCAGCCAGAGCATTCTGCTAACGGAAATGGAAGGCATCGCCTCACCTCTTCCACACAAATTACACAATTTAATAGAAAATTTCCTAGATTCACATCTTTCATTCAACTAATTAAATTTAAAATAATTTAACATACATCAGGGACTCAGTAAATTTAACTCTGCTAATTAATGCGATTTAAATTGCTGCGTTTCTTTTGGTTACACAGACTAAAAAATTTGGGAAAATCAATAGTCCCTGTATAATTTCCAAGCAGAAATCATAGTTTTGCTTTTTTAATTATGATTTAATGCAGAGCTTCTTTTGGAATGGTCTTAGCGTTTTACCTCTCCCTTTTGACACCTCTAACTTTTTTGCACCGATGCAAGGGAAGAAAAGTGGAAGGTCAGGTAATTTGTCTGAAATTGCTGTACTTATTTTAAGATCTCTTTACTTTCTAATAATTTTTGGTAGTAAAAATTGGAAATTGACTGACGTGTTTTTGATGGGGAGGCATTTTGAAAGTATGCAGTAATAAAATGCTAAAGTAATTTTAGTATTTCGGTATACTGGTAATTTTAAAGAAGCATTCAAAGTATCCATAAAACTTCGGCGTTAATTACCATATCGTATATTTTGTTGGACACTTCTCTCTTCTTCTGTTCCAAAAAATACTTTGATACATTAAGCTCAATGTCTCTCGACTTCCATTTCCATATTTAATTTACAATTTCTTACAAATGTTTCGAGCAATTTTTCCTAGTCATTGTATGACGTTCTGAAATGATTTAAATTCGTTAAGGTCATATCAATCAAAATGTAATTTAACGTAAATTCATTTTGAAAAATGTTAACCTCCCTTCCTGCCACCCCCCACAAAGGAAAATTAATTTAAACATTTTTGGGCTTTATCGTGGGACGAAGAAAATGAGGAGGAAACCACAAAAGCATTTCACTTTAAGTTATTAAACAATTCTCACTTTTAATTTGAAAATGTGTGAATGTGACTGACTGGCAACATCTGGCCGCCGTGTGGTGGACCTCCTGAGGTCCAGTCCACACTCGCCTGTTAGTTTTCACCTTGCAAATGTCAAGTTCAGCCTTCGCCTTCACACAGATAGATAATGGTTTGTTTGATGTTATTGTGTTGTTTGGGGAAATTACAACAGTTCGTGTATAAATAAACTTTTGCGGTGGACCACTGCCATGCATAATACTTTCATACATTCATATATATTTTATTGTGCAGTTTTTTGTTCCTTTTTTATTTTTTGTTCTGTCCAATTGAACTAAATGCTTCCTCCCTCTGAACTAAAAGAACCAAACAACACGTCCCAGCCTTAATGGCGGAGCTGATGATGGTGATGGTGGTTGTGAATAGAATAATGCACTCGATTTCCATTGAAGCACAAATGGAGGATGGATGGATATTCCTTTCATGTGTATCAATATGGGGGGCATCATCATCATCGGCGCTAGAAATTTGTCTGTTGATTTGATTATAGCCTGGCGTACTCGTACTACGTATCTCCATATTCGAGTTCATAGTTTAGTTTATTTTTTTTACAATTTTCAATAAACACAAACTATTTGGCGCAGAGTAAACAAATATACGGAGAGAACATGAAAATATATCGCAATAAACTTAATAAAAGCCAACAAAAAGTTAAAATACAAATAAACCAAACTCACGCGTACGGCGGGTGCTCGATTCGATTGAAATGAATTGAAAACAGTTTAATAAAGACGAATGCGTCGTCTCACACATTCGTAATGTATTCGCATTCATTAATTGAGTTTTCAATTACCATCGAAATAATTTCAAGTTTCCATTTTTCCGTTGCTCGTCTTTTGTTCTCGTTTAATTGCAAAATTGAATTATTAATTAAAACTGGCATTTCAGATTGGCTGGTAATTAAAATTTTGAAATTATTATTTAAAAAATATATGATCTACATGAAAAGTATGTTAATGCAAATTCTCCCAAAATACATGTTTGACGTCGGAATAGAAACATGAAATATTGGCCAAAAGAAGCAACCCGCTGAGGTGCGACCACTGGCCCCAAATGAATTTGCTGAAATTTTTATAGACATTATTTGACATAAACATTAATAAGCAGGTTATGAATGCAAAAATGCCTTGTTATATAGGGTGATTTTTTAATCGTAGTTTTTTTTTTATTGAATTAAACACTCTAATTTGCATCATGTATTAAAATTTTTTATTGGAATCGATTTGCCATTTAATTTTTGAAGATAATTTCATGTAAATGTTGTCCGGGGCTCCATCTCAAAATGTCCAATCGGAAGGTCCAATTTTACGTCACTTTTCGAGCATTTCGGCCGTATTCCACGAATAACGTGCGTTATGTTATCCTGTAAGGCTTCAATAGTAATCGGCTTGTCCACATAGACTAACGACTTGACATAACCCCACAAGAAATAATCAAGAGGCGTTAAGTCGCAAGATCTTGGGGACCAACTCACAGGGCCAAATCGAGAGATAAGCTGCGGTGGGTCATTCATCATTCCATGATGAAATGGCAGAGTATACAGTACACTTTTTACTTTGACAGATCACGTTTGGACGCCATTACCAACCAGTGCTGCCAACTTGAAAAACTTAAATCTTAAAAACCACCCTATACTACAAATTATGCTTACTAATAAAATTATGGAATATTAGTAGCATAGCAAAGACTGTATGAGAATTATTCTTTGGAAGGATTCCTTGCAAGTATCTTTTGAGCAAATAAGTTTCGCAAATTTCTAAGAGATGCCCGTCTGTTTGCTTTGTTGCCAGGATGACCACAGACATGTCTACTGCCTCAGAAGCTTGTGAAACTTAATAAGATTTAAGCACAATGTTTTGCGAGATCTGAGCCGTTATACCGGCCAGCCCATTCAAGTAATTTCCTAACTGGTAGACTGCAGCAACCTAAGTTTTGTTTACTATAGCTAATATCATGCTTTCGACCGAAGAGATTTCCGTCGGAAAGGTTGTTATCGGATGTTTTTTTAATATAAAAAGTCTCTTATATAGCTTTCCTAAACGAAAAATGTTTTGCTACAAAATTTTCTATTCGAGAAGTGTATTGTCAGAAAACATTCTATCCGAATAGTTTCTATACGAAAAGTGTCCTAACGGAAACTTTTCTATACGAAAAGTGTCCTAACGGAAACTTTTCTATACGAAAAGTGTCCCAACGGAAACTTTTCTATACGAAAAGTGTCCTAACGGAAACTTTTCTATACGAAAAATGTTTTAACGGTAACTTTTCCAAACGAAAAGTGCCCAACCACAAACATTTGTGTAAGAAAAGTGTCTTTACAGATGCTTCTCTGTTCGAAAAGTGTCTCCTTTTCTATGCAAAAATAGAAAATGTTTATGTTGAATTATTTCAAGTCAGAAACTTAGAATTTCAACAACTTTTAATATTAGATTATTTTCCTTATGTAATTGGCTGGAAAAAATAGTCCCTCCGGTCACTTTCCATTAGCTTACATTTCAATGCACTAACAATACTTGGAAGAACGTATTCCCGAACTATTTTTAACATATTGACTGGAGCTGACTCATGTCCGTTTCTGTATTAATTCATTTTAAAAGATCTTTTTCTGTTTTCCCATATGTGTTCTTATATATATATATATATATATATATATATATATATTTGTTTTTAATTTATAATTCCCATAATAAATGTTATGCTTTCATAATTTTCTTTTCCCATAATGTACGTGACGGATAAATTTGGAATACATTTCGCAACGCTTCAATGAATTCATACGAAATTGCCGAAATGGATAAATATATTCACAGCATCCTTTTTTATATGTCAATTAATCATTGTTTTAGACATTCGTTTTTGCCTCCTCAAATGAGCTTAGAATGTTTAATGTTGAAATGCGATGCGAAACATGACAAACAATGAGAGGATAGGCATAATGAAGAAATAAATATAATCCACAAAGGCAATCTATACAAATGTAATGAGAAACGTATTCGAAAACTAAATTAAAAGTAAATAAGAATGACTAAACAATCGTGCCTGTGCTGCGTTTTGTCTACTGGTGAGGAAGTGTACTTCGGCTTAAAAGTATGCTTTAGTTGTTTAAGAAAATTTGCTCTGGAATATATGCTTACATTTCTTCCCGTTTTTTATATTGTTTCCACGAATTCGTTATACCCGCTTGTTCATGTGCACAAATATTTAATGTTGTTCGAAAAAATCCATTGCCTTTCTCGCACCATCCGGTTTCCTTTTCCGCCGTATGAAAAATTCCTGTGTGCTTTTCAGAATTTCAGTTATGGGAGGGAGACTTTCATTTAAAAGGGAGGCTGTGTTGACGTTTCTACCGCACATTCCTTGATTGTTACAATTTATTTAAACACTTACAAATTTATTTACACAGTGTACGTGGGGACACAGTTTTATTTCCCTCTTTTTGTTGCGTCTCAAATGTCGCTGTCACATAATAAACAACGGTATACTTTTAGGCTGCAACCCCGTTTCACTACAGATTTATGGGCGTGAGTTATTTTTATTTCTCGGTTATTGTTCCTCTTGAAATGGCAACATGAACATATGACAAGAAAAGAAAAACATAAAAATGACAATATTTACGCGACACGGAGTGGCTCCAAAGGGGGCTATAGTTAGTTATTGAACGCCTTGTATAGGATACTGTACCTGAGATAACAACAAAGAATATTCGCGAAAAATGCCAGGTTGCGTGGATGACAAAGCGTGAGTGTAATGTACTTATTGCTCTTTGTATGTTACACCTGATAGCTGTGTAATAAAATTCCATTTCATAAATATTTCAATAATTTATGTTTTTCTTGTGTACTTTTTACCTGATACTACGGGAGCGTTCAAAATTTAAAACCCTTCAAAAAAATATAAAAAGCAATACAAATTCTACGGCTTTCACTAAAGAACACAAGGAATTAAATTGTACATTCTTGTTCTTAGTACTGTTTAATATTTGTTATATTGAACTTTTGCGCGTGATCGTCTATTAAAATAACAGTGGAAGACGTATTCGTACTTTTTGTCAAAAAAGTAACGGAAATTAGTCAATAAAACATTAAATATGTAATGTTCATTCAAATTTATGGTATCGCCTTCAAAGAATCAAACAATCCAATCACCAACATACTTCGGAAAAAACGTCGATTATCTCCTATTTGAACGTTGGAAGGGAAAAAAGTCAACCAGACTTATATGAGGTGAATAAGGTTTGTGAATACGATAACATTTATTCAGTTTTTGCCAAAAAAAAGACATTCACAATGTTCTTCTGAGGCAGAGAGTTACCGTGGTATAAAATCCATGTATATTAATTCAATACATCAGGCTTTTTTCAACAAATTTACTCCCTCAAATACTACATAACTCCCAGATAATATCTTGTATGTACTGCCTGGTCCTTTGGCATTGATTCCACGTGCACAACGCTGCGATTAAAAAAAAACACTTAATATTACTTTGACTTTAAGCTGTTGTTTTTGGTTTCGGCTTAGTTGGAAGGCATTATTTCACAGCATTTTGGCAAGTTTGCATATCAGACTCGAAAACATGATGCCAGTTGTAATGCGTTTTATGAATATGAGGTTGGCATTGACTCGATCTTGCATAATATCTTCAGCAAACTTTACGCTATCACGTTTTTGAAGAAAATTTAGATCTTTTGAAAATAGTCGAGCGGCAATGCCGTTCAAATCCAAATAATCATGTAAAATGGTACTATTTGATTCGTGAGAACCAGCGAATTCAACGACTATCACTCTCAAACTTAAATGACGATGGTCAGTCACCATTTCCTTCGTTTCATCAATGTTAACTTCAATTGATAACAAGATATAAAACATCTCGACCGCATTTGCATGAACTGTATTACTCATATGATAAAGTCGATTCACCATAATCCTTCTGTAACATTTTCAATGACTCGGTGCACGAAATTCCATTTGTAATACGCAAATTAAGGCAAATTCTCTACTCGATATTTTTGCCCTGTGTAAGAGCAGCAGAACGCATTTGACTTGAAGTGATCAAATAGATCACTTTAAACAAAAGATAAACTAAAACATAAAAAAACAGAGACTTATGGATCTGAATTCTTTGGCATATTCATGGACCCGGTTTTACGGTTAGGGAATAAATAGCATTTATATTTTTGGCCTGGGATATAATTTAGTAAAAGCCAAAGGATAATTTATAGTCTTAAACTTAGTCTGAAGCATTACCGGAATGGTCTTTTCTCTCAGACAGAATGAAACATTTTTCATTGTACATCAGCTTGTCTGTTGAGAATAATTTTCATTGTTTGGACCTCCACTGCAATATGTCTGTACGACCTCGTTTAAAATCCACAAACCATCGACTAATGATTGTTTTTCAACCCCAAACTTGTCATTACTAAATTTTAACGATATTTTCCCAAACAAAAGACGATGTTTAATCTATAAACGAAATTTCTTCTTTTTTTTCATTGTATGAAAATAAGCAAAAATAGCTTTAAAGCACTGTAATTCAAAGGTAGATGGCTAAAGAGTCATCAAAATTTAGCTGGCGTCATTTGAAGTTTGCCATTATTTAAAAAGTACTAGCGACATTTGTGTTATTCTCAGGTCTTATTGACCAATCTTCTAAATATATAAAATTGTTACATTACTGACTGACTGATTATCATTCATTGCGAGCTACTAAAGCTAGAAACAACAAAAATCTTAGAGAGTAGGTGTGCAATAAGAAGGGGTTTTTTCACAACCTTGAGCTACGAGTGTAATACAAAAACAGGGTAAAAGTAAAAAGATCTGGCACCATCGTCCAACTCAATCGTCCAAAGGTAGCATAATTAAAATTGGTATCCATATACCGTACTATGCGGAAAGAGGGGATTTTTATAAATTCGTGACTTTTACGTCTTAAAAGGGACAAATCATTGCAGTTCATATTGTCCTTCCAGAGTTGGCAAACGATAAGAAGTTTTTCGAAATTCATACCATTAGGAGTAAATCTGGTTTCATCAAATGGCTCGATTGGCTAAAGCTAGAATCTTTAAAATTAGTCTCTACATCCTTTTTACAGGCTGAACGCCTGTCTTTGAGGGGTAAAAACTGGATAAAAAGGGATTAAAATAGTACCATTGGGCAGACTTAATGGTCAATTCTAGAGTCATGAAGGTTGTCGCGCACAACTTTCTCAAAGATTAGGCGCAGAGCAAGAATCTAAATTTCTTCTCCAAATTCGTACATTTGAGGAATAAAAATGATAAGAAGGAGAGAAAAATGGTATCATCAAGTAATACAAAGGATTAAAGCTAAAGCTTATTATGGTGCATATTATTATTACAGAACATGTGCGCGAAAAGAAATTATATAACGCTATTCTTAGCTTTAATTGTAAATAAGGGTAGAAAGGGGATAAAATTAGGTGGAGGTCCTACTAATAACAAATGGCTGAAGATAAAATCATGAAATTGCGTTTATATGCTGCTCTACTCTTATATTGTAGTCGCGGTTTAAACAGGAATTTCTCAAAATTCGTACTTTTAGGGAGTAGAACAAAAAAATAAAGAAACTGAATTTTGCCATTACCAAGAAAAACAAAGGATAAAGCTAGAATAATGAAATCGGGTATGCAAATTCACATATTAGCGTAGGCAACTAATGAGAGAGAATTAAAAAAATTGCTATCTAATAATACCATCACTCTAGACGTGCGATTGATGTTGATATAATTATTATTAAAGTGAACATTACTATTACGAAGTAAACTCGTGGCATAAGGATAGGTTAAGAAATCCCTACTTTCAAAAGATAAAATAGCTAAAAAATGCCACAAAATTCTTACAAAGAGTAGAAGTAAATATCATGAAATTTGGATTGTGGATTCCTCAGCATATTTTCTGGTATTAACACTTCTGGGGGTATGCATGGAGGGTAAAGATGTCACTCATCTACCTGTTTCAAAAAACAGCTGATGCTGAAACCATTAATCACTCTTCTTAGAACATGGTTGCGCAGTGTAAAGAAATTCGTTCTTTATTACGAAATTCGTTCTTCTAAGACGTAAATAAGGAAGAAAGTGGACATAAATGGCACAACCGCCTAGGTCAGATTAAATTAGGTTAGGTCAGTGTGGCAGTCTGAATAGACAGACTCACTTAGACTGCATAGTCCATTGTGATACCACGGAAACTAGAGATATGGATGCGCCTACTGTCTCCCATTGAACCATTCAAGGCACCTCGAAAGCTGTTGAGTCGGACAATATCTATATCGTCCAGATCTCCTAGGTACTTAAAGAAATAAGATTCCAATGTTGATAACTGCCTATTCCAATCAGGCAGTGTCCCATCATGACGGATACAAGTAACAAGACGTCGAGTCTTTATAGCAACAGCAGTTTGTGTGAACGCTTCAGATCTAATCGAGGCCACATCTGTCTGGATTGATTACATCCTCGGACAGACGCCCACCTACCATTTGCTTCTAAATATGCTATATCTCGCAGTAGGAGCTTGCAAGTGGCTAGATGCATACCCACGGACTCCAACTCGGCTGGAATCTGCAAGATTGTCCCTAGTTTTGCCAGTTCGTCTGCTCTGCAGTTCTCCGGTATATCCCTGTGGCCCGGCAAATACATAAGGTAAATTTTGAAATGCTGAGCCATTTTGTTAGGAGATCTGCATTTCTGGACTGATGTTGAGTTCAGGTAGACAGAATTCAGAGATTTAATGACAGCTTGACTGTCAGAGAATATGTCAATCCCCACCGTGAAAAGGACGTTATATATCAGCCATTCTGTCGCTACCTTAATGGCCAAAATTTCGACCTGATAAACACTACAGTAATTAGGTAGCCTTCTTGCTATATTTAGCCCTAGTTCTTTGAAGTAGACTCCGAAACCAACCTGCCGTCAGTGTAGAAGTCGACATAAAATCTTATATCAGGAATTCTACATTTCCATGTATCTCTATTTGGTATAAGTATAGGGTGATTTTCCAAGATTTAAGTTTTTCAATTTGGCAGCACTGGTTGGTAATGGCGTCCAAACGTCATCTGTCAAAGTGAAAAGTGTACTTTGTACTTTGAAATTTCATCATGGAAAGACTAAAAAACGAGCAACGATTGCAAATCGTTAAAATTGTTTATCAAAATTCGTGCTCTGTGACAAATGTGCATCGTTTGGTACGACTAATTATGTCCAGGGGTAGTAAATGCAAAATTACATTTAGTGCATCGGATGGTGTGGTGCGGGAGCGCACCAGTAATGCACAGACTAGTCATCCTCTGGACCTTATCCAGTATCCTACAGTATGTGGACTTTTGAAGAGCCTTCTACAAGGCGATAACTCCGTCTAACCGCCTAACAGAATTTGAAATCATGAAATTGTGGAACATCGTGAAAATACAAACTTTCGAACAAGAAATATATGAGACACAAATTGAACCAGACTAGATCTGAAGGCTGAAGTTGAAACGATCAAACTTAAGCACTACATTCCTCTTGCAATCTATCCACATTTTAGTACGGATTCTACAAAAATAGCTTTGATTATACGGTTTAAGTCAGAATAGTGGAAGTTGTCAAAGAGACTTCCCCAGCAGTACTAAATAAAATGCGAGGACATCTGATTTAAGTGTTACTCAAAATGTACAATCACTCATACGAAGAAGCAGGTATTTGCTAGTATGTTATATTGAATAAGAGGTTTTGAAGTTTTATGAACATTTACACAAGTACAATGAATTCTTGTACATATATTTGTATATATTTTGTATATGAAGATGGCATTCAAGATGTGATTTTCATATAATACACGTTAGCAAAAACTTCCATGAACATTGTAACGAATTTTGCGCTGTGAATCTTTCTTTCTTTTTAACTATATTACTAATAATCTGTAAATAGGATTATTTTAAGTAAGTTTCTTTTTCTTAGCATGTTTCCAAAGACTTGGCACATTTTGCCTTTTGGACTCCACAATTATATTCTACATTTATTTTATATCCTTGTATTATTCTTTTTCCACTACTTACTAGTAGTGTGTGAGTGTGTGTACGTAATTGTGTTGTATGGTAAATCCCAACATTGCATGTTTATACTTAAGCACTTAAAGAAATGATGTAAATAATAATGTAAATATTTAACCTTAAACTACTTGACCTTACACCATAGAACACACAGAAGAATACGAATCACAAGAGGGCAAATACACCATAACTAACAAACATTACTGCATAAAATCTCTCTCTCTCATACACGAACACTCGCACACACATACGCACACATGAGTATGTACATAATATTGGCAACACATGTTACGAATAACGACGAAATCATGAGAAAAACAAGCAAAAACAAATATATATAATATATACTGCATGCACCATAAAAGCACAAAAACAAGCGAATATAGAAAGCAAAACAAACGAACAAAACAATTACACGCACGCAGACCGGGGACCAAAACGCAAATGTTCACACGACGACCAACATAGAATGAGAAACAACGGCACTAACACAATTACATTATGGCCTTACAAAGCAAGCAAGCAAAAAAAAGGACATTCCAATACATGCCATAGTACGCTGTCTAACATTCATTCTGTTGCCGCTAAATTATCCATTTAACCACAAATTGAAACAATAATCAGACACATGCACACACACACATACACACAAGCAGACAGACAAGCTGGCACATTTATCACTCACACTGCAACGATTTGGCCGTTCACTTCTGATTAATGTCTGCAGTTATCTACAATCACCCGCACACTAACCACTCCCTCCCCCCATCAACCACCAAGCCATTCCACCACACCACTCCCTGACATAAAAGGTGGATTAGGAGGAGGAGGAGGGAAACCGACAAATTCTTAAATTAATGCTTGTATTCACTTGAGTTCTTCTTTCTCATTCAATTTCTGTTTTAGCTTTGAACGATGAACATCAAGCAATTGCCCTACAAAGCAGCAGAGCAAAACATTAAACTAAATGAATGAGCAGCAACATTAAGCGAAGACAATACGTCGAGCGTTTCCGGAATTTCAACTAAGTTACACAGAGTATGAATACAATTACCAAAGAACATGCTGTTGCAGTCAGAAGTTCCTAAATTATAACATTCTAGCACGAAAACGCAAAATCCCTGCAAAAAAAAGGACATTAAGGAACTCTCATAACACCAAAAAACGGCGTTAATTGCAATTTTCAAGACCAAAAAGAAAAAAACACAGCAAAACGAGCAAGTAAAGAAAAACGCTCAACGCACACAAGCAAAGCCAGAAAAACATCAAAATTTGCTAGAACCAAAAGAAAGTCAAGGCCACAAGCATCCTCATAGAAACACAAAAAAACGAAATCCAAAGAAAGCAATTGCAACAAATACTCGTACTTACAAGTCTGGCCCCTACAAACATTTGAAGCAGTCTCAGTCTCTGTGATTCTAAGGACACATGCAAGCACACGTGAATATGATTGGGGTTTCCATCAGTTACTACGATTATTTAGTTCCCCTCGGCATTTGAAAAGTAACGTGCAATTATAACGATGACAACATTGCGGATCCTTGATGCAACGTCAACTGGAACTCTTACAAATCTAAGGACAATTAATTTGGCCGCAACAAACAAAACAACCGCCGCCGCCGGTTCATCGTCATCTGAGACACCAGCGCCCTCTGTTGCCTGAATCCCATTGCAGACAAATTTGTATTAAAAGTGAACAAATTCAAAGAAAACTTGAGAGGCACAATCCAAGGCAAAGGAGATACTTAAGTGTGTGTGTTTTTTTTCTTTCTTTATTGCTTTGCAAAGGTTACAAGGACAAGGTCTTTGCGAAAAAAAAAACAAAAACAACAACTACAGCAACTAATGAAACTGCGGTTTTATTTTAAATTTCTTCTCTGCTCAAAACAGTAAACACGGAAATACGAACTGGAAAGCAAAAAGCAATAAAAGCCCAGCAACTTTTATAAACATCGAAGAGAGAGACGTTTGCAAATAATTCTCCATATCCAGCGGCGAATGCAAATAATCGCCTTCATCATTAAGCTGTGAGAAAAGAAAAGAAATTGATTTTCTTTTTCCATTTCGAAATTGTTTATTTCGAATTAGTGTTTGTAAGATTTACAATCGACAGACGTCATGCCGGAACAGGATAATTATGATGATGAGGTAAATTATTTTATTAATGTGTAAATGGAAAATTTAAAAATAATAATAAGTGATGCATAATACATCATGGTACACCATCACTTATCGTTTAACAAATCCCGAGATTGAGGAGAAATGAATAGTCTCATTCAAGTGTAATACAATCAGTCCCTCGCTTCGTTGCCTTTTTTACATAGGAACTTGTCAAGACACTCCAAATATGCTTCATTTTCATTTTAAATAAATCCTTTTCAATATAGAAATAGAAAACTTTTTAGTTACTGCGGAACCGAGTTAGTTTTTTTTTCTTCATTTACCCGACTGCGAATTTGGTCCAGTATGTCGGTGGTGGACCCAAGTTTTATCCACTGTAAATTTGTTTTGCCTCTCACAAAAACTGCTTTAAATGATGATGATGATGTCTTTGTTCCACTGTCAGCACACGCGGCACCTCATTCGGAAAATACTTTTCTCATGACCAAAATTTAATGCAATATAGTGAATTGCCGATCAATATCATTAAGGTACAAGCCATCTGCTTCAACTTCACTCGTTTTCATGATTTCTGCAATAACCAACTCTATTGGCCATCCAATGCATTCAGCATCATCAGTACCCGCGTATTACAATTGAAACAAATCATTTTCCTTGGAACATTCTTTTGAGATTCGCAAATAGAAAATATCTAGTCATTTTCAATAATTCGACTGCCAATTTGGTTCAATATGTCAGTGGTGGGCCCAAGTTTCATCCATTTCCAAATGCAGAGTCACAAATTTCTTTGCCTCTCATTAAAACTGCTTTAAACAGCGTTCTGAAACAATAACGCGATGATGTCTTTGTTCCACTGTCAGCACACGCGGCACCCATTCGGAAAAAATTTTTCTCATTACCAAAATTTAATACAATACAGTGAATTTCCTATCAATATCATTAGGTTGTATTTCCCTCAACTTCAATTTTTTTTGATGATTTCTGGTGTAACCAACTCTATTGGTCATCCAATGCATTCAGCATCATCAGTATCTGTGCGGCCTCTTTTAAAATCAACACGTCATCGGCAAAGATTTGATTTGACTTCAAAGGAGAAAAATGATTATAACACTTTGCTAGTCACCACTGAGCTTCAATGAAAATGTATCCCATCAAAAGTCGGGGTAAATTCATACAATTTTGACATGATTGAGAAATTAAGCCTTTTTGCCATTGACAATATTTAGTTTATATATATGAGAAATCCTTTAAAACGAACACTCCAAAAATTAGGCCTAAAATTGTCATAATTTACAAATTATGGCACTACAAAATTTTGGTTTATAAGTCCTGTTGATTCAATCCAGAAGTATAGTAAAATCCATTGTTTTATTGAGCTTAAACTGTCCCAAACAGCATTTCGGAACAGCAAAATATAGGTGTTTCCATAGTTCCATAGAAACATTTTTCCCACACTCCAATTTTCTTGCAAAACAATCATAAAATTTCCTTTTGATATCTTTAGGACGTCAACTGATGTGAAGGTTTTACATGAGTCTTGCTGAAAAGCTTTACCCATGGTGTGCCATCACACAGGTGCCGTTTCTAATTATATGCTTTTTCTTGGTTATGTGTTCTTTCTTTCTTCAGGCGACGGCCGGCACCCCTTTGGTGTACTCACACTTATCCCGAAGGATTAGTTAGACTACCAGAGATTGCAAGTAGGTCCCTTGGAAAAGCTTCCTCAGGTCTCACTCCCGCACTCAGCCAAAGTACCTTCGTAGTCACTTGGTATGAAGTGAACTACCTCCCGGGTAGGAGTTGAGGTATCTAGGAAAACCTCGGATAGATATGAACAGTGTTTTCCAAGCCAATGCCTTCCTTCACCAATGCTTGAGCAACGCAAAAGCACTGAAAACACTTGTTCGGGCAACCACAGCCAGCACGATGCTCCCACTAGGGGTCCAACACCATTGACCAGGAAGGAACAATGTTCCTTAGGCACCTGGTCACCCGTGCTGCCAGAAGAGAAGAACCCTCTGGTCTGGGTTTCGCAGACAAGCTACTCCATGGAACTGGTAATCCATAATACGGCATAGATTTTCAATATCCGAGGAGAAAATATCAACACAGTAAAGCAAAGTACACCATGCTCCTATCATAGTTCATTAACCAGATCTCTCTGAACATACAACTATATTTATGGAAAAGATAAATCTTCTGATACCTCCCGACGGCTTCTCTATGTCGCACCTGTTGCCAGGATGTGTCTTGTTTAACTATGACTCTCCCCTTTACTTGGTTTTCAAAAAACGAGTTCCAAGATCAGTTTGATATCATATTATAGGTGAATCCCAAGACATAATCCACCTTTTCCTAGGGCGCCTGGCACAAGACCACACTACTTTGTTTTTGTTCGCAAGCATCATACCCTTTGCCTGCTTAATTACAGGATCAGGTAGAGAGGCCTGCGTTCTAGGGGTAAGCGGTACAAAGCATCCTAGGAAACACCCGCCTACCCACCTTTAAGACGTCAGCTCTCTCCTGCTCTCGGAGGGCACACGGCCTCGTTTAAAATCATCCAACCATCGACAAATGATTACATTCGACAGAGAATAACAGCCATAAAATTTTTCAAGTCGTTGCTGAGTTTCAGCTGATTTTTTCTTCATCAAAAGGCTTTCATATAGCTTCAGAACAACGCGTTATAGTTCTCAACCCAACCACTTTGCCTTTGGTGTTTTATGGTTCATGTATTTTTCTGAAACCAATAACAAAAATAGCTATAATACAAAATAAAACAAATTGCAGATACTCCATCTATTCTTAAAATGTCAGTTATCTATCTCAACTTTACGATTAGAGAGAATAACTTTCAGAATTTGTTTATGGCTTCGTTTAAAATAAATCAGCCATAAGAAACTGTCCAAGTTCTTGACAACTAGATCCAGTTTAATAGAAAAGAATTTAAAAAGTTCCACATTAGTGACATTTTTAGCATCAAAAGAGATGTTTGAATTTTGGAAATAATGGGAAAGTGATACTTTGAGGAGCATTTTCACAATGCATGCCCCAACCGCCTTTAATTTCATAACATTCTTCGCTTCGAGAGGCACACAAATTCAAAATGTGAACCCAAAATTGAAATAAAAATGTGGATTCCATTTTTTGAATTGTTTAATAACAGATCTTAATAGAATATGTAAATCAAAAATCGTGAAAATCAAAGGAGAAGGTTGGGGATACTATTGAAATTTCTATATATTACCCCACTTTTTTAGTCGCACAACACTCAAATAATATTCCCAGTTGATAGTTTAGCCCAGCAGAGAAAACCCATAATGAAAAAAATAACGTAAATCGAAGATTATTTTTATTTTTGAGGGAACTTTTCTTTAGTTTCTACAGTAAAAATTATTCCAAAATCGTTCAAATAATGAATGCCCTAAAATACAAACATGTTTATAACTTAAAAACAACAAAATAATGAAATTTTTATCTCTAATGAAATTGTATACCACTGGTGGTAGCCTATACAATGTGGTACCTTAATGTTTCACCGAAAAAGAAAATAAAATAAAAGAATAAAAAAAATAAAAGAATAAAAAAAATAAAATTAAATAAAAAAAGTAAAATAAATACTCGCTAAAATAAAAAAAAAAAATCTTTTAAACAATTTTGACTAAATGTCAAGATATCTTCACGATGTAACGCTTATTATTTTAGGATTTTTTTGAAAAATTGTCTATAGTAAACTAATGTCTTCCCTTGAAATCCTCCATCCATCGGAGGTCATAACCTAAAATTTTGATTTTTGCGATACACACATGGCAAAAATTTTAAAATATTTTTTTGGCATAATTTAAAAGCCGCCATTTCGCCAAATGCAATAAAACTTACATAATTTGGTGGTTGGAGCCAAAATTATGGTATTTGGCTTACACCTTCTAATACCTCCTAAATAAATTGACTGATTTCCCGAAAGTCATTTTGCTGCGTACAATCACTATCAGTTTGCAGTAGAATACGTTTTGGTCTTCTAAATTGTCCTAAAAGTTATGGTATAGTTAGAAAAAATCGACTGATTAACTACGATTCAAAGACATATTTAGCATATTTGGTTGTTAGGTACATATTTATTATCCAGTTATATTAAATTCAGTTAAACTTGGTACTGATTAAAATCAAGCTTTTCATTATCAGGTAAAGAAAAAGAAAATTATTGTCACGCCTTATCTAATACCACTCACACAAAATGGTACATTCTATAGGACTCAATTTTTACCTCCTGTAACAGCTAATTCGTATACTGCAGCAAACTACATTTATCTTTATTGCATTGCTTTAGAGTCAATCTCAACGGGGTATTCTTTCCTCACTAATTATTTCAAGCCTGTTCTCTTGGCTGTGGCTTCGCTAGATAGCAGTTAAGGACAGTGTGAATCGATATAACATTGGAAAAATCGACCAAGTGACCATTCCCCTTCTGGTAGCTCCCATACAAATAACCGATTTAATCCTCATATTCTGAGCTTTATATCTTTTTAGCATTTGCACTGAATGCTGCTAAATTTGATGCATTTGATGCGTTAAATCCTCTCATACTAAATGAGTTATTTGTTCAATTTTAGATTTCCCCTGGAGACCCCAAATCGTAGACTGCAAGCTTTTAAAATTTTGATCGGATATTCACAGCATATGTTGATAAGCTATGTATAGAGATGGTGATGGATTGATAGAGATGATGAATATCAGGGCAAGGGAAGTAGCGGGGAATCCTCTAATCAATTTGATACCTCTCTCGTTGTAGTTGTGGAATTAAAATGTTGAATTGTATTGTAATTTATCTATCCAAAAGCGATGATGGTTAGGAGGACCAATTTCACAATTGGTTTCTACCAGGGAACTGAAAATTGAAACTTGTAATTTGGATCATATAATTGCACAGTCATGTGAAATTATACGCAAAAGTAGCGATATAGAATTAGTGTCAATTCAAAGGAGGTTTATTCAGGCAACAAGTTGTGTTTACCAGTTGAGATCTGATTTATAAGTAATTTTTTCTCATTACAAAAGTACATTTTAATGTACAAAATAAGATTAGTTTTAGTATAAAGTAAATGGTAAATTCAAATATATATAATATTAAAATTATGGCTAAAATATTGAAGTTTAGACGCCACTTCTGACGCCATTTCTTTTATTTTTGCCAACGAGAAAGGGCTTTGGATGAAGGTATACGAAAGTCAGTTTATCTTCTCCAATAAATTCAAAGACAAAAATGAAATTGTTCCCAAAGAAGCTATAAAATTTCCAAGAATGTTTGAGGTCTTTCATATGGAACAACTCCCAAGATGAATGAATTCGTTTGTCTTTGCCCAAATGTGTTTTTTTTTTTTTTTTGTTTAAATTGACTGCTACGAGCGGCTTCTGTCACAAAACCTTAATACGAGGTGTGATCAAAAAATAACAATTATTTTCACATTTCGAGAGTTACGTATGTTCGATTTTCGCATTTTTTTCTGTTATGTTAGTACACATGTCTGTTATATATGTTGAAAATATCAGTCATTTGGGATCGTCAGTTTGTTTTCGACAGATAAAAAGGCTAGTCGTGTTTGGTGTGCTGTTCGAAAAAATGGATCAAAGAAACTGTAATAAGTTTAGCATAAAAAATGAAATTAGCTGTGTAAGCACATTTGAAATGTTGACTGTGGCGTTTGGCGAGTCTACTCTGAGCAGAAAACAAGTTCAACCGGCTTAAGGAAGGCCGAGAAGATGTCAATGGCGATGCTCGTCCTGGTCGCCCGAGCACATCAACAACCGGTGAAAATATTGAATCAATGAAGAAAATGATTTTGGATAATCGTCGAATTACTATTAGAGAGGTTGCTGATGATGTTGGCATACCGTTCGGCTCGTGCCAAGCGAAGATTGTTCCAAAATTGCTAAATTTTGAGCAAAAACTACGTCGCATGGACATCGCTCAGGAGCTGTTGAACGTCGTCAACGACGATCCAGACTTCCTCAAAAAGGTCATAACTGGTGACGAATCATGGGTATATGGCTACTACATTGAAGCCAAAGCCCAATCATCCCAATGGAAGCATTCAGAAGCGTGAAGACCGAAAAAAGCACGTCAAGTTCGGTCAAATGTGAATGGTGCATCATGAATTCTTGCCACAAGCTCGTACGTTCAAGGAATACTAGCTTGAAGTTATGCACCGTTTGCGGGAAGCAATTCGTCAGAAACGCACAGAAACGTGAAAAAACCAATCACGGATTTTGCGCCATGATAACGCACCAGCTCACACATCGATGCTTGTGCGTGAGTTTTTGGCCAAAAACGAAACCGCAATCATGCCTTAACCACCGTATTCACCGGACTTGGTCCCCACTGACTTTTTCCTCTTCCCAAAACTGAGAACACCGATGAAAGGAAAGCGTTTTGCTACGATTGAGGATACAAAAGAAAAATCGAAACAAGAGCTGTTGGCGATACCAAAACGCGCGTTTTAGAGGTGTTTTGAGGATTGGAAAAAACGCTGGCATAAGTGTATTATATCTGAGGGGGATTATTTTAAAGGGGACAAGATAGTTATTGATGAATAAATGAATACTTTTTTTAAAAAATTTAAAATAACGGTTAGTTTTTGATATTTTTAAATCCTGGAACAGTCCAACATTTTGCCGTTAATTGTAAAACTTTCATATCGGTCTGTCTCTTCTAGTACCCCTATTCAAATTAACAATATTATCAATATTCAATCTTTCCTATACAAGTTATAATTTGTATTCTGCAGTTACCTAAATTGTTATGTTACGAAGCCTGTCAAGATTTAAAAAAATTGATTAATTAATCACGCTCTTTCTAATACCTCTAGAATTTCTATGCAAGGAGTAGGCTAAAAGAATTCTTATTTTACTGCGTGCTCAACCAGAGCAATATTAAATAAAAACAGAGCGATTAACTTCCCTTCTTCCGGCACACCGCACTTTTTCGTACCAATGCAAAAGAATGTTGGTTGAAGGTTTACGCAATTCAGTTCACCTGGCAGAAATCTCTGTTCTGGCTTGGAGTTTACTTAACTTTTTTCAACTTTTTTTATTTGGAATTTATACCATACAGTCAAATTGTGCAATATTTCTTCTATTACTAAATGCATCTAAATGTAATTTTCCTTTCAAGATCATTCATTTATTCATTTGTGTTTCAAAGACAACAATTGCCACTTCTAATTGCAGTGATTT
>JAHXMU010000011.1:936332-1026602 GCA_019455685.1 Philornis downsi
ATGGGCCGGCGGAAGGGTGAGCTTGGTCTAAAGACGTTTGAACAACTTGTTATACACACAACTCATAGAATTCAATTGGACACTTAGCATCCAGCTACTGAGTTGCAGGGGTTCTGTCTTTGATTTCGTTTGAGATTAATATTGGGGGAAAAGTTCTTTTCAGTTTTCCCATTAGTTTTCATTTGCAGTTTTCCTGTTATTGTAGACGTCATACGTAATTGGATGTTATTTTAAGCATTAGTTGTTGCCACGAACTGTTTTAGTTTCAAGATCAAAGAGCGTTAATGTGACTTAAGGATTTGAAGTCGCTGAAAATAATGGCGGCGGCGGTAATACAACTTAAAATGAATGGACCACGATTACTCAAAAGAACATTATGAGAGATTACATACTTTCGAGCCGTTATCAAAGCAGATGTTAATAAATACTGCCTACTTTATGGATGATAAGTGCAACTGGTATGGTTGTATTTCATTGTATACTATTGGGAGTTCGAAATTAAATAAAGACGTAGCTTATGTTTAGGATAACAATTTCACAGACAAAATATAGATGTTGTGACACAATTAAAGCACAAATTTAAATATACTCGAGGATTCAACGGCTTAAAAGGTCTAAAGAAGGAAGTAAAAAGTTTAAAGGGTCTAAAGGGGGAAGTAGGATAGAGCGTATTTATTTTGCAAATATTTGGATGAATTTAACATCCATAATTCAATAGAGTCAACTAGTTTGATTAATTGAGTATTGGGTTAATTAATTGAGTACTTGGCATGTTTAGAATTAAATAAGCATATATATAAGCCTATAATCTCAAAAATGCTATTAACTCTTAAATATTTATGCTTATTAATTTTAATAATGATCAGTGAACGAGGTTTTGGAAAATTAGATAAATGCTTTAGGAATGGTAAACTCTATGAAGAAATTAAAAATTTAAACCATCTGAAAATAATCGAAATTTTTTCACAATGGCTTGGTGTCGCCAGTAGTTACGTAACTTATTACGGTAGGCCTGAATATTAAAAATTCCGCCATAAAATGCGGGATTTACTCATTTCGTCGTTTCATTAGCTAGAAGTGAAAATTTTCTGCTGAGACCAGCAAAAAACTATGTCGACCAGATTATTTAAAAATCGAAACTGCATATCACTTTTTTTGACTCAAATCGTATGCCGATTTTTTGCGATTTTTGAAAAATTGCAAAAAAAAAATTTAAAACTGGTTTTATGTTGAACAAACTAAAATTCAAAATTCATGGAAATAATCGGCAATTGATTCTGACTCATTTAGTATAATAAATTTAATAACAACGAAGTATACATATTGATCATTGCGGGCAATGTGATGCTAAGGCCATGAATTCATAAGTTGATGTTTCCAGTATTTACATAAAGAACCCATTTTCTATAGTGTTTTCAGAATTGCAGATTTGTTAAAATTTTGTATTAACATATTTAATTGCCATAATTTATGTACAATCGATATAAATGTCATCGCTGAAATAGATTTTAATATATCTTTATATAAATGAATATTTTGGATATTTTAAGGTAATAACTTAAAACTTAGTTTCCTGAAGAAAATTACTAATAGCAGTGAAACAAATCGAAATTTTTAACAGTTTAATCTTCATATTACTATAATAGAACTTCTTTAAGCAATATTTTACAGACTTGAACCGACTAACTAGAACAAGCTTTATATTAAAAGTGGGTTTTATATTTATCAAGTCATATTTTGTACTTAATTTTGAAGTTTAAATTTGAATTTCAAAAACTATGGCCTGACTCTGAAAGCCGTCTTCAAAAATTAAAATCGGATTGAATTATATGTTGTAATTTATTCAATTGGTTGGCCTCTTCTGATTCTATTCGTAACATATTTCTTAAAGAAACTATTTTAAACTTAAAAAGACATTAGTCAGCCACGAGTTTGTCGTAGGTACGATTTTGGGAAATACAGAATGGCACACCAATTGTGATACAATAACAAATTCAAATAATTTTTTTTAATCAATATATTTCGTATATTTGTATATACTTTTTATTTATTTATTTTATTTTATGGTCTTGTGAAAGAAGCCCTTGTATCAACTGAATTTTAAATGGAAACAAATGTGCAAAATTGTGGCCAAAGTTGTTCTTTGAAGACCAAACTCCTGAGAACGGCGTCGAATTGCGGTTAATGGATTGTTTTGAACACTTTCTTGAGCAGCAGTAATGTTTTCAGCCGATCTTGCAGTACGATGTGATCCATGCTTGACCCTATCAGCTACAGACCCTCTTTCTTCGAAATCATTCACTACACGATAAATTATGCGTCTTGTTGGCACGTTGTTTCTCACAAAAATTTCACGTGCCTTTCTCATCGTCACAGTAATCGATGATTGATTTTGATAAAATGGTTTAATGATTGAAACGCGTTGGTTTATCTAATATTTTTCCATAATAAATTTGCCTCATCTCTATTTCACGACTGTCAAATATGAACTGTCAAGACTAATTGAAGGAAGTATTTGCTTTTCCTTTTATGATGGCGCGATATCAAAGTCAAGAAATTTTGACTCTTTAAATTGATGCTGGGAAATAAAAGAGTTTCGATTCAAGTTCAAAAACTTACATAGTTTATTGAATACTCTCAGTAGTGGCTTAACAGACGATGTTGTCGTGAAGATGATTCAGGGAAAAAAGAGGACGAGGCCAAGTTGTTAGCAACCACGAAGACTATCGTATTTTTGTTTTAGAAAAAATTACAGTTTAACTTCGAAATTACTATTTAGAATAGTTGCCAGCTAGTTAAGTGATTCAACTGTTATACACTTGTACAAGTAATAGCTTCCAAATACATAAAATTCAATAAATTCATTTCCGTTATACAAATTTAAATTAGAAATTCATTCGCTTAAAAATATAAAAAGACATAAAAAGAAATATACATATTAATTCAGTAAATAACGACAACTGCGTTAAACACTAATATTTACCAAAATGGCGGCAAAATAAAGTAGTATACCTTCCCGACGAACACCCTGTACATTTGAAAGCCGTTCATTCGACACGCCTACAGCATTCAGTTAATTTACGCAACAATTTTAGTGATTGTAGTATCAATGGTTTGTTCAAGCTGGCGGCAACATTTCTGTCGCCTTTCTTCTCTGTTCACAACCTAAAACTATAAATTTTCACAAATTTCTTTCGAATGCTTGTCCCCGTTTTGATGATTTCAAGTGCAGTAGTCCGTTTTGAAAGATGGTATCATTTTGTAAAAGCTTTCACCCCAACTCCTAGAAGTTCGAATATCCAGAAATCGTTCTCCTTGTTATGATAGCTGTTATGCTCTCCTAATTGTGTGATTTTAGTAGTAATTGATTGTTTTAGATGATTTCCTGGTTCAACCATTAAAAGTGCGATTTGTCAAATATCTCTTAGAATTGCTAATTTAAGATGTACCCACAATTTCTTGACTTTAGTCGTTAGCGTAATTCTTGCAGATTTTTTACATCCCGTAAAAGTAGAACTTTTTGGTAAATCACATTTTACAGCCGGTCTCCTGCAAGGAATATCGCACATAATTCAGTATTTTAGCTTCAACCGTTTTTCTAAGTGCGGTACTATTTATATCCCCCTTTTTTCCTGTTTTATTCTCTGAAATGCGAATTTCGAAAAATCTATTTTCATTTACTTAAAGCATATTCCATTTATGTGAGCTTCTAGCAATTGTTTTAGAATATGGTGTCATTTGCATCCCCTTTAGATACCTTTAAATGTAGAATCAGGTGAAGTTCGGATTCTTTAGGGAAAATACTTCACCACACAAAAGCAAAGCCCATCTCTGAAGAAAAAACTCGTTTTTAAAACCCTCCACTATAGGATGAGCGGTATATCAGGTTCCATTGTTACACCAAGAATTATTCATTTGTCTGCTGCAAGTACGATAGAAGCAAAATCGTTTGGACCAAATCCAGCAGGAAAAAAATGTCTTGAAATGGAGACAAACTCACCTCTGGAACCTTTTAAGTATGCTTAAGTAAACTTACCAAGCAACACGAGCAAGATTTTTGAGAAAATTCTGAAGGAGAAATTGTGGAAGTATGTTAATGAGAGCAAAATCATTCCCGACGAGCAATTAGGGTTTAGATCTGCTCACAGCACAACCCACGAAGTTAAACGTATTACAAATTATGTTAAACGCGAATTTCAATTGAAACTATCAGCTTCTATGGTCTTACTGAACGTTGAAAAAGCATTCGATACAGTATGGCACGACGGCTTTATTTTTAAACTCATTGGACTTAAATTTCCCCAGCACTTCATTAAATTATACAATCGTTTTTCGGGTAACCGATCTCTTTATGTACAAGTTGATAAGGATAATTCCGATCTTATGAATGTTCCCTCGGACGTTCCACCAGGGTTGGTTTTGGGACCGCTTCTTTATATCATTTACGCATCTGACTTGCCCCAAATTGATAATTGAGAGCATGCGATTTTTGCCGACGATTCTGTCATTTTGTGTTCAGGCTTGATTGGATCGCATGCAGGAGTCACTGGACAAAATAGTAAAATACTGTTCCAAGTTGGAAAATTAATGCTACGAAGTCTCAGACTATGTTTTTCAAGAAAAGGAGAAAGCTTTTAATACCCCACAGTCAAAGTTAATAATGTTCGGAAACAGTTAAATACAGTATACTTTGTAAAATACCTTGATGTGCTTCTTAATAAATGGTTAACTTTCAATGACCATATCACGCATATTTCAAAGAAAATGAACTTGGCCATCAAGCTGCTTTATACTTTAATAAGTAAAAAATCAGAACTTAATATTGAAAATAAGATCATCATACTTAAATCAATATTTCAGTCTATAGCATTATATGCATGTCCAACATGGGGGGTTTGTGCCAACACACATATCAAAAAAATTCAAATCTCTGAAAATAAAATATTCAAAGTTATTGTTAAACTTACCGTGGACTTTCAGTACAAAAAGACTTCATCAGATAACCAACACTGATGACATTTATCAGAGAATCAGAGAAGAAATATCTGATAAATTCTCAACATCTTGTTCAGTAAGCGAAAACCTTTATATAAAAAACTTATACACTAGGCCATGAATACTGCCATAAAGCTGTATTCAGATTTCTCCTATTCCATATTTTAATGAAGGTTTTTGTCATCTTTCCTTTCTCCAATTGTTCTATGAATATGTTACTTTAAATATTAGCTAAAATTTCATCGATGTAAAGTTGTATTAAGCCATCTCTTTAAAGTATAAATCGATATGTAAATTAGTTTTATCAATAAAGTATAATGAAAAAAAAAAAAAAAAAAGAGTTGATTAATATGACAATGAACCATATCAGCTTATGTACCTTTTTTAACAAACTGCCCTGATTATACATCTGAAAATAGGTTGGTACTGTGGGCAAACTATAGAAAAATATGAACAAATTCCATTTTATATATACCAACAAGTGGAGTTTTTTAAACACCGCTTTATCTGCCGATGAGTCGATACTTTGCCCAATACTTTGCCAAAAATAAAATTTTCGATAATTCAAGTGAATAGAACAGACTGAATTTGACAGCCGCTTGTAGCTTACTGTCACATGTTTGATTTGAAAAAGTATAACGTGGGTCATATCACATTATGTCTGTGGCTTGTTCACATCGCTTTTGTATGAGATAACACTACTTTCAAATCGCTCGTGCAGAATGCCCAAAACATCATGAATTTATCGCAAGGAGAAAATTGATTATGGGTTCATTTACTTAACGAGTTTGCATCAAATATAAGCATTCTACAGTTTGGAATCGATAACGAACAATGAAAGTGATTGATATGTCTGGTTTTGTTGAGCAAACATTTTGGAAATCCACAGACTGATGGCTTGAAGACTACATTTCTCCATCGTTAGCCTGTAGGCAACTCACAGATAACTATCAGTTGCCTTACATATCATTCTCTTTAAAAATCCCTTATACAAACACATATACACACACACACATACAGAGATAATAACATTCAGAATATATTTTCTCCAATAGCATGCGTGATTTACATTTTCAAACAATTTGTGGTTTATTAATAATAAAACCTGTATTTATATTAAATCTTTAGTATTCATCTCATGTCATCTTCTGTCACCGTGGGAAAAGTTATTTAAAAATCAACATGTTCTGCAGGCTGCCATAGCAAAAGCAGAAACTTGGTCCGTCCCAACTGAGGTCTTTCTCATGTCACGAACATAAACAGTATTTAGTTGTGGTGGTATGATGGAGAAGCAGTACATACAAAGATCGACATTTGACAAAAGAGGTGCCACCAAATGTTGTCTATATGGCACTTAAGTAGGTACGAAGGAACAATTGAAAATAAAAATGACAACGAAAAAATTGTCGAGAGACATTTGAAGAACAACAGCTGCAGCTGAAATCCAACACTAGTGAAAGAGGCGGACGAAATTGCACAGTAGCATAGGGGGGAGGTACACTTGTGTGTGTAACCTCAAGTCACCTTCCTCCCGCTTCCGACACATCTTCACATCTTTATGTGTTGCAAGTAAAACGATCAAGTGGTTGTGTAACGACACGACACAAGTGATGTGATGACATCTTCTCGAAATCAGACCAACGGTTGTTACTAAATGCAAGTATATGTGTATTCAAGCGGGTGCGACACATCCTGAGAATATGCACTGCATATGTGTGCATGTGGGTATTTGTGTATGGCTCGGTCTGCTAGATGAGTGCATGGACACGGGAGGGGGGTGTTGCAGTGCAACCTTGAATGAAATTGTCATTTAATGTTATTGTTTAAGTTTGTCTTGTGATGCTGTTTCTTTATTCGTTATGCAGTTGTTGTTGTCTCCTCTCAAAGGGAAAAAGTAACAACTACAACGACGAATTTGTCATTGACAAGCACTCTACAAATGAATTGAAACATGGACAGAACGATAACAACCCATCATTTACATCAAGGAGGAAATGTGACTGATTTATATCCTTAAAATGAATGCCAAAGTAGTGTTCATTCATCGATGGCTGATGGCTTGAGACGATGTGCACCTGCATCAACTCATAGCAGCAGAGGCGAAAGGGTCATGTCAATGCTATTTGAGATTACGTTACCTGCATCACCGGTTTTTATTTTCAATCTAAAAATCATTTGGCAAAACAAATTCAATCAAGAAATATGAGAATTTTGAGAGGGAGGAAAGAGAAGGTGTTTATATAACAAGTTTTTTGAGTAACACTTTTACAAGTTTTTCAATATGCATCTAAACGAATATACAACGCGTCTTCTTCTTATTGTAACTATGCAATATTAATTATACAATAACGTGCACTAATGCGAGAACAGATTAACAAGTTTTTAGAAATACAGGAGCAAATTTTTTGATCGATTAAGATGCTTCCATATCAACAGGATTTCGTTATAAGGAGGAAAATGCATATAATTCTTACAGATATAATTCTTTGGCAAACTGAAATCATACAGCTTTGGATGACACATTAATTTTAACTTACCCACAAAGGCTTCCATCAACGACGACACCAACGACTGCCCGAACAATACGGTTTATCCGAACTTTCAAAATAAATCTGCACGTCTTCAATTAGTTACTCTCTGATAGCTAAATTCATTCCTTCCAATCAATCCCTTAAGTTTGTTAATAAGAAATATAATTATATATAATATATAATAAAGGGTGATCTTTTAATCGTAGTTTTGTTAATCGAATAAAACACTCAATTTTGCATCATATATTAAAATGGAATTGGAATCGATAAATTGATCTTTGTCGTTTAATTTTTTAAGATAGTTTCATGTAAATGTTGTCCGCGGCTCATTCTCAAAATGCCCATTCGGAAGGTCCAATTTTTCGTCACTTTTTCGAGCATTTCGGCTTGCATTTCACGTATAACGCGTGTTATGTTATCCTGTAAGGCTTCAATAGACTAACGACTTGACATAACCCCACAAGAAATAATCAAGAAGCATTAAATCGCAAGATCTTGGGGACCAGCTCGCAGGGCCAAATCGAGAGATAAGCTGCTCACCAAATTCATCCGTCAACACATCAATTGTTTCACGAGCAGTGTAGCATGTTGCATCGTCCTGATGAAACCACATGTCAACCAAGTTCAGCTCAGCCAATTGGAGCAAAAAAAAAATCGCGTATCATAGCTCGATATCGTTCTCCGTTGACGCTAACTTTTCTTCCACTGTCGTCTTTGAAGAAAAATGGGCCGATGATGCCACCAGCCCATAAACCACACCAGACTGTCGTTTTTTCGGGATGCATCGGTGATTCATGTATGACATGTGGCAGTTCATCACTCCAGATGCGACAGCTTTGCTTGTGAATGTATCCGTTCAGCAAGAAATGAACACAAATCATCACTGAACACAAATTTTCGATAAAACAGCGGATTTTCATTGAGCTTTTGTAAGGCCCATTCACCAAAAATTAGACGTTGTGGTAGGTCATTTGGCTTAAATTCTTGAATGAGTTAAATTTTATAGGCTTTCAAACCCAAATCGACGTGTAAAATGTTCCTTGTGGTTGAGTAACACATGACCAATCGCTGAGAACGGCGACGAAGTGACATTTCACGATCGTCATTAACACTGGTCGTTACGGCTGCAATATTTTCTTCGGTACGCACTCCACGCATGCGAGTCGATGGTTTTATGTCCAAACAAAATTTGGAGATAACAGCACGAATTGTTCATTCAGCAGATCGATTATGACTACCATAAAATGGTCGTATCAAACGATGCACATTTGTCACGGAGCACGAATTTTGATAATAAATTTCAATCGTTGCCCGTTTGTTAGTTAGTCTTTCCATGATGAAATGGCAGAGTATACTGTACACTTTTCACTTTGACAGATGACATTTGGACGCCATTACCAACCAGTGCTGCAACCTAAAAAACTTAAATCTAAAAAAATCATCCTGTATATATAGTTATAATTAAGTCGTCGGAGTTAAAACCTTAACGAACTGTGGTTTAACCAGTATAGAAATTTCAGTCAGGTGAACTGGCTTACGCGTACCTTCACCCAACAACCTTTCGCTGTGGGGCAAAAGTGTGAGGGATGCCACAAGGAACGTGATAAATCGATAGGTTCTTATCGACTAAGACTCTGAACTAAAACACAATCAATGAATTCCAAGAAGAAGAATTCTAAAGTCCTGCGTTTAGAAATTATAGAGGGATCTTTAATTTTTTGCTTCTAAAAAGAGAAGAATAATGATTTTTGCCAAATCGGCCAATTTGTGCATCTGGTAGCCTAAGGAATGTGGAAATCCAGTCCATTTTCTTTTACAGAACTAAGTTCGGTAAATGCTTCATGCATGCCAAATTGTAGTGAATTTAGTGCAACTGAATAAAAGATCTGAATTTAGGAATATGTGAGTTACCAGAAAAGACTTAGTTCGGGTAATTTTTCAAATGCGATGCATTAATAATTTCCAAATTTGAGTAATTACAATCTTCGAAGTTTTCGGCAATGAACTCGATGGGCGGCGCAGAAGTGGGCGACCGAAACTCTATTGGAAAAAAACCAGACTTTTAAAGTACTATCGAAACTTGGGGTGCGACTAATTGGGGGAGAAGCGCAGAAGCCCAAAGCGCTAAAGAAAAGGATGTGTATTCTAGTCGCCACCTAAGAAGAATAAAAATAAGTGTACGAAGTGGCGACTACAATACAAATTTATATTTCGGTTAATCAGTTAATTTGCTTGGGACGCACCGCAAGAGGTGTGACAATATTTTTCGTTTTCACTTTTAAATTTTACATCACCAAAAATGTAACATCTGCTAAATTTGCTTCAATGCGACATAACTGCTTGCAAGATATGAGGCTAAGAATATGCGGCTTAAATCGGAATTTCTCAGGAATTACACAGTAATGCAAGTCCATATATTGAACAAAAAATGTTACAGGCGAAAGTTTGAATTTCGGAAAATCTGCCAATTTGTATGGAAGGTATCAGTAGAGATGTAGCAATGCCCTCCATTTTCGTCTCTAGAGCTTTCTTTGCTAACAACAAAATTTGCCTTAATTCAGTACAACTAGATATGAAGCTAAGAATATTTGCGGTTAATTCGGTAATTTGTATGGGAAGTACCAAAAGAAGTACGGATACTTAATCAATTTTTCTTAAAGTTTACAGAGAATTAAAAATCAATATATTAAAAGATTGAATTTCGGAAAATCGACAATGTCTATGTGAGATACCAGAAGTGGTTTGGCAATCCCATACGTTTTCATTGTCAGATCATACTTTGGCAAATGCTTAGTGTGTACCAAATTTAGTACATGATGGAAGTATGCACGAGATATGAATCTAAAATTATGTGGGCTAAATAGGTCATTTGTATAGGAGTTACTAGAAGATATATAATAATATCCGGCAGAATTTAAAAAATCGATGGAATGACTATATATACATATATACGCGACACTTTGCCATTAATGTCGCCCTCGGTTTGGATGTCATATTGTTACGTGACACTGCGTTTGGGCGCCATATTGTTATCATTGGGCGCCATATTATTACGTGCCATTTTGCCATTAATGTCACCCTCTATTTGGGTGTTATTAATGCGGTATTACGATGACGCTGACCGGCTAACTAACGCCATTTCTCGGGGCCGTTTCCAACCCGTCTGTCATAATACCATGCCACGAACACTAAAATATTCCATATGGAATTAAAATATTTATGCAACACAAATACAAAACACATTCACAAACTGGACACATCCTCTTGAGGAGGGACGTCGATGTTGGCCCTCCACATTTCCACCCTACCATTACTGTGGCGATCCTGATCTCTTTTTTCCACAGCCCCAATACCCATTTTCACTACCTTCTCTTACCTTTCCTAGCATCCCTATCCCATTAAGTACAAAATCTAGACTTCATCCTATACAAAATTACAATAATTTCTTTCATTACCACAAACATATCTATTTAAATTAAAATTCAGACATCCCGACACAAAGAAATCCTAACAAGACTTACAAAGTTCTGTCAGCAGACCTCTTTTGAGTCCAAAATAAAAAAAATCATTCATTCGAATCTATCCTATCCGACTGAGTTCACTAAGGTAAAATTTTACTCTTACAGACCACTGTCTGTGTAACGTACAATTAGACAACAAAAACAGAAACTTTGTAAATCTCAACAGTGCGGAAAAAAAAACACAAAATTACATAAGTTCATATATATATATATATATATATATATATATAGATATATATGTATATATAATTATCCCATTACTTTTTTTTAAATTCTACCTAGTATTTTATACCCACGCAAAAGACAAAATTTTGAGTTACTCCACTCTATGAATGTAGAGTTACGAGAGAAAAAGTTAATTGAGGAAAGTTTGCAGATTTTTTTGGCAGGTACCAGAAGTGATGGACCGATATAGCCCATTTACCATCCGCGGCTACGGTGTAACAAGATATAAAGCTCTACTAAGTTTCAATAAGTTTCATAAAGACTTACTACAGCCAACCAGCCAGATGGACGGACATCGTTCAATCGACTTAAAAAGTCATGAAACACATTTGCTCAAGAGATACCGGGTACTTTAAACTGTAAACGCTTTTTTCTGACTCTAATTTTTGGGCGTATCATATTTATCTTTCCGGGTGAAGGTATAAATAGAAATAGTCCTATCGTTCACAATGCAAAAGGCGAACCTGCGTGCGAATCGCCATTGATCATCTGTATCGACAGAAGACAATAGAAATGAATAGCGTGCAACCAAAAAGCAGTGGTCATCTCTTTATCTACCTAGTCTTCTTCTTCTTCTTTAAATCTGGTTGATCTGATGGTAATGTCAATTTTGACTATATGGCTAGATTAGATTGCTGTCCACTGGCAGTATGCCAGGAAACAGAAATATGATAAATAATGAGGTAAGCGGAGCTTAAGAAAGAAGATGAGTATGAGAAGGAGAAAAAGGGGGTAGAAAATATTGTCCTACATAGAGTCTGTACTTTTTTTCAAAAAATTTTTATCTTTTGAAAAATTCTTTTTCATTTAAATCTTTATTCATTCTAATTTATTTCATCACCCTCAAAGTAATCCCTTCTGGGTACACCACACTTATGCCAATGTCTTCCTTTCCAGTCGTCGAAACTGGCTAATAGTCATCATCATCCGGTATGGCCGCTAGGATTCACGTTGAATTTCTTTAGTCTTACAAAATAGCTACAAACTTAGGATACTAAATCTGATGAATACGTTGATTGTGGAGCAAAACATTAAGTTTTTGGGCGAGAATCCCGAAAAGATAGTGTAATCTGAGATGACGTAATATCGTGGTGCAAATTCCAACAATTGCCTGCCCATAAATCTAGCCTCTTTTCGCAAATAGCTTCATTTCTCAGACACATACATAGGTAATACTCAAATGATATTCCTTGTCATTTGTTTAGCTCAATGGAGGCAACTCATCAAGCGCAATAACAAGATATTTGAGGAAAACTATCAACTTAGTATTTAAAAAGTATTTCAATACGCAAATTTCCGTGTAGACCTCTTCTATTTACTGTTACCATCGTTTACCCCTACTAGAACACCCTCTATTAAATCCGTTTATAAGGATAGGCTTTTAAAGAGACTTAAAATCTCATTTTTTTCATCACAAAAGTGACTATTAAAATCCCAATGTTATATTTTTTTAAACAGAATTAAAAATTTTGACCTATTCAAAATACTTGATAATATCAATACATTCATGCAAACATGTTGTAATATATGGTGATCCGCAAGGTAGTCTACTAGGGCCATTGTTATTCAAATTATATATACATATAGATGACTTGTCAAAATTAGATTTTAAAGGCAAATTATACATATTTACAGAAGGCATATGCTTACTTTATAATTATGATTATTCTTTATTTATTTATTTATTTCTGGCTTGTAATTTAAAGCCTTCCGGCCAATTATAAGTAAATTACAATATGCAACAATTCATCATAATAAAAATTAAATATAAAATTTATAAAAATATAATATGACATTATGATCATTAAAGACAAAAAAAAAAGTATGAAAAAAAGACTGTTTCAAAAGCTAGAATTAAATCGGAATATAATCTTGAAATATAAGATAATCGGTATGTAATAAGGGCTGCTCACAGTTTAATTGAAAACAAAATTTTACAGTAAAGTCTGAAAGTGTTGTAGAATGTGCCTTTTGTAAGAATCAGGACATAATTTAAAAGTTTTTAAATGGCTTGGTAGTAGATTGTAAATTCGAGGCACTCTTACTACAAAAGCACGACCCATGAGTGTGGTTATTTTAGGAATAAGAAGCTGCTTATTACGAGTGGAATGTGAAAAATAAAATGAATTAAAAAGAAATTGAGGACTACACAATCTAACAACTTCATAAAATAACAGCAAAGACCTAAAATCTATATAATTTTTAAAATTACAACCCAAGAAACGCTTAACATATGGTGTTATATGAACACGACGCCTCAGTGAATATAAATATCTCATAACTCTATTAAACGCCATCTGAACTTTCCTCATATTTTGTTTATTAGTGCCACTATAACTCTAAACAATATAGAATACTAGGCATGATATAATCATGAACCAATTTCTCCTTAATCGATCTGGACAACACTAAATCAGTATTATAAAAACTTCGCAGTGAATAATTTAAACGCCGGACTACATTCTCCACATGATAGTTAAAACTTAGTTTGCTGTCTAAAACTACTCTCAAAAACTACACCTTTAGTACTACAAACACAAATAGAATATGATGCTGTGATTTTATGTTAGTATCTAAGGGTGAATAAACTAGTTTTGAATTGAGGCAAAACTAAAGTCGTGAGATTTAGACCAAAACTTTCTATTAATGATAAAAATATGATCGTTCATATGGATGGGAACGTGATAGAAGAATCCGAAAGCGTGCGTTATTTAGGAGAGTGTCTTCACTATAATCTGTCGTGGGATAAACACATCATGGACTTAAAATTCAAAATATCGTCAGGATCTGGAATTTTGTACAAATTTAAGAACAAATTAAATGCAAAGCTAAAGCTAATGTTATATCAGTTTCTGATACATTCTCATTTGACGTATCTTCCTTTCGTGTATGCATGTAAATCCGCCACCTGTCAAAAAGCTCTACAATCGCCACAGAATAAATCTTTAAAAACTGTTCTTAATCTACCTATGAGATTCAGTACAACTTCTTTATATAAAGATTGTGCCACAAATGTCTTATCTGTTAAGGGATTATACAAACAACAATTTCTGCTTATGTCCACAAATCAATAAATCGAATTGGAATCTTTACAACATCCTTTCATAGAAATATGTCATACACCCAATGATTAACCCTTCAAGCAATACATTTAAATGTCGTGTTTTGTCACTTAGAGTTGACCAAGCAACCTGTGACATTTGCTGGACCATTTGAATATAATCAATTGCCAGTATACTTGAAAGAAACTTCACTTTTATCAGCTTTTAAAGCCCAATTAAAAAAGTATTTAATAGATAATTTGGAAATGCTTCTAACATAGTTATTTTTATCTCTCCCATTATTAAATATATAATTGTTAATATTTGTTATGGTAGTATTACATGAATGGTTTTAGCTGCCTATTAGCCTCTATAAAGTCAATCTGGCGTGAGTGGTTTTAGTTTCCTATTAGCCCCTATAAAGCCAATCTGGTGCTGAGGCAATATCATTAAAAAAATTGTAGTTATCTCATTAAACTATAATAAATAATTTATTTAAAAAAACAAAATTATGAAGATTAAAGTTTGCTGTAATAACAAGTTCGAAATTATTACGTTTTACAGGTGGCGAGAGGAAAAATTTCCTACCGAAAATCTAATTCAAAATATCATTTCTACCTCTGACCATACTCATTTCAAAATTTTTGTGCTTCCTTTTCATTTGCCCAACAATGAATCTCCTCTTCCGTCTCTGTGTGTTGATATCAACATCGTTTTCATTTCCTGCAACGTTCAGATAAATTCCAAAATTATAATTAAACCACAAACTCAAAGAAAATGCCAAATATAAATAAAGAGTTTATAAAGCAATATGGAATACATTTTCCAGTTAGAAAATCTAAAATAAATGATAAAACTTTAGCAAAGCTTAATAATAACATTTGAGAAAGTTGTATCTCTTTTTTGTTCTTACGAGTATTTGAAAAACTTTGAGAATTTTAATACCAAAACCATTAGGACATACGAACGTTCGCACGTACGTCTGTGAATATAGAATACTGTACAGTTTACAATAATAATCCAGCACTCCCCGTCTTGCCTGATTTCCATATCGCACATCGTTCATTAGATGTTGACTAAACAACCAGTAACAGAAGCCTCATCAATAACTTGACATTTCCAGTGTTTAATATGCAAATTCGCATAAGAGAGGGTGATGTTTGAGTTTCGCCTTTAGGGTGTATGTGTGTGTGTGTGTTTGGGTAAATGTGTTTGGTGTAAGAAAATCAAGGAAAAAATTTTAGCAAATGTCGTCAGCCATTTAATTTATAATCATAATGACGTACACTTAAATTTAGGGCTCTCTTCCATGGCGTATACATAACGTTAATTATTAATAATGCTCATTAGTGATATTGATTAGGTTAGTTCACCAGGGCGTATAAGCGTTTTTTTTTTGTTCTTAACTGGCATTAAAACAAATTGCCACTAGAAAGAAAAGAAACATCTTAACGTAATATAATAAAGAACTCTAAGTGACTGGATACATTTAGATGGTTAAGTAATATTGATTGCAGTATTACGTTAAGACGTATACGTGCCTCTGCACTATTTAAATATCTTGGTCTTGGCCTGTGAAATAAATTGTTACAAATTAAGGACCATCTTGCAAAAATGACATTAACTTAACGAGCATAATTTACGGAGATAGGCTGAGGAGGGCCAGCAAAAAAAACATCAACATTTCTGAAGATACTCAAAATAATTTGGCATTCTCTTAATTGCTTTCATAATAATGATGGCAATAATTAACTCTGTTCAACAACTAATGTTAAGAAAACAGAAGCTAATTGTTGAAATAATAAAAATATACACATATGCTCAAAATAATAAGTACAGCTTTATACATTTTTTAAAGGCTCGTACACGAAAACTTATTTAAATTAAAAAAAAAACAAATACTAATTTCCTTTGTTATAACATTAGAAATAAAATAAACACTAAATCATTCAAATAAATAAATTCAGTATTTTTCAAAAAGTAAGAAATTAATCACAAAATATTCGACAAAATAGTAAGTACATTTAGCTAAAATAAGCAATAAAGTAAAAAAATAAAGTTGTTTCTGCTAAATTGACTGAGTTCCTTTAAAAGCCGGTATATCCACTATTATTTTCAATTATTTGATTGACTCTTTTTGGCATGGTGGCGATAAGCTTCCTGCAAGTTTTTACTGGCATTTCACACCAAGTTTTTTGAACAAAATTCCATAACTGATCCTTATTTTTAAGAACCTCATTTCCAATTCTTTGTTTCAAAGATTTTCTTCCCAAAGATTTTCGATTGGATTTAAGTCCGGAGATTGACTTGGCCAGTCAAAAAGGGTAACCAATCCTTTACCAACTTAGAAGTATGCTTCGGATCATTATCCTACTGGAATGTCCATCTAAGAGGAATACTTTACGCAGCGCAGTTAAACATCGTATTTTTCAAGATATCCTTGTAGTGGACCGACCGACACCATACCACGAGAAACAACCCCAGACCATAATATTGCCGCCCCCGTGCTTGACCGTCTTCTTTGTAAAGCCAACACGGAATTTCTCATCCTTAGGGTGTCGAACATTCCAGGCAAAGTCGTTTCCAAATACATTAATTTTTGTTTCATCGCTCCACAAAATATTTCGCCATTTTTTTTTTCTCACCGTCTCCTCCGGACCAATTGGAATGACTTCTTGCAAACGCCAGTCTAGCCTTTACATTTTTTTTGTCTAACCATAGGAACTCTTTCGACAAACCGTTCGCGATGAAATTACATTTCCAATTTCTGCTGAAATCGCTATTGACACAAACGGGTACTTCTTCGCAAGTGTTACAATACGGATATCTGTTGTTTTTGAAGTTTATTTGGGTCTTCCGCGAGTTTCGACGGGCTTTTTAGGCTCTAAAGCATTTTGTACAAAAACTAGCGACCGATTCATAGTTTCTGCTATAGAACGAAGAATTTGGCCACTTTCTCTTAGTCTTGCAACAATTTTTCTCTCCTCCGGAGAACAAATACTTTTTCGACCCATGACTGATTTTTTTTACTATATATTTTGTTATGAATAAAGATAAACAAGAGTAAAATAACTAGCCTTTCCAAAAAGGCTACAGTATACTGCGAAAATATTAAAGAATTGAGCAATGTACTGTATCACAAAACTAACTCACAATGACAACAACGGGGAAGCCCCAGTTTTGTTTTTATTTTTAAAGGCATTACCATATTAAAGTTATTTAAATAAAAAAGAATTGTCATGTTTACTTTCCGTTAAAGTAACTAAAATTAAACCTAAAGCAAAAATAAGCAGGTATACTTATTTTTTCGACCACATGCGTATTATGCTAACTAAATCAGGAAAAAAATAAAGACAACTTATTTTTAAAACAATTTACAAGACATTTCGCCGGTAACCAACTCTTGCTAAAAAGGTTTTCACTAATTTTACCCCTAATTTTTGGTATGCATTTTGACAAAAACGAATTGAGCCCCACTTTCTGCAAATTTCTTTTTTTCACACATCCAGTAGAATTGTTTAAAGCCTCCTTATGTTCGTATACAGTAATCAGTTGCATACGAGGTGTGTTCAGAACATGAGGTGAATTTTCAAATTTCACGGGCTACGTACATTCGACTTGCGATTATTATTTTTTTTTTTTATGTTTGTACACTCGTCTCGAAGATATGTTGACGGTTTCATCCATATAACAAGTTTAGTTTGTCTGTGAGAGCCATAAATAAGACAAGTATTTTGCGTGTTTGGCGATTTTATGCTATCGAAAAAAATGGATCTAAAAAGTAGCATCAAATTATGTGTAAAAAATTAAATTAAGTGCCCAAAACACTTGAAATGTTGACAATGGGATACGGTGAGAGTACTCTGAGTAAAAAAATGCTTACAAGTGGTGAGAGCATTTCACAGAAGGTCGAGAAGATGTGATTGACGACGCTCGCTCTGGGCGCCCCAGCACATCAACAACTGATGAAAATGTTGAGAAAGTGAAGAAAATTGTTGTGGAGAATCGTCGAATCACAATTAGGGAAGTTGCTGAGGACGTCGGCATATCGGTTGGCTCATGCCAATCATGAAGCGTGTGGCAGCGAAGTTCGTTTCAAAATTGCTGAATTTTGTCCAAAAACAACGTCTCATGAACATCGCTGAGGAATTGTTGAATGACGCCAACGATGATCCCGATTTGCTTAAAAGGGTCATAACAGGTGACAAATCATGGGTATACTCGATAGTTATGACATCAAAACCAAAACTCAATCGCCCCAATGGAAGAGTTCAGGAGAGCCTAGACCAACAAAGAGCACACCAAATTCGATCGAATGCCAGGTTTTGCTGACTGATTTCTTCGATTACCATGGCGTAGTGCATCAGGAGTTCATACCATAACGTCGTACGGTAAATAAGGAGTATTACCTTGAAGTTATGCGCCGTTTGCGTGAAGCAATATGAAAAAAGACACCCTGAATTTTGGAAAAAAAATTCATGGCTTTTGCATCATGATAATGCATCTGCTCACTCATCTTTGCTTGTGAGAGAATGTTTGGCCGAAAACAACATCATTATCATGCTTCAGCCACCGTATTCACCAGATTTGGCCGCCTGGGACTTTTTCCTGTACCCAAGATTGAAGAGACCCATGAAAGGACGGCGTTTATCGACGATTGAGGAGATTAAAACCGAATCGCTGAGAGAGCTCAAGGATATACCAAAAAGTGCATATAAGAATTGCTTCGAGGGTTGGAAAAAAATGATCGCACAAGTGTATTATAAATAAATAAATATTTTTTTGAGAAAAATGTAAATTCACCTAATTTTTTAAACATATCTCGTATAAAATCGACCAATGCAACGTGAAACTTAAATTTTAAGGCAACTATGACTCATAATAACTACGCGATTGCTGGTAGATATTTAGTTAATTAAAAACTAAATCGATCTATGAACACACGAGAAAAAAACGAAGCAAAAGAACACAAATGTTGAAGATGCCGCCAATGTTGTGAAGGCTGTAATTTAAATATATAAATCTGGAACGTTCAAAGACCGTCAATCTATCTGATTGCCGAATAACTCCGATAAATATGACGAAAATATCACTGGCACCGAGAAAATGTGATGGGCTGGGTACGGATGCTTTCGGCGCCCAAATGTTGATTAACACTACAGTTGCCGCCCAAAAGAACATGAATTTGTATGCGGTTTCGTACAAGATAAAATAAAAAGTACGTTTTTTGTTTCATAACGACAATGAAATTAAGATAGCTAAAATTTTTTGATATCTTTTGTCGAATTTGAACCCATTTCGTAACTTCACGATGAGGAACTTCTCGCCCATTGAACAGCTCTTATTCACAATTATTATTCACTTTTGAACATCTACATCTATACATCTATATTTTACAAATGCTTGAATATCTAATAATTTTTTGATGCCATATCTGGGCTATACGGCTGCCGCAAAAGAACATCACATTGAAGCTCTCGAAGCTTCTGGCTCATCAGGCTAACCGAATTGATCCTGAATGTGAAATATAACATCTTTCCTGACCGCTCCTAATTGATCTCTTGCTTTAATCTGGCAAGTTGTTGATATTAAAGAGTAGAAATGTCTGGCGTAATGGAAATTGCTCATAGTAAATGATAGTCTTCCAATTTTACCAAAAATACAGTAAGATCTTATTCTCTTAATTAGTCTGAGTTTAGCGATCGTTTGAAGAAGCTCGGCGCATTTCGAGCATTATCTTTTTTTTTTTTGTTATTGTTCTCGTATGTGACGCATTTCTCATCGCTAGTCACCGTCCACAAATTTGTTCAAAATTTGTTCAATTTTGATAAATTTTATCAGTGATTTGCAGTCCTTAATATAGTCCAATAAGTTATTTTGCAATAAACCCTTTATCTTCCATATATTGGGCTTCTTCCTGAGACCACCTTTATGCCAAAAGATTGCAAACGGTTTTTGGTTTCAGTATGTTGGCAACAAAACATAATTTCCGTCATTTTGGAGCATTCTGCAGGTCTGCGTGGTTCGAAACAAGAATATACAAAATTCAGGCGAAATCGGACGTCTCTTAGATGCGGTGTTTTAGGTCAAAAATAATTGATTGAAAATTGAGATTTCCTGCAAACATTTGGCAACCGATTATAAAAGTTATGCATACCACACGGATTAATTCTGAAAATCACTAGTTATCGTTGACCCCAGTGAAATCCATTTTCTGTACAAACAGTATGAAATATATCACTAACATTGAGTCAGATTTCGATTTATTTTCTTTCTTGTTTTTATTCCTTCCGTGAGAAAATTATTGTAAAATTTGAACAACGGCATCGAAATAAACATAAATTTTAATATTCAGTATTCATTCATGGAGATTCAACATTTCAATGACACTTTTTTAAAAGAGAAAACCCAACTCAGACGATTATGTCATCGAAAGGAAATCAGAAAAGGGGGGGACACAATGAAATTTCGCAATAAAATCGGGTATTATCTTTGATTGAAGTAAACACAAATGAAATGAAGCAAATCAAATTTGCATATCCGTGGTAGCACAAAATCTTCAACGCGTAAAGATCCCAACCAAAATGGGACTAAGACATGATGATAACGTTGAGGGGGAGGGAAGGACGAGGATGCTGGTGGCGTCAATGTTGACGGCAGCCTCAATGGGTTGTAATAACAATAAAACAAATGTTGTTGTTGGCTGTTGTTTCGTTTATTTATTTTTATTTGATGTTCGTGTCTTTTGGCAAAAGATTTTAAGCAAAAGTCAAAAGCGTAACAGCAAATGTAACCCAATTATGGTATTTTGACAAGCTAATGATATTAATCTATATTAATTCTTAAACACTGTCTTATCTTCACAAACTTGGGCATAATTTCGAGTGAAAGGAAAATAGTTAAAGTGTTATGAAGGACAGCGAGTCGTTAAAACTTATTTGAGTTGTTTTGTTTTTTCAGTTAATAAAAATTTTTATGTTTTTACAATAACTAATTAATTTGCCACTGACTTACTAAAAAGTTAGAATATCCACATAGTATTACTAGTTAATAGAGCAGCATAAAACAACTGTGAATTTAAGGCCTCGATCAAAAAAATTTTTGAAATACATACAAGGCAACGACATCACATAACCTCTATACGATTTTGTCCCAGCTCGTCATAGTTTTTTCTTTTTTTAACATGTCTACGAAGATTTCACTTAACAGTCGGGACATCCTTTCGATTTCACTTTAATACATTATAAACTGCATGGAATTTTGCACTACAATATTCGTTAGCAGTAAAACTCATGCATCGTTTCTCAATGTAACGAATTTTTCAGAAAAATTTGATGGAAGCCCTTTGAAGAGTGGCAAGAGAAGATTAACAAAAGCTGGATATTTTGTCTGTACCCAACTTATTGTACAGATATTGGAAGACTTATTGTCAACAATATTCTCGAAAACTTTTCAAACTCTAGTAACTAAAGTGGGTGCAGGAAGGCCATTTTTTTTAATTTGTTTGCTTGTTTGGTTTTAAAATCAGTACAGAAATTGCCGTCAGTTGAACTGACTTACATATGCCTTCACTCAACGTCATTTTAAGTTGGTGTAAAAGTGTGAGGAGAGCCAAAATGAATGCTAGATTCTTTAAAAAATATTCTGCCATTATCATTCGCAGAACCGAGCTCACTACTTGCCGGATGTGTTTTGAATTGTACTGAACTCAATGCAATTGAATAAAAGGGAATATGCGAGTGGAAGTTATAGACGAGGTACTAGAAAGGAAGTGGTTGGTAATCTAAAATGTTAGCAAGCAGTGTAAAGGGAAACAATTAATAAATAAATTAATCCGCAGTCTGCGAATTAGCGATTAAATGGGAAACAACATACGAGGTATGATCCGTTATTTTCAATTTGTTCAAAAAGTATTTATTTATTCATCAATAACTATCTTGTCCCCTTCAAAGTAATCCCCCTCAGATATAATACACATATGCCAGCGCTTGTTCCAATCCTCGAAGCACTTCTGAAAAGCGCTTTTTGGTATCGCCAACAGCTCCTATTTCGATTTTTCATTTATCTCCTCAATCGTAGCAAAACGCTTTCCTTTCATCGGTGTCTTCAATTTTGGGAAGAGGAAAAGGTCAGCGGGGGCCAAGTCCGGTGAATATGGTGGTTGAGGAATGATTGCGGTTTTGTTTTTGGTCAAAAACTCACGCACAACCATCGATGTGTGAGCTGGTGCGATATCATGGTGCAGAATCCATGATTGGTTTTTGCACAATTCTGTGCGTTTCGGACGAATTACTTGCAAACGGCGCATAACTTCAAGGTAGTATTCCTCATTGACCGTACGATATTATGGCAAGAATTCATGATGCACCACGCCATTGCAATCGAGGAAAACAGTGAGCAAAACCTACACATTTGAACGAACTTGACGTGCTTTTTTTGGTCTCGGCTCTTCTGGACGCTTCCATTGGGATGATTGGGCTTTGGTTTCAATGTTATAACCATACGAGTATGCACATGATTCGTCACCAGTTATGACCTTTTTGAGGAAATCTGGATCATCGTTGACGACGTTCAACAGCTCCTGAGCGATATCCATGCTCAAAATTTAACAACTTTGGAACAATCTTCGCTGCCGCACGTTTCATGCCTAAAACATCTGTAAAGATTGCTTGGCATGGGCCAAACGATATGCCAACATCATCAGCAATGTCTCTAACGGTGATTCGACGATTATCTAAAATCATTTTCTTTACTGCTTCAATGTTTTTATCGGTTGTTGACGTGCTAGAGCGACCAGGACGATCATAGTCATTGACACCTTCTCGGCCTTCCTTAAACCGGTTATACCACAATTGAACTTGTGTTCTGCTCATAGTAGACTCTCCAAACGCCACAGTCAACATTTCAAACGTCCTTGCACATTTAATTTCATTTTTTACACAAAACTTAATACAGTTTCTTTGATCCATTTTTTCGAATAGTAAAAAATCGAAGAGCAGACCAAAACACGACTAACCTTTTTATCTGTCAAAAACAAACTGACAATCCAAAATGGCTGATATTGACAACGTACATAACAGACATGTGTGCCAACATAACAGAAAAAAAATGCGAAAATCGAACATACGTAACTCACGAAATTTGAAAAAAACTTTTTTTTTTTTTTGATCATTTGATGATTTTGGATTGTAAAATACAATTGCTAGAATGTAAATCTGTCAGATTTGGTCTGAAGATTTAATTTGGAACTTAGGTTCCTTGAGAGATTGGAGGTTTTGTGGAAGAACTTATGTTCTTAGCGAGATGTGTATACTTACGAGGGGCTTTCGTACTGGAGGAGAGGAAAAAATAATGGTTAACTTACATTATTTCAGGTTTTATTCGTATGTTGATTGGCGGCTGGCGGAAAAAGAGTACAAGTATCTCGCTAATTTCAACCAGGAGACCACCGTGCCTCACTGGGTTGCCATATGGGCGTAACAAAATAGAGATTTTTTATACTTACATGGTTGTTTGAAGAGGCCTTTACACAAGCAAATAAATAGTTAATTTTTGCAATTTACAATAATTACAAATTGTTTGGTACAAGCAATTCAATGTAATTCAACTTAATTCAGTGTAATTTAAGATAATGCAATTTTAATTCGAAACAATACAATTTAATTAAATGCAATTCAATTCATAATTTATAATTCATAATTTTCTTTACATTATAAACTTCATGTAATCTTCCAAAAATCCAATTCATGGGAAGGGTTAACTACGTTCAACAATGGCTTAAACTGGCTTAATGGCTTAATTTGTATGGGACTTATCTTAAAAATGGGGTTACTTGTGCATAACTTGTGCCAAATTTGACAAAATTCGATACAACTGTTAGGAAGATATAAACCTAAATATATATGGATTAAACCCGACTCTTGAAGGTTGCTGTTACTTGGTCAATTTCTTTCTCTTCAACTCTTTTCAATTACTTAGGGCTTACAGAGAATTTTATGTCAACATATTAAATAAGAATCTAGGCTGCTGCAGCCTATCGACTAGAAATTGTAGGAGAAAAAAAATCTTCGGATTGGTATGTGAGGTACCAGAAGGGGTATGGCAATGCTATCCATTTTCATTGTCTGGTCTTACTTCAGTAAATTCTATGTACCAAATTTGACTAAATTAAGTGCAACTATGTAAGAGATATGGCTCTTAGAATATATATGGTGGCGCACGAATCGCAATAAAAATATAATTAGGACATTAACATATTATTACTTAAATTACTATTCTAAATTGAATAATAACACAATAATTGGGTAGAAAAATAAAAAAAATATCACAATAATAAAAAAAATAAAGGAAAGTTAATTCAAAATGTGTAAATTTTACAGGCAATAAATGTTTTATCAGATTAATTCTACCACAAAGAATATTTCCTCCATCCGGGTACAATTAATGTCAAAAATGAATTTAACGCAAAAAGGATAATGCCTTCCGCAGGAAAAAAGGTACCAATAATTCGAATTCTAGAGAATTGCTCAAATATATACAACTTAATTTTTCCAGGATATAAAAGATTCGAATTCCAGAGAACTTCGCAACGGTTAACACAGCCTCTTCATCTTTCCACGATGCCAAATTTGATATCAATATCAATTTTAATTGGGAATGATAATTGTTGTAAATTCAGCCAATCTTTTTCATGCAACATTAACTTTTAGAAATATATTCTCCTGATGTATTGTGAAGTTTTAAATACTTCTTGGAATTTAAATTTCTTTTTTACATTTTTAAGTCGTATCGACTTTTCTTAAATTTCTGACAAAAATGTTTTTACAACACACTGTTAGCCATAAAATATGTTGCCAAAATATCAAAGAAAGGAAAGTACTCGTGGGTGTCGTACTTTGTGCTGAACAAATGTGTTACATTTTGACCCACAGTATAGTTAATTAATGTTTATGTACACTCGCGGAAAAAACGGATATTACCAGTACTGTGAAATTACGACGTAATCTTATTATCCTGTTTAAATAATACCATCATATCTGCATTGCAATACATTTCGTTACATTCATTTAATTACAGTTTCCATTTCCTTTTTCTCTTTCTTTTCTCTCTCTTTCTCTCCCTCTGTGTTTGCCTTCAATTTCAGCTGGTGTCCGGTAATACAAATCAACGCAATTGGCGTGGAATACTTATCGCCCTGCTGGTCATAACAATAGTTCTAGCTTTAATCGTAACATCTGTGGTGAGTACGGAGCGACCAAACAATCAAACAAACTACAAATGAAATGAAACTGTCTGCCATGCGACACTTTATGCCACCGATTATTTTTCTTGTGTTTTTTTGTCACGGAATGACCCAAAGTGAAATTGATAAGACATACAAACAAAAAAAAAAAAAGAAACAAAACCAATTGGATGAAGAGTTGTTTTTTATTGGCATTTCTGCATGTCACAATGTTATGTCAGATCGAGAAAAAAAAACATTTGAACAAAATCAAAACAGGAGAAAATCATCCTTAAAAATATCCTTTATTTTTCTTCGGTCATAAACTTTATGTGTGCCTTTTCTTTTGTCTTTTTCCATCTTTCTTGTTGTTTCTTTTGTAATGTAATGTCTATAACGTAAATGTAAACGTAATCGTAAATGTAAATCTGTGTGTGTGTGTGTGTGTGTGTGTGTACATTGTGTGTACGTTGTGCGCGTGTCGTATGTGTGCGTGTGTCTAAACAAAACTTTATTTCCGGTTCCTCTACTCTCTCTGTGCGTATGCGTGTGGATGTGTGTGTGTGTGTGTGGATTTGTTTATTTCTTTTTATAACAAATAACAATTGGTGTAATGAAATACTACTTTTATAACTTTAACTTTTTCATTTTTGTAAAACTTTGCTTTTTTCTTCGTATTACTCGTCTTGTTTTCATTCCATTTGATTTGAGGCACTTGTTATTGAATCTGTTTTTTCTTTGGGTTTCTTTTGATACTGTCCTGGTTTGTGATTTTTGATCCTTTATTTTTCTACCTTTTTACGTTCCTCCTCCATTACTGTTGTTGTTGTGCAAAATTTGTTTGTGTGCATTTTATGTTTCTGGTAGAAAACATCATATAAAATTCTTGCTTTTATAAAAGGTACTGCTCACTCCCCCCGATGAGGGCCCTAGGGTCAAGGGTCAACGTCTCAAATTACAGGAAATCGTTGACGGTGCCTTTATGCCACAAAAATCCAATGGCACCTGGATAAATGGTAAGTAATTGTCTCAATTAAACTAGTTTCCTGTTCGTAATGATATCTCATAACAAATATAAACGATATTCCACTTAAACGTATACATTCTGTCAAAAAAGTAGTGGGAATTGTTTAATAAAATACAAAATATTATTCATTCAGATTTATTTATTGTCTTCGAAATAAGCCCCTTCTCATATAGTACACTTACATCACAACATTATCGGAAGAAGACTTCAATTCTTTTTTATATGATCTGTCAACTAAAAACGTTTGCCTTAAAGTGGTGATTTGTGTTCCGGGAAGACAACAATCAGGTCACATCAGATGAATACGGTGGTGATTTGATAATACCAGGTGCCTCCTTATTACCTTTTTCAGAGCTGCTTATACTTTATACGAGTATTTATGTTCTCATAGACATTCTTTATTCTTTAGTGGATCGACTAAAAAGCCGTTTATCGAAAATATCTGTAATAATTAATAAAGTACACAATTTGGAAATTTATTTTTTCAAAATAATATCTTCCAAATGTAGACTCCGGCTTTGGCAACACTTATTTAAGCGCAAGGTAAACTACCTTACAGCGGCTCGGTAGTTGGATTTCTTTCAATACAGCCAGGGAAGTCAGTTTATAGACATAAACTTCAGATTTCAAATAATTTTACAGGCAGAAGTCCATAGGGATTAAATCAACACTATGTGGAAACTAATTTAAAGCACATCTACCGTAATGCCATTTGCCATTGAAAATTTCACGAGCTCATGGCAGGGATATACTGGGCGTGCTGCCGGAACCATGTTCTTTGTTTATAGCAAAAGCCTTACAGTTCAGGCAATAAGAAGTAATCTAAAATCTCTACATAGCACCCCCAATTCCTGTTTTCATATTCAAAAAAGTAAGTGTTAATAATTTCCTGCGACGACATAGCAGCCCATACGATCACTTCTGATGAATGAAAGGCATTTGAAGCTTTCAATTCGGACTCTTCGTATTCCAGTAGCGGCAGTTCTGCTTATTTATGTGTCCATTAGAATAAAAACAGGCTTCATTTGAAATCAATATTTTGATAAACATTGAAAACCGCTCAAATATTTGATCTACAATGTCAAGCCTCTGATTGGCTTCCTGGCGCCTTAATTCTAGTTTCAATTAATGAAAAACTTCGATTTAATGATGATCTCCATAAATTTAAAGCACTTGAATGCTTCTGAATTGAAAGATTTTGATCGTCACGAACAGACTGCTTAACACTTTCCGCATTTTTAATAGTTCATGATGACATTGACAGCCGAATTGTGGTCTTTCCAGTTTTTTAACAGTCCCTTTAAACTTTCTGACCCATTTTAGCATAATTTAAGTGACAAAAACCTCAAATATTGCAGCATCTTCTATGTGCTATAGTCGTTCAAAGTTCCTGTAGAACGTTCGTTTTTGAATTTATTATCGACGTGCAATGTAATATGATTTTGGTTCTTAATTCAGTTCAAGATTGTTTATTCTATTAGCAATTTTGGTTCTTAATTCAGTTCAAGATTGTTTATTCTATTAGCAATTACCTGTCGTTGCTAACAGAATATAATTCAAAAACTTGCGGAATTGATTGTATTGACACTGCTGATTGGACGAATAGCTTATCTGTTTGTGTTTCCTCGAACATCATCGACCCTTTAAAGGTCTACAACTTCGCAAAACAATTGTGAAGTTTTGTCCACCGGTACCAAACTCGTGACTTGTGCTCTTTGTTGAGAACAAAACTTCTTCATTATTTTGTGAAGTTATAGGCACTTAAGATAATCTTGGAGAAAGCAGAAGCAGATAAGGGGGCTGAAGATGGTATTTCACCAAATACCGACATAGCTACCCGTCCAGCCAGCGGCGTGACTATTTCAATTCAAATTTCACAAATTTCTGAATTATATTCCATGAGAAACAACAGATAATTTCTAATAGAAAAATAATCTTGAAACGTTTTGGTAAAACTCTCGGACACGCAATGCGTGGCCTGCTTCCAAGTACACCTTTATTGCAGCTGAATTCCCAAGACCCATGCCCCTCGGATTCGTTACTTTCACGCAGTAAGCTAAATAAATATAAACTTCCATATGAATTACCTGTATTTATTGAGTTTGTGGCCTTAAAATCCAGTCATAATGATAGCTTTGAGAGATGGTACATTATCTTGGTGCTAAATCTATATATTTTGTTTCCACAAATTCGGAAGAGTTTGCGGAATTGGAAGAATTTGCTTTCTCAAACACTACATAACACCTAGGTAATGTTCTTTATTTACCATCCGACCTTCTGATAAGAATTTCGAGTGCACAACATTGCGATAATGAAAGAAATCAGACAACATTGCCTGCTTTGCTTTCTCAAAAACTACATAACACTTAGGTAATGTTCCTTATTTAACATCTGATCTTCTAATAAGAATTTCGAGTGCGATAATTGAAGAACTTAGACAACATTACGTTTTTTAGTTTCAGCTCGGATAGAACGCGCCATTCCGAAGCTTGTATGCTGAATTCGAAAGCCAGGACAGATCAGCCAGAGCGGATCAATTCTCACCCCAAATTTATAAAACGCAGTAGAACTGGTGATGGATTACGACTAGTTCTACTGCATTTTACAAATTCGAGACTCGACGCGTTTCATGTCCAAGCAATCGCGTAAAATGCTGCTAATTGATTCGAGAGAAATATGGAGTGCAGCTATTATCTCTCTTAAATAGAAATGACGATTTTCCATCACTATTTCCTTCACTTTTTCGATGTTAACTTCAGTTGAGGATATTAATGGCCGACCAGGGTGAAGAACATTTTCTACCATATATCGACCACTTTCCAAACTTGGTCACCGCTTCAAAGAATAAAATGTTCGACTAACATGCTCAATAAGATGTTTCTTGTTTGATAGAGTTTGTCGAGAATTTGGTTCGAGACCATGCTATTTACCTTTTACTAAATATATGAAACTAATGGTAATAGGCTCTAGAACAATACCACAGCATACTTTCAGGCGTAATACAAATCGTTGCATCAAACATTGTAGAACTTTAGTTTTGTGGGGGGAAATACCTGAGGTTCCCTATGTTATTCTCTGCCATTTTTTGAATGCACTCTATCACTCATATGCACAAAATTCTGGTGAAGTCGATTCGACGTATGCATTCTGTAATATTTTCAGCGATTCGGCATACGAATTATCAACTGCAATATAAAGTTTGAGACAAATTCTTATCCATTATAAAAATCACAAAACACACTTGAGATGAACTGAAAAAATCTATAACTGTATAAAAACTAAATGACAGATCACACTTAAACTCCGCATCAATATAAACAACAGTTGTGTCAACTTAATGACAGAAAGAATTTTCACAGTCCCTTTAAGCGGGCTTTTTTAACTAATCAATGTCTGAAGCTTTTTTGACAGAATATATGACATGAAATTATTTGTTGTTTTAAAATTTTTGGAATTTCTTTATTGCTTCTTTCTTTGGCAGAAGAGGAGTTCCTTTACCAAGATCACTGGGGACGCATTTGTCTTTTGAATGTTGCCAATCTAACGGAACGTGTCTTAATGTCAAATGTTACATTTGTAAGTCTATATCTAACTACCATAATATACTCTTTTTTAGCGCGCCTTGGTGCCTTGTTTAAAGCCACCAATATCTATTTATCATGTTTATCCATTTTCCTTCTATTTCATTCATTTTATATAACATTATAATTTACATTTATTACTTTAGTTTATACAAAATTGAATTTGAGGCACAGACATCCTTACGAGTATCTTTAAGAGCATCTTTCCCTTTTAGAGGATGTCCTCCCCTTTAGCGCTTCCCCACCGCCATTGTATTGTTTTTATCTCAAGTGTTTACACTCGAATTGAAGCAGCTGCAACAGAATTATCATTTGATCTCTGTTGCTGCTACAAGTTGGCTTGAATAAATATTTTTGAACATTTGTCAGTTGTTGTCTTTGTATTCGTTCTGTCTTGTAACTTTTCCAAACTAATACTATATTCATTTGATTGTTTATGTATCAACTTTTTGCCAATCTTTCGATCAAGTGCTCAGTATTTCATTTCGTTGTTCCATTTCCTTTGCGCCCTGAAAGTATTAAGTTCACTTGTCAATACAACAGCGAAAACTTTATGACAAAATCTAGAAATCTTTAAGTTTTATGTTAAAATTTATAAATAAATTTTTGTTGTATTTAAGAATAAATTTATTATGAGCTACATAACAGTAATACGGAGCGAGAGCATTCAAAAATGAATGAGGAGAATGCAAATATTTCGTCGTAATGAAAACTCATGAGTAAACCAAAGATTTGAAAATGTTTAACGTCAAATACAGATTACTTTATATATCTAAATATACATTGGCAGAAAAGCAAATTAAATCAGAGGTGTGAAATTACATTAAATTCATACAAAACCTATAACCAAACAATGTCAATGCAAAACAAATTGAACCTGCAATGCATGGACACTAAGGAGGGAGCGAAAGTTTATCTTCGTAATTTTTAATTTACCAGGATCTAACATCGTGATTTTCTTACTATACAGACCTCCAAAATAAAATCATTTCTTTTCTAGAGACTGACAAAGTTTTTTATGTTGGAAATCATCTAAACGCCAGTATAGATGAACCAACTTACAAACACGTACAACCAACATTATTTTTTCTTGGTCGAAATTTGTAACCGATACCAGAACGAAAGGAGTGAGGCGTTAGATTCTTTAAAAAATTCTCTGCCATTTTGAATGCCTGATGCCCGCTAAATTATACTGAATTTAGTGCAATTACAAGAAAGATATGGATCTAGGAATATGTTCGAAAAAGGTGTAATTTGTAAGGGAATTACCACACATTACGTGATTATTCAGTCCAAATTCTGTAATTTTACGACGAATTAGAAATTTAAATAACTGCAATCTACATATTGTTCCCAGAAGTTACTCCACCAAAAGCATGAAGTGCGTCAAATCGGAATAAATTCAGTACAACCACTAAAAAAACATGCTAATCGGTAATTTGTATGGTGTAATGCAGCAAGCATGAAACGTGTGCCAAACTTGACTGAATTCAATATAACTACAATAAAGATATGAAGCCAAGAATATGTAAGTTAAATGGGTAATTTGTATGAGAAGTACCGAAAGGAATTGGCCAATTTTTCTCAGGACTTACAGAGAATTATAAGTTCATGTATCGAACAAAAAAACTTTGATTACAGAGGAAAGTTTTAATTTTGGAAAATGGACCAGTTTGTATGGAAGCTGTCAGAAGAGATGGGCAAATGCCCTCCGTTTTCATTTCTAGAACTTTCTTCGCCAAATGCAAAATTTAACTGAATTCAGTACAACTATAGGTAGATATGAAGCTACGAATATATATGGGCTAATTCGGTAATTTGTAGGGGAGGTAACAAAAGGAGTGAGATTGCTTGGCAAATTTTTCTCAGGACCTGCGGATAACTCTAAGTCAATAATATTAAACAAAAACTTAGGCTACTGCAGCCTATCGACTGTTCTAATTTTACCATAGTAATTTAAAACTAGAATTAATAAATTCCACTTGCAGAAGATTATAATGTTTATAGTCTTTTTGAACCGTTTTGCTGTCTGTGTGTTCCGTATATTCTCCTACACCACATACACGATGGCAATAAAAATTGTCCACAATACTGCCCAAGTGTTGGGAAAAGCATATAATGCAGCACAATTGACGTGCCTTAGTTGTAGGATGTGAATTAGCCCTTAATTTATTATATCCTATATATTTTGTTACGTCATTACATCAAGATATTGCTCCAAGCCAAGAATGGTTTCTAATAATAAAAATAGAGTGCAGCAGATGACGAATAAATACCTAATATAAAACTACAAATTTGCATATCCGTTTTTCTGCCTGTTACGTATAGACTCCTACATTTTTACAGCATTCATAAAAATATTATGTTGTCACAAAAGTTAGGCACAACTATCAATAATTCAACACAAGGAGAGTCAAAAATATGCTAAAATTCGATAAAATACAGTAGTGGAAAAGCGAATTTTTATTTATATAATATAAATGAATATAAATAAAATGCAAATATAATAAATATAAACAAATATAATGTATGCAATTGCATATATAAAAGTGCTGTGGAAATAGAAACAAACCAGTATTCAATAATAAACCGTATGCATCAGAAAATGTGAGGCAATCGCCTCACTTCTAGAAAATATGTCACCAAAACCAAAGCGTGTGCCACATTTGACTCAATTCAGTACAGCCACTAGGGAGAATAAAGCTAAGAATCACCAGAAAATTGTATATCAATATACTGAACAAGAACTTAGGCTACTGTATTAGTAATATCAGTCAGTTTGTGTAGAAGGTATCAGTAGATAATCTCAGAACTTTCTTTGGCAAGCGTTCAGTACGTACGAAATGTAGCGAAATTTAGTTCAACCATGTCAGAGATAGAAATCTAAGAATATATGGACTAAATGGACCACTGCTATAGGAAGTACGAGGAAGGGAGTGTTTAATTGTGCGATTTTTCCAAATTCAGCCAAGCATTATAAAAAATGCAATATTCAAAAATGTAGATTAATCCAGTCTATGAATATGAAGTTACAGAAGTCCACGAGGGTTTAACATGAGTCTCGCCGTGAAGGCCCTACCCACGGTGTGCGGCACACTGGGCATATTACAATGCGATTGCCAACGCCCCCCTGGGATAGCCAAATAAGACTTGGGCTATCTAGGAAAAGGGGCTGACAATTTTGGTACTACCGCATATTGTCAACCCTTCCTTCGCTGCCATGAGATACCAAATTGATTATGCTAGTATGGAACATAATCCCCATTGGCGGAGGTAAGGCCTATCTAAGTACCTCTGCTACTCTATCGGTCTGTAGCACCCGGTTACAATGCAACTCCATATTCGAGCACAACGTCTCCGTGATGTTCACACTAGTGGTCCAACACCAAATGATCAGGCGCGAACTCAGTGCCGGATCCTCCTGATCCCCACGCTACCGGCCAAACTTACCGGTTGGAGCTGCGTAGCAAAGCTACTACCAAGTCGTGATTTATACACTGCTACATTGCAAGGATGCAGTACCCTCACCGGTGGGAGGCGGGGAAAACTCCAAACCCCTTCCGTTCGGTGACGGTGAACGGCAACCATGAAATATAGACATAGGGCAAACCCCATGCCTATCCGTACCCCCCGAGAGATCAAAAAGATACAGATGACAGGGCACGAACCCGAGACCTGCCCATATGTATCCCTATCACCCCCGGTACCAGACAAAGCCTCTGGTCAAACTTCGTAGATAATCTAACTCTGACTAACTCCCTCTCAGCCCCTCAACCTCCAAGTCAGACTGCCTAGAAAAAGTCAGCAGACCCACTTGCCACAATTACGTCGCAGTAGCCCTATGCCTAGCAAACACTCTGGAAGCAAACACCGTTGCTCTAGCCAAACAACCCAGAGTAGAGAGCATATTGCTAACTATCCACTCATCGCCTGACCTTCTTATCGCTAATCCCTGGAGGTCCCTTATATCTGCATATAAAGGAAATTCGGACAAAACGTGCCGCCAGTCTTCGACTGGTGCACCACAATTGCATGAGTGACCCATGTCCCGTCAGCGAGAAACCAAGACAGAGGTTAAAACCAAAGTCAGGGTTTCTTCCAACGAACCTAATATCTGGCAAAAACCTAAATGTAGCACGTCCGTTCTGACTCTCTTCCCAACGTGTTTGCCATCTCGACAAGACACATTCGTCCAAGAACCCCCCAAACTCAACCCTATTCATGCTCTCTACCCCCTCAATGGGCCAGTCCGTTCCAGTAAGTGCATACCCAATATGAAGTTACAGGGAAAAAACTGAATTTCAAAAAGTTCTGATGTTTGGTAAAAATTGACTACCTCTACCGCGTCCACCACCCAGCCAGCATCCAGCCAAACAGACGGGCATCGCTTAATCGACTTGAAAAATTATGAAATGCATTTGGTCAAAAGATACCTGGTGCTTTAGATGTTTCGTTCTGTAGGCTACATTTTTGGCCGTATCAAATGATATTATTATATTATACAAACGGTTGAAGGTATACTTATTGTGAAAATATTTAATCAAACCTTTTCTTTTAATTGCATATTATCAGCGGAATTCAATAAAAATGATTTTAATAAAAAATTCAAAATTTTTAAAATATTTATAAGGCCAGCTGGAGCAAATGTTCCACCTATTTATTGGTAAACAAGCCATAGTATTTGTTGAAGACAAGAATGCTCTAAGTTCAATTTCCGTTCTTCCTTTAAGTTTTTTCCCTAAACCAAAACGAAAAAGTTCAAATACAAAAAAACAAACTTTATTTTCTGACAATAAGGCGAACAAAATCATACACCGCTACAGAACAGTAGCCTAACTTTACGCAAAATCTCATATCAGTTCTTGTTTATCAAAACAAATAACTTAGTTTTGCCTTCAATTTCCGCCGAATATAACATACAAGTGGTATAGCTTTCGCAATAGTGTTCAATGCAACTTTCCTCATCTTTCATATCCCCAAGAACGTTGGAGAGGTCGTAGAGCAGTTTACCCCCTAGTAAACTTTTGTCTACCTTCACTAAATACTTTGACCAAATACAAGTTACAAACAGACCTGCTACTAAAGCCTTTAACATTTGGCCTTTAACATTTGGGATGTGTAGATCTGATTCGTTTGTGTATTTGTCAGGTCTAAAAAGGTACTGGTTAGGCTTTATTAACTCGGATGGTGGAGGCTTTAGTCCCTCAAACAACATGTTCGAAAAAATTTCAGATGCCATTGTTCGAAAAACGCCTCCGGTCATATATAGCTCTGCTCGCAGGCCACCGCCATACTTAACGTTATTATTGTTAAGTTTTGATGTTGCTGTTCTGAACTCTTTTTGGCCCAACGATTGGCAGTCTATATCATCGCCGATAACACTGGTCTACAAATTTGGAAAAAAAAATTGATTACAATTTCACAATTATTAATTTGACAGAAGCCCATATTCATTCTAAATCTTCATAATAGCAGCGTTTAAGCATGTCAGGGATATCCTGTGTTATTTTAGTAAAATTTCATATGCTGAAATCATAGAAGGCATATTTGTTGGTGCTCAGATCAGATTCAGATTCAAATACCGAAATTCATTTTTGAAAATTTATTGATTTTTGAATAAACTTATGATTTTTTATGTAAGAAACTAATAAAAACGTATAAAAATCTGACGTGATAGAGAAAAACCAATTACAGATTCAAATTCAGCACACCAAATTACCCTAGGAAGGATATTTGGTTGCTCCAGAGCAAAACGTTGTTGGCTAGTGTAATTGACGTGATATCTTCATTTGTGCTGCCATTCGAAACTTACAACTTATACAAGTGATCTCTCCATACTTGCAACACACTCTGCGTACTCGTGATCAGATTTCCATCACTGTCCCTACTGGAAAGCAATCACGTACGATAATCTCATGACGATGATACTGCTGATATCATCTTAATTCGGTGTTGACCAATCTATGCTATTGCTGATAATTAGCGTAATTTCTTCGATTGTTCAGCTATCCGTAACTGGTTACCTATAATTTTGATCACTGCGTATCTATGGCCGGATTTCCATCGTTCTCCTTACTGAAGGGAAACTTTATTCCACAAACTTTGGTTTCTACAAGCTTCACCTGTATTTCTGCGCCTTTCCGTATACTTATTCTCTCGCTAGTCACACAAATGTTTCTCCGCTTATACCTCCATTCCCTTCTTCTTATAGCGTTCCCTCACAACACGCATTACAATTGATTGAAGCGCTGCCATACATGCAGCATCTTCTTTTTCAGGAACGACGCGACATTCCTCTTCGCCTTAAGGAATTTGGCATTAGTTGTTTCAGAATGCGCAATATATCACCACTGTGTCAGAAATACCGGGATTAGGGGCGATCTGAGAGATTGAGTGAGAGAGTTTATTCGTCTAGTTTTCGTTGTGCTTGGTTACGTACATTTGTTCTTCTTCTCAATTTCGTACGAACCTTAACAGCTTCCAGATGATGATTTTAGCACCACGATTGGAATTTAATTGCATTGTATTCAAAAAGGGCGATCCAAGTGTATAGACCAACTACAGCGGTATCATACTTTTACTTACTGTTTATAAGTTTTTGTCGAATATAATACATATGAAAGGTTAAAATCCAGCTGACCTGATTGGAACTGTTTGGAACAACGGACAGATACTAACACTACTGACACTTTTTCTAGCGATAGCTTCTGTTTCCTGTTCATATTAAGAACAGTCAAACTCCCAAAAAGCAGACTTCACCTCTTCATTGTTGGCAAATCTCACCGAACCACCGAAACATTTTTTTAACTTTGCAAATAGATAATATTCCGAGGGAATATCTGGCTAAATCTGGCTAATCTGGTGCTTGATAAAACAATTCGAACTTTAGTTCATGCATTCGCCTTCTTTGGATTCTTCCATTCCAGTCCACTGCTTTGACTGTTCCTTCGTCTCAGGTCTGAAATAGTGGACGGATATCTCATAAATTAGCGCAAAAATTCGAATTTATTGCAGTGAAACATCACCGAGTATTCTACTGAAACATCTTCACGACACCGTTTTTTCCTCTATTGAAAGCAAGCGCGGCACCCATCTTGCGCACAGCTTTCTCGTCTCCAAATCTTACGTCAATATACAAGGCATATCACTTTTTGAAATGCAATGATTTCAGCTAACTAACGTGCCTTCAGCCGACGATTATTCAATACCATTTTGTGGACTTTCTTAACCATGTTTGGCGTGGCCTCCTCAACTACGGTGTTCATCTTGGCAGCTCTTACGGCCTCTATTCCTACCCAATATTTCACAGTCGTAAATGAAGAAATAGACTCCTCCAGAGTAGATTCTAACTAGGCTTTAATGTTGGTTAGAATGGAAATATTGGATTACATAACGGTGACCAATTTTTCCCATATTTACAAATGCATTAGGGTCATTTAATTTTAATGGCTCAGATAAAAATACGTAACCACGTGGTGCCTTGAAACTAAAAACAATCATCTCGATGTGTCTGGCGAATACTTCAAGTAGTCGAATAATTGATAAGTCTTATAAATGCTTCTCAAACTGTGACTTCCAGATCGTCGGAATCGGCAATTCTTACATTTCTGACAAATGAATGCAACGAAAGGGAATGTACAACCGTGTTTAAGTTCATTCAACCAACTTTTGGAGCTGGAAACGCCGGTGCAAATGTACTACTACCAATTGCCAACTCGATGTTTGATTTGTTTTTTAAAGCATCACATTTTCCCTGTCCTTCATTAACATTTTCCGATTTTGCAAATTATTTACCATATTCCCTCTGATGCTAAACGAAAATCAGAATTATTGCAATGTTTAATATCATAAAATGCAATACTTAATATCGTAAAAATATTGTGGCAAACTGATTCTCATATCTACTGTCACTTTAAAATGTAACTTCTGTATGCAAACAAACTATTAATTTGTTATGTAAATATCCCAAAAAATAGGATTCTAACTTAATTACTAAATTGTATTATCCAATACCTTAATTTAGGCCTACCATGCACACGCACATTTCCACATGTATGCACTACGTATGTATGTGGACTCTAATACGTTTATATATTTATAACAGGGATGTTTAAATAAACATCTTATATATAGATATCGTATACGAACTAATCTGTTTATTCCACATCATATCATCATAATTGCAACTGTAACACATGTTGTTCATTATATGAGTATTATTATTATCTTCACTGCCCTTTCGTTACTGCCCGTCCCTTTTATCCTTTCGCGCCTTCCCATGCAAATTTCCTTTAATGCCATTATCATTACGGTTATTATGTATTTATGAAAACGTTTACGATAAACGCACTCACACAAACACCAACTCACTCACTAAAACTGCTGTCCAGATAGCAGTGTAAAAGGTTGAATTTTGTGCTTACTGATTTAGTTCAATCAGTGAAATAATAATTTAATATTTGTCATTTTCTATCTTTTCTTTCATTTCCGGCTATTCTTCAACTGTATACGTGTGTTCTTCGTATGCGAATTTTTAGAAAACACTTGCACCCTATACCTTTACCATATCGGCGGATAAACGTTATTTACTATTGTCACAGAACGTTATCAAATTATTCCGGTACTCATATTTGGCTCAATACACATTGTTTGACATTCAAACGAGGTAAGTGCAAACAACAGAATATCAATAAAAAAAACAGCTGAAAAAGCAACTAAAACAATAGCAACATTTGCAACTAAACCTTCTACAACAACATTAATTTAGAGTGCGGAAGGTAGCAAAATGTAATGAAATTGGAATTTATGATGGATCAGATTATCCCGTCCCATTTGCTTATCATATTGATGCAGTATTTTACCGCGAGGCGACCAGAATGTATATGTAGATGATGGTGTTGGTTATGGTGCTGTCAGCAAAAACACTGATACGACTTCTAAAGGAAACGGATACGATTCGTTTTTCAGGGCGTAGTCGTATAAAACGCTGTGATATATTTTGCTATACAATCGATTTAATACACAATATAATACAATACAATAATACAATCTCATAGCAACGCCACTTATTCGAAATGAATTAGAGGGAATACTTTCGAAAATTTACATACATTTTGCAATACTAACTATTGACCTTGTAAATTTATTTAAAGTACATTAGAAATTTCTTTAATTCGTTCTTAAAGTGAATCGAAATTAGAAGCCTAAGTTAGTTCTGTTTCTCTGTCGAAGAATAACGAAACAGACATTTGTATTTGAAAACCTGAAATAAAAATGTATATGTAGTAATATGCAATTTTGTTTCCAAATCGTCAAAGCTGCGAAAGGTAAAAATGCTACAAATAATTTATTCTCTGAATTTACGATATTAGGTCTTCAGAAATTTCCAACACAGCCACAATTCACTTCATACAATGATTTTTTTTTATCTAAAACGAAATTATAAACCTAAATTGATTACGTTTCTTTGTCGAAACATATATTTTGTTTCGAAAACCTGGAACAAAAGCGTAGTTTTTTTATGCAATTTCGTTTTCTAATCTGAATCAGAACTGGAACTAAATGTATTTTAGTTTCTTGGCTGGAAAAGAGACCTGGCACAAAGCTGCTAAAGGTAAAGATGCTGCAAATAATTTATTTTCTAAATTTACGACATCAGGCCTTCAGAAATTTCAAATACAGCAACAATTCAGTTCATTCATTAAATTCTTTTTTTTTATCCGAAACCAAATTAGAAGCCTACATTGATTATGTTTCCCTATTAAAACGTAATGTGGCAAATATTTTGATTCGAGAACCTGGAACAAAAGTGTAGTTTTTATGCAGTTTTGCTTCCTAATCTGAATCAGAATTAGAAGCAAATATTGTTTCGTTTCTCGTCAGGAGAAGGCCTGGCGCTAAGCTGCAAAAAATGATAAAAATGTTTCAAAGAATTAATTTTCTAAATTTATGATGTCAGGGCCCCAGAAATGTTCATAGTTACAATTTACTTCATACATTGATTCGATTTTAAAATGAAACAAAATTAGAAGCCTGAATTGATTCTGTTTCACTATCGAAACATAATGAAGCAGATGTTTTGACTCGAGAAGCTGGAACAAATTTGCAATTTTGTACAGTTTCGTTTTCTAATCTGAATCAGAATTTGAATCAAATGTTGATTTGTTTCTCGTCAAGAGAAGGCCTGCAAGAAAAAACTAAAAATGCTTCAAATAATTTATTTTCTGGATTTACTCCACAGCTACTCAAAAATGTTCTCTCCATCTCTCTCCCTCTCTCTCTTTCTTTTTAATTGAAAAATTTCAAATAAAATACAAACAAAACGTTTCATAAACTGAATTAAAATTAAAATTGATCTAATTTCGTTTGGGGCGTAAGAATCAAAATCAAAATTATCTTTAATTGCGTTTTGGATGTATGAAACGGAAACAAAATTCAATTTTGAGAATCAGAACCAAATTTTTGTATATTTTTGAGTTAAATTACAGAAGAACTAAAACAACTCGAAACAGCTTTTCGGATTTAATTTCGTTTTGGTGACGGTTCCTAATACTAACAAATCGAAAGTTTTTTCTAAATAGGGTAGGTCGATGTTACCAATCTATATTGTAATTTTGGTAGTAGTTTCGTTTACTATTCAATCACCGAATAAACAGGGCAAGTTAAAGGAGCAAGCAACACATGCAAATGACAAAATTTTACTACCAAAATGTGAGTTCGCTTGTAACAACAATGAGTGCGTTGCCACATCTTCAAAGACGAGGTGTATATGGAACGATACTAACTAACATGAGGTTCACGAGGCGACAATACATTCACAGATTTTGGGTCGGCGATATCTTAGTCCGTACCTCGTTGAAAATGACGTTGGAGAGCGCTACAAGTTAATAATAATCAATAGTCCAAGTTTAACTATATGTATGTATATGGGCGAATCCGTCCTGCGGTTCCCGCAATACAGCGAATGCCACAATGCACATGCCGCATGACCAATATGAGGAAAACTTCTCATGCAATAAAATAAAAATCGGTCGAGTGGTGCGGCTTGTGGCACCATCTGTTGAAACCACATATCGCCCAGTTCATATTATATGTCAAATTGAAGATATTGCCGATATTTTCGGCAGTGCGTGCATTGCAATAACGCGCAGGCCTGACCACATCTGTAACACTTCCAGTCTCTTCAAGTTTCTTTATAATCTTGCCTATTCCTTGCACAGTAGTACTATGACGACCATAATCACCTCGTAATGCACAAAAAGTGTCCACGTGTAAATCACCACTTCTGTAGTAAGTTTTAACCATTTTTACGCCTTCTTCTGTTGTTAAACGATCCATATTCGTAAATTGCTAATCTTTCACTAAATAAATAACTCTTCAGATTACAGATATTTAACAGCACACAGCCTTGCCAGATGGGCGGTTCTAAAACCACTAAATGGAATGGAATTTGAGAGTACTCTAATGAAATGTATCTGTATCAAGCAAAAACGACTTAAGTGGGGTTAGGACGAAGTCGATTTTATTCGTTATTACTACTGCACTTATTCTGATGCATATTTAAGTCCAATTCCCATTTCAAAATTTGATGTAGTTCGAACAAGCTACAACAACTTTTGATAACATACATAATGTCTCGAATTAATAATTACATAATGTCTCTAATTATCCATATTAGTAAGCATATATTTTTGTTGTTATTGTTTGTGTTCTTAAGCCATATATTGTTCTCTAAGCGCCATTTCAAAACTCCATATATTTTAAAGATTCCCATAATAGCGATCTATTGAAAAGTATGCTTAATATCTCAAAACAGATAAATTGTAGTTAAATTGTTTTTCGTTGTAAATGCTGATATTATGACGTAAAAACACACCTTCTTCCATTTTCAGTGTTGGAAAGGAATACAAAAAAAAATCAACGTCGATTGTTTTACGCGGAGAAATAAAGTTTCAAACAAAAAAAAAAAAACTTAGTACCAAACACCAGAACTATAACATGAGTTATATAATGCAAAGCACTATTTTACTTATATCACCGATATGTGTATGAGTTCCATGAAATCACGTCTTTGATAGCGATAACTAAAATATGATTTCAAACTACTTGTTGATTTTGCAAAACAAATGCGCTGTCAGCACCATTAAACTATCATCTGGAATATATCACAGTTAGCGTTCATGGCAAAGCTCTAACGTTGCGTTTCTCAAACTAACGCCCATTTCACTGCATATTCCCCAAACAGTCTAACAACTAATATATAGTACAACACCTTTTGACTTTATTATGCAATTTCACACTTGGTAAATCCTCGAAAGACATTACATTATAGTTGGCTGCGTCTATGTTTCCCTCTCTCCCTCTATACGTCCCGCCATCATGAGCTAACATAATTTTTTTTGTTTATACTTTCCTTTCCTTTCTGCTGCTGTTGCTGATGCTGATATGGCTGGCTGTTGCAATTCATCGCGCCCCCTGGCAGTAGTAGATGTCGTAATTGTAAACTAAAACGATGGCAGTGACGATGAATGGCCCTATTTGCACTATGCTCGTTTCAAGCCCCACAACAATGCCATCGTTTTAGTTTACAATTACGACATCTACTACTGCCAGGGGGCGCGTTCGCAATTTGTTCATCGTATAACGCGAGACGCCATACCGGGTGTTGTTTTCAATGGAATACCTGATTGGTTATACGAAGGTGAGTACGGAATCGACGGGTAGTGGTGGCACAATGCCAGTGGGACATTCTGTGTGAGTGATGGCGGCTGTGGATGTAAACAGTGGTTTGGAGGGATATTTTTTTTTATTTTCACAAAAAAAATTATAATTTACATGCTTTGTTTTTCAAAATTTTTTTTTTTTTTTTTTTTTTTTTTGTTTTGCACTATCAGCATATGGAATTATCGGGAATACGTTTGTGGTTTAAGCCAGCCTCTATACAACAATTTATATTTTTTTAAGGTATTGTTCTTTTCATTCTTTTCTAAGAACAGGGCTACAAAAATTACTCTATAATCGAAATCTGTGGCTTCAAATATTCCACAAGTAAGTAATGGGAGTGTGAATTATCGAAAATGGCAATCCGATAGCTTTGAATTCAGTGTGTTCCATCAGTGTTTTTAACAAAAATTCTTTAACAAAATTTACTACTAAAAACAAACTCAGTATGGCCAGAATAAAATAAATTAAATGGATCAGCGCACAACTGGACAGGTGCACAGTTGGACACCTGGAATGTTATCGATAAATTTTGGTGATAAAACACCTATATAATCCAACTTTATCACATAAAAATATAAGCGCACATTGGGGAAAACTTATGATGGAAAATTGGACTAACAAAACGATAAAACTAAGCTTTGAATATCCATTTGCATCGCTGCTTTATCGAAACATAGACTGAATTTTCAACAGAATTCAAGGCGACTAATTACTTCAAATATAACTGCGACAAAACTAAACTTGATCGGTGCGTTTGCAAGGGAGCTATATAAAACATGAACTGACGTGAAACACTTTCAACTGGGAATATCGTTGAGTCTACTCAATCATATAAGCTATAAAATCAAGCTTGATAGATACATCTTAATTGAGGGCTTCATTTCGATGTGGACTGATATGACATGTATTTTCAACAGGAATAGTCCTTGACTCGACCAAATCACATGTACTAAATATAACCAAGTTCCAATTATAAATTCAACATGTCTGGTCAGTGCATTTGTAAACGAATGCTGTGAACAGACCCCGATCGAGTTCAATAATAAATATTGTTCGTAGTGCAGTATTCTAGTCAATCTGCATGACATGACTGAATCAGCCCAATCGATGAGGTAAAGACAGTGACCAAGGCAATGTCGACATACAGACTATTCTATTCATACATCACGGACACTCTCCGTTAACGATGATAGGCGTGTACGGTTTAAGAAGTTCCCTTCTCTAGCAAACTCTATTTTGTACATTCTTATCATTGCTTGAGAAGACTGCAGTAACATCTCGCAGCTTTCTATCAATAATGTCAATATGGTGTCAATTATTTTTACTTAAAATTAATTTTATAAAGCGATTGCACGAAAGTATTTTCAACTTCGAATGGATTTCAAACTCAGTCGTGACTTCAAATAGTTTTTCTCGAATCGATGTCGGTTAACGATGATGGGTGTATACGGTTTACAAAGTGCCCTTCTCTAGCAAACTCAATGTTGTGGATTCTTGTCATTGCTTGAGAAGACTGCATTAACATCTTGCAGTTTTCTATCAAAAATGCCAATATGGTGTCAATTATTTTTACTTAAAATTAATTTTATGAAGCGATTGCACGAAAGTATTTTCAATTTCGAATGGATTTCAAACTCAGTCATGACTTCAAATAATTTTTCTCGAATCGTTCTGTTTTATAGTCGGAGAAATTATAATATGTTTCGATTTGCTTTTCTTGGATCTTCTACAAGATTTACTGTTGTTATATGTTAAGTCGAAAATTACCAAGTCTAAAGCCACAACTGTTAAGTCGGATAAAAAAAATTTTAGTTTGTCACATAACCCAGTCCATGGTATCTTATATTCGTTATATACACACTAATATTCGAGAGGTGGGGCCTTTTTAGTTTAACCACTCTGGCTATTACTCAATTAAGAATAAACCTCGTAATGGCATCGAAAAAAACAAGATTTTACTACAGAATCACCACTCTTGCTGTAAGTTTCAACTATTTTACGTTGTTTGGTTGTTTTATTTGTTAAACGATCCATATTCCATGTAAATGGCAAACTTTTCACTAAATAAATAACACTTCAGATGACAGGTGTTTAACTACTGACAGTCTTGCCAGACCGGCGATTTTAAAACCACTAAATGAATAACCGGTAGAAATCATTGAATGTTTTAATAAGACCAGTGCACCACAACCTTTTTTACGAGAAAAAGTTGCTAGCTTAATATCTTCCATCGAAGTTAAACGCAGTGGATTGGTCCATGGTCCATTCTAAAAGCCAAAGTATCATCTAAAAATATGAGATGGTCAACGCCCTAAAGACTGTTCACTTCATCGAAAACGGGTCAAATTGATATCAAGTTACATTCGTGCAAAGTGTAAAGTTTTACCGGATTTATACGATGTTATCATCTGATATACTTTTCTTAAGATTTAAAATGTTTTTACGATATGTTGAAGTTCTAAATTAAAAAAAAATTATAAGTGACAAAATTACAGCATTTTTAATTTGCAACACTCCAAGCACCGACTCTTGTAGAATATTAAGAGAGATATTATTAAGCCAACACGGTAAAGTTTGTTTAACTTCTATTATTTATATATTTATTAATTTATTGGTTTACAAGTCAATTTGTTATAATTTAGTTACTTCCAAACCACTGTACTGCATGCACTGCTGTGTGCATTTGTCTACAGAAAATTGATTTCAAATCAAATTTGTGTCATCCAGCAGCGTTTTTCTTTTTCAAGATGATATTAGCACAACTATTAAAAGCTTACAATCACATCAACATTGTGTTTTCGCTATCACATTAAATTTTCCGTACTTTTTCCGGTATGTTTCTTCTTTTTTTTTTTTTTTTTTTTTTTTTTTTGCTGCTGCTATAGAGGAAATTCTAAATGCAAATAATGCAATCTGGCTTTCACATGATGGCCATATGATGTTATATGGCTCGTTCAATGATTCACTGGTGCAGGAGCAACATTTCGCCTGGTATGGCACCACAAATGCTGGAAGTTCGGGTGCAGCCGCTGCCGCCGCCGCCACTGCTGCTGGCATTCATCCAAATGCTAATTTATATCCGGAAATACGGTCATTAAGGTGAGTACGATAGAATAGTACAACATGTATATGTCCATGTATGCATATAGAGGAAGTTCATTAAAAATTCATTAGGATCGTTAGTTAAATCTGTGGTGGTAGATAGAAGCTTTCAATAGAATCTTAATATGTGAAACGATGATTTATTTAAACCACCAAGAGACGACTATGGCATGTGGAACGTTCGTAATGGCCAATTAAAATCGAAACGAATCGAACGGTTTTTTGTACCAGGATGTTTTTACTCCTTCAAATGCAATAAACAAGGTCATATAGGTGCATTTTATTATAGATATGAGTGCTGCTATTGGAGAAGAGGTATAGCCATTGGTTGTCTAAGACACTCGTTTCAAACAAATTAAGATTTATAATTGATAAGATTCTAATTCACTTGGATAGCAATGCATGAAGGCAATGATTTCATTTGTATTTAATGACATTTTCACATCGTTTGAATTTATTGGTATCATTGCTTTGCCTTAAAAACTACACAGAACATCGAAAGAAATTGTCCGTAATGATCTCCAAAATAAGTCGCACGTCAAGAGATTTAGCAACATGCAATTGCTGCTATCACTATTGCAATCAGTTGAAGAACAATGCAAATAATATCTGTGCTTAAGAGGAAAACCAATTTAACTACCAATCTGTTATTTTGAGGTTTTGAGTAATTTCCAAAAAAAATGTCATATTATAAAAATTTGTCATAACACTCGAAATATATACGGAATTTTGAAACCTCTCTTAATCGGCAACATGCGTCTTAAATACATAAACAATAGCAGCAAAAAACATATTCTTATTTATATAAAATGTTTAGGGATATTGCGCAATTTTCTAAAAATTTCAATTTTGAAAAATAGCTGTAACCTCTGTGTTTATGAATAAGGTACAGGGTGGCGCAATAGAACGTGCATATTTAAAAAATAGATTAAAAAATAAATACAAAAGGTATGGTTAAAATAAATCTAAGGCATTGTAGAGTAATAAAAGGAGTTTATTTTTTAAAAATAACATCATCTAAATGGTGACCCTCTCTACGACGGCACTCCTCTAACCGCAAACGAAAATCATTGAAAACTTTCTTCAGTAATACTGGCTGAACGATGTTTCTTGGATTATTACTGTAGACTTTGTGTTTGAGGTATCCCCACAAAAAAAAGTCAAGAGGCGTCAAGTCTGGAGTACGTGGGGGCCATGGGATATCACCTATTTTCGAAATCAGTCTGCCAGGGAACATCTGCTTCACCACCGCCATGGAGTCATTTGATGTGTGACAGGTAGCTCCATCTTGTTGGAACCAAGTTCTGGAATTCACTATTCTTGAACTTTCAATTTCTGGAGCCAAAAATCCGTCCAACATCTCAACATAGCGTCCCGTATTAACCGTGACGTTTTGGCCCCGCGCATTTTCGAAGAAAAAAGGACCAATTATTCCTCTGCCAGAGATTGCTGCCCATACTGTCACTTTAGGACTATACAATGGTTTCTGGTGTTTGATTTTGCGATTTTCACTGTTCCAGTAACGACAATTTTGTTTACGAACCCATTCATAAGGAAATGAGCCTCGTCAAAGAAAAGGATATTGTCAAAATTGGAAAATCGATTAAGCATTTCATTAGCAAATGCGAGCCTTGCTATGAAGTCAGACTCTTTCAATTCTTGTGTCAATTGCAACTTATATGGATGCAGTTTAAGATCCAATGTTAAAATTCAAACTTCGTAGCGATAATTGTAAGACAGACGATCTCTCGCGAGTCGACATTTGTGGATTTCCTCGTACTGACTCCATAACTCTCTCAACATTGTCTTCGGTCCTAGATGTTCTTGGGCGACCATTTTCTTGTGGTTTAAATGTTGAACCGGTCTCTTCAAAACGCTTTACCCATATTTTAATTAAATTAGCACTCGGAGCTTCACTAATTCGCCGTAGTCCATATTCAGCACAATATAATCGCCTATTAGTAATATATGAAGAGGGTTCTCGTAAAATGCGAGCACGCCAAATGCGCGACGCTTCCCGTCGAAGTGATTCATAGCGACTAAAACTCCATGAGCCCGCCGACCCAACGATGTAGGCGCCCCCCGCTCACGCCTTTTGTACCCCGCAAAAAAGATGATGCAATATGCACGTTCTATTGCGCCACCCTGTATAATTTCCCCGGTAGAACAAAACCGATTTTTTCTTTACATAATATTGATAAGAACAGGAACTTTTTATTTGAATATTACACAATATTATTAAAATATTTAGCAAGTTTTTTGTGATGACTACTCAAAGATCCAGAAAGAAGTGACTGTCTTGAAATCACTAAAGTTTCACTAAGCTATAAATGTTGCTGATTTGAGTGAAGTTTATATTCTTGTGTATACGAGTATGTAAAGCCAGCTTTAAATCAGCAACAGCATGAGCAGCGACGCAAGCATGAATTGACTTTACCAACGCAATTCAAGGACAATAAATGGATTAGCTTAATCCCTTTGTTTGTTTCAAACAAAACAACAACAACAGTAATTAGCATAGGCTGATGTTGTGAAGAAAATGTATCAGGGGCTTAGATGCTGGAGTTAAGATACTGGGAGTTAAGATACAATACAGTTTAGTGTACAGTGAGGAATATTAGAATAGGTGCCGTATACAGATTTTTGAATAGTTTTTTTGAGTTAGTCTATATATTATAAGATTAATAATGGTTTTTTATTAACATTAACATTATTAACATTACGTCAGATGAGGTCAGTAAAACTGAATTACACCGTATTTTGCACTGGGAATTGAACGCGAAAACGTGTCTAAATAAGAACAACCACAATAAGGAACTAACTCACTTTTTCCTAACTCCACTTAAGCCATTTTCCCTTGTAAGCACAGATATACAATTCATTCAATTTTGAAAGGGGAACCCCAAAACAAATTAAATTTGAATCGTGCAATGTTCTTGGTGCATTTGTTCCTACTGCTTTCAACTAATTGAAATACAGTGACTATCAATAAAACAAACAACAACAAAAAACAAGTGAACAGACACATAGTCTGTCAGGTGCCATAACCTTCTCCCTGACCGAATCGTATAAGCCAATCACCATTGATTAAGGTTCGATTTCGTGGACGACTTATCGTTATCAGAAGAAAAAGTCTATCGGAATGGGCTTTTCCTCTTATAAAGAGTGTCCCAACAACATCGAAAGATTTAAATTTGGCGCCATTCGAAGTGTCATTGTTTGACATTGGAGCAATTGTTATTGTTTGCTAGTAGAATATACGAGGTTAGTAAAAATGGAGCGCTACACGAAGGAACAACGCATTCCCATTGTGAAATTGTTTTACCAACATGGTGAAAGTTTTGCGGCTACAGTTTGCAAATTGCGATCAATTTGGAGTCACAATAACGCTCCAAAAGAGTCAACTGTAAAGAGATTAATGGATAAATTTGCCAAAACTGGGTCTGTTAGTGATGTAAAGACAACAACGCGCCTTTGACGTTTGAAAATGTTGCAGCTGTACGTGATGATGTCGCTCAAACCCCATCCACCTCAATTCAACACCGAGTTCAGCAATTTGATATCTCCAAATCCACTATGCAGCAAATTTTGACGAAATATTTGCATCTTCATGCATGGAACTGGTAATCCATTATCTACGGCATAGATTTTCAATGTCCGACGAGGGAATATCAATATAGCAAAGCATGCCATGCTCCACTCATAGTCTATTAACCAGATCTCACTGGTCGTATAACAGAAAAGAAAAATCTTCTGATATCTACCGACGGCTTCTCTATAACCGCACCTGTTGCCAGGTTGTGTCTGGTTTAACTATGGCTCTCCCCTTTACTTGGTTTTCGAAAAACGAGTTCCAAGATCACTCACTGGCGGAGGTGAGACCTATTCTATTACCTCTGTTACTCTATGGGTCGGTAGCACTCGGTTGCAATGCAACTCCACATTCGAGAACAAAATCTCTACCAGCGATTTTGATATCAACCACAATCCGCGTGATGCTGCCACTAGACCGGCGAATTGTCCTGTAAAAGCAATGGCCTGCATCAGTGATGGTTTGGGCCGCTGTAACGATCTCTGTAGTGTGTAGCGATTATAAACGATGCTATGTTACCTGGGCACGTAAACAATTCAGTAGAGACATTTGGACATTTCAGCAAAACTCGGCATCATCCCACAAAGCCCGCCAAACCCAAAGTTCTTTGCAACAAAATGTACACAACAATGGTCACCATATTCCCAATGGCCGCCAAAGTATCACCTAAAAAATATGACAAAGATTGCTTTTCACCAAGAATGTACATTCGTACAATGTGTGAAGCCTTTTAGGGCAGATTTAGTGCTATTCTCCGCGCTAAAGATGGCTATGTTGAACAGTAACATATTTTTCTTACAATTTGAAATGTTTTTATGTTTGCTGAAGTTATTAAATAAAAAAAATTAAAATCTACAAAATTACAGCATTTTTAATTGGTAAAAATTCGAGCACCGCGAATTATGGGTCCTTTAGTCGTGCCACTGAGCAACTTTAGATTTCCTTTAGCCAACTTTAGTTGATTTTTCTTTTTCCTCAATGTTGTAGCTGTAGATAATCATTTTTTTTTAACTGTTCATGGTTTTTAAATTTTCGTCCATTTCCTTAACAGCAATGGCTTTTACAATACCTTAAATTTTCGAAATATATTTGACCAGCAACTTCAGCTTTTGTTAGCTGATAGGTGCGATTTTGTTAAGGTGGACAAAATCTTATTTTGGAGCTTTAGCTAAAATCAAGTCAGGTATTGATGTACTAGCTCTCAGTGTATAACGTACCCAATCAATAGCAATATGCAATGATCCCATAACTTTTGCCTATAGTATTTCATCATGGTGCTGCAATATATAGGTATACGACGATATAAATATTCTCAACATAAATAAGCGGACAAAGCTTCTTGTGCCCATTAACTGACGTGATCATACTCATTAATTTAATTTATAAATGTGTAATTTTGTCCATGAGTAACAAAAAAAACCATATGTATATATTATTATCACTTTAATAATTTGTTGTGTCCTTTAACGATGATATGAACATTTCATTGCTGTTTTACAGATACCCCAAGCCTGGCACACAAAATCCCCACATAACCTTGCGAGTGGTCGACCTTAAGGATCCGGAAAAAATACATAGGAGAGATGTCCAACCCCCTCATATACTACAAGACGAGTAAGTTTTCAATGTCCACCTACGCCCATAATGGAACTACTTGCAATTAAATATTGATTATCTTCCACCTCCTTCCTATAACCCCTGTGCACGTCTTCCTTTGGCCGACAGAGAGTTTTATTTCACCAGCGCCAGCTGGGTGAGTGAGAGTGAAGTGAGCGTAGTCTGGCTAAATCGACCGCAAAATATATCCGTGGTTAGCATATGCAAAGCGCCCATGTTCGTGTGTGTTGAGGTAAGTTCTGCTCATGAGTTTGCCTCTAGCGAGCGCTAACGCGCTTGTTTACCTTTTCTGCCGCTATGCAATAAATATGATGATGGCCACGACAGCTATGACGATGATTGCTATTATGATAAAAGGCTTTTTATGGTCGTAATCAAAATTGCCCGTTTTCTGTGTTTGCATTACAGACACACCGCGTCAGTGGCGATGGCCGCGGTTGGGTGGATACCGTGTCGGTGCCACTGTTTGCTGCCGATGGTACCTCTTACATCTCCATATCACCTTTGCGTGATGGCAATTCGGGATATTTCCGTCATATTGTTCACGTGCATGTGGCAAAGAAGCGTGTCCTGCAGCTTACCCACGGCCAGTATGAGGTCAAACAACTGCTGCACTGGGATCAACTTAATAACTGGATGTTAGTATTGGCCATAACATGGCTAACGGCATTTCCTACGTTTTGATTTGATTTAATTATTTTGTGTTTCAGCTATTTCCTTGGTGTGCCCGAACGTTTGCCTTCCCAACAGCATTTGTATCGTGTATCAGCGGCTCTGCCGCCTCGTCATGGCTCCCCGTTGTATTCTCCCGAGTGTATAACCTGTCCCATACCCAAAAATAGCGATGGCTCCTATAGCTATGAAGCTCACACAAAACCACCACCTAAGCTGGTTACGGCATGGGATGATGACTGGGAGAACTCCGAAGAAACACCGGCAATAGCCGGTCCTGCTTTGCCGTTGGAACAAAAACATCTACGGGCAGCAAAGATAACTCCAGCCGCCAATGAATGTCTATACCACAATGCGAAATTTCCTCCCACATTTCAGGCGAAATTTGTCTTGATCGACTGTTTGGGTCCAGTGGTGCCCACCTCCAGTATTTACATAGTAAATAACCAAATGCCGGAAAGCAATGGCAACGGTGATGTCAATGTCAAACCGCCCTTGGAACTACTGTTGACAATACAAAATAACACCCGGCTAAAGGAGAAAATGGCCCGCACCGCCATGCCTCAAGTGAAAACATTCCCCGTCATGATCTCGGGTGGTTATCACGCCCAAGTTAGGTTATATCTACCGCCCGTATTAAGGGAGGATGAGATTACCAAATACCCTACGATATTGCATGTGTACTCGGGTCCCGGCACCCAACTGGTTACAGACAAATGGCACGTCGATTGGAATTCCTATCTGGCGGGCAATAAAGATTATGTTGTGATCGAAATAGATGGACGTGGCTCCTCCGGCCAGGGTTATCAATTGCTGCATGAAGTCTACAAACGACTGGGCACAGTCGAAGTGTCTGACCAGCTGGAGGTCAGTGAATATCTAAGGGACAATCTGCATTTTATCGATGGTCGGCGGATGGGAGTATGGGGTTGGAGTTACGGTGGCTACGCAGCGGCCTTAGCACTGGCGGGAACCCAGTCAATATTCCAATGTGGCATAAGTGTTAGTCCGGTTACCAATTGGAAATTATATGGTAAGTTTATATCTATGGAGACGGTTTTGTAAGATGAATCTTTCAGAGTATTGAATTAAGTTTGCTTTACAGAAGTAGTATCTCCCAATTGTAATAGTCGATTATTACATGACGCTACTTCATTTTACGCATTTGTCGAGCATTGTCTGGTATTTATATTTATCTTGCCTAGAGAATGCTATTTCTGGGACTGTAATGCAATTTATAACTCTTAATCTAATCTCTAAGATAATATCATTAATTTTATAAATGAACTTACACACCACCCCAAAGTTTTAACTGTCAAAGATCACGACATATCCTAAACGAAAAGACTCTGTATTCTTTGAAATAAATAATTTGTTTTTTTGTGCTCATTGAACAGCAGATATATTTTTTCTGACTCCTTATCAATATTTGAGTAGATTGCAGTAACATTTCGCAGTTTTCCACCAACAATGTATATAGCATCAGCGCACGTAAGTACCATACGGCATTTGTTAAAAAGGGTATCGCTCATGTTAACTCCAGCTTTCCTGACCAGTATCACTAACAGTATGTTGAAGAGATCGCACGATAGGTCCTGTCTAAATCCTAAAAAGACGTATAAGGATCACAGGAATATCAAACTCGATAATGATTTGCCATATCTGGGCAGTTAAAGATTTATCAGGTCGAAAATCACACTGATAAAATCCGATCAGGTGAGACAGATCAGGCTTTAAGTTTTCACATATCACGCTCGAAAGAGCCTTACTATGGGTACAAGATAGTACACAAACTACCATTACGCTTTCAGGAACATATGACAGAATATATTCAAATTCTAATCATCGGGAATGTGTTCATCGAGCCAAATCGTGTTTAGCAATTGATGCATACTATTTATCACATCATTGCCACCGGTTTTAAACAACTCTATCAGCAGGCCATCAGCACCTGAAGCTTATTCTTGAGTCGATACTGCACAATTGATGCCATCGTTGGTAATTGTCGTGGTTTCTTAATTTCTGCTGCCAACCGGAACCAGTAGCTTGTACAAATGGTCTCTCCATGGCTGCAGTATACTCTGCATCTGTGACCAGATTTCTATTCACTGACCATACAGGAGGAGAGCTCTGTTCCATACGTTTTGTTTCTGGTCTTTTGGTAGAAATTTCGGCTTTCATTTCTATTCCTGTATCTTTCTATATCCTCACTCTCCCGCTCGTTACACAACCGGTGTGCTTCTCCCCTCTTCTTCTTAGAGTGTTCCCTAACGGCACGCTTTAAAATTAGCAATAACATCCTTTTCCTCCGCCACTATACAATATTCTTTATTATTGCCAGGGGTTGTCTAGATGTGCGTTTTCTTACCTAAGTACGTTTTTTGCGGCAGTTGCCATAGAAAGTGTAATATGTTGCCACTGTGTGTCAGGAACATCAGGATTAAGGACGTTTTTGTTGTAGTTCAGAGAGGTGGAGTACGTTGCAGCTATTTCGGGACTATGTAGTAGAGCTGGGTTAGGTACAAATTTTGCTCTGTTCAATGTTAGTATAGCCATGTATAGTCACGTGATCAATTTGGTTTCTAGCATTATAATCCAAGGTTAGGTTAGGTGAGTGTGGCAGTCTGAATAGACAGACTACCTTAGACTGTACATATATAGTCCATTGTGATATAGCAGAAACTACAGATATGGATGTCCCTAGTTTCCCCCGTTGAATCATCCTGAACGTCTCAAGAAGCTCTTAAGGCGGGCAATATCTATTCGTCCGGATCTTTTAGATCCCTAAAGAAATATGAGCCCAGTGTTAATCCCCGCCTGTTCGTCAGGGCAGGGCAATTGCAGAAAAGGTGTTTCAAGAAACCCTCCTCCTCTTCATCCCTACAGTTCCTGCAGAAGTCACTAGTCGCAACCTTAAATTTGACTGCATGATCCGTACAAGGTATAGTTTTGTTACTAATAATTTTATACGGGAATATAGTTTATAGTTTACTATCACTCTATCCTGTACAACACATCTCCTAGTAGAAGTCGATATCAGCTCCAAAAACGATGGAGGCATCTTCTCTGACATAGCAGGTGCATATCCTAATAAATTTTACGGGGATGTTTAATTTTGAATCTTTATTCTTTAATCAACTTCTTTTAATTAAACGCTATTGTAAAGATTAACATCGTAAAGTTGGGAAAACGTTCAATTTTATCCGTCTTTTTAATTAATTTCCAATTTTTATGCTCATGCTTTGTGTATGCTTTTAAATCTGAGGTTCGGAATACCCTTTAATCCTGTTGAGTTAGTTTAAAACAGAGTGCGTTTATGGGATGCACAGGAATTTGTTTTTTAGAGTTGCGTCAATAATATTGAAACAGAATTCGGCATCCTTATAAACAAAAATTATCCGAGCAGTTCCTTCTGTTTTTGTATTTTCAAAATGATTAAATTTTCAATACTATGTTGCTCAGTATATGAAAGACTATTTACTTCCAACAGAAATTCACGCATACGTTTTTGAAGATAAGTTCTGAGCGTTTCATAGCTTTATTTCGATATTGAAATTGACATAGGATTATCCTATTTACATCAGATATACTCGATTTTGTTCAGTAACTTTTATTCACTTCAAAGGCAATTTCATAATTTAGTGATTGAACAAATATGCATCTCTATTGGTAAAAGAATTGATCATTTCATTTCCACAAGCCTTTCTCGATGCGAATTGTTTACCATTAAGAAAATTTTGTAAATGGTTTAAAAGATGAACTGATGACTGTACAATAGTTGCGATAGGACCTCTCATCTAAGCTATCGGAGCTTCTGGCACCTCATTAATGATGACGGCGGCCTGGTGTTGTCTTGATGGAACACAACACCTTACCTATTGACCAATCCTGGCCACCTCTGGTCTATTGTCTGTTACAATCCGGCAAGTTATTGATAGCTAGGTTATTGAGTATTTGACCTGACGAAAGAAGCTCGTAGAGGATGTTTTCCTCCCAATCCTACTAAATACACATTAGAACCTTTTTGCACTTGGCGATCGTTTGGCCCGACTTATTTCGATCATAACCTTTTCCGGCTTTTGTACTTATATGTTATCCATTTTTCATTAACTTTGAAAATGAGTCAATTTTGTTCCGTTTCAGCAGCGAATCATAAATTTAAATGTGGTCTAGAAAGTTCTTTTGCAATGAATCAGGTGTCACCCTTACATCGAGTTTCTTCTAGAGACTTGCCTTATAGAAATCACTTCGATATTCTGGTTAATCTTCAGTTTCCAGGTAATGGAATAAATGCTCACACGAAGGGCCGGCATCCATATAATGAAATAGTAGAAATCATTAATTTGCTATTGCATTCGATACTGTATTAACTAAATAAACTGCGCAGATTTCGTTGGCCGCTTGCTTCGACTTTTCATCTTGGTCATAATGGTACTAAAAAACTAGTCAACCTAACAAAGAAGACACAAAAAAAGTGGGAAAAATATTATTTATTTTCCAACATATGTAATCTTAATGTTGACAAATCTTTTACCACTGAGCTATTTTTCAAGTTTGGAAGTAGAAAATAATGCAAGGGAGCTAAATCTGGCAAATAATGTGCGTGATGAAGCAATTCGAACCATAATTCATTAGTTTTGGCCATCGTAATAGTGAATGTGTTTAAGGGAGCATTGTCTTGTCCTGATGCTGCCTTTTATCCATAATTTTACCACTTAAACGCTGCAATAAATTAGCATAATATTCGCCTTTGATGGTTTTTCTTTTCTAAAGATAATCAACAAAAATAATCCCATGCGCATCCCAAAAGACAGACGCAATGACCTTGCCTGTAGATGGAGCCGTTTTCGCCTTATTTGGACACTATTTTCCCATTCCTGTTCTGTCCTGTAGCTATTCTATTATCTCAGGCGTGAAATAGTAAGCCCATGCCTCATCCATGGTTATACTTCGACGCCAATATTCGGCTCTATTGCGGTGAAACATCGCCAAACACTCTACTGAAACATCTTCATGGCACTGTGTTTGTTCTTGCTTACAACTTTCTCATCTTCACATCTTCGGCCAATATACGATGTATTGCACTTTTTGAAAAGCCTATCATTTTATGTAACTCATGCACCTTTAGCCAACGATTATCCAATAGCACCTCTTACGGCCTCGTTTAAACTCTGCCATCCAGTATTTTACAGTCGTAAACGAAGAAGCAAACTTCCCCAGAGTAAAATCTAGCTCGGGTTTAATATTGATTGGACTGAGACCTTTCAAACAGAAGTATTGAATTATAGAACGGTGACCAATTTTTCCATGTTTACAAATTCACTGAGATCGTTTAAATTTGATGGCTCAAATAAAAATACTAAACAACGTGACTACTTGAAACTTAAAACATATGTTTGAAAAGTTGGCCACTTTTCACGAAAATAATTTTTTCAAACTACTGCCAGTTCACTACTGTCAGTTCGGCTAGTTTTTGGACCGCCCTCGTATATCAAAGACAAAATCTCAACAGGACTTTAAAGTAACACGTCGATGATCAGGGGCAACATTGAAAGCGGGTTTGATTTACTACGACTATGTCCTGCGATATTAATTTCGTTTGTATTACACAATTCTAATTCCTTTTTTATTTGCTATTCTCTTACCCCATTTAGATTCCACCTATGCCGAAAGATATCTAAGTTTTCCTAATGTCACCGACAATTACAAAGGCTACGAAGAGGGTGATCTCTCAAAGTATGTGGACAATTTACGAGATAAACAATTCCTCTTAATCCATGGCACAGCGGATGACAATGTTCACGTGCAACAGTCCATGGCATTGGCCAGATCCTTGATCAATAAGGGTGTTTTGTACAAACAACAAATCTATCCTGACGAAGGCCATCAATTGTCGGGGGTGAAACGGCATTTATACCGTTCCATGACCGCATTCTTTGATGATTGTTTTAAGAAATTGGTAAGTCACTTCGAATAGAGTTAAGTTCCCAATATCCTCTGCCAAATTTTAACACCACTCTAATGTTTTCTGTTACAAACGATTTCTCATCTATTCGGCTCTTTCTACTTATACTACTATACATTTCTTCAATACCTTTTTTTATTCAATTTCTCTCACATCTCTCTCTCACCACATATGAACACAAATAACACTGCTACTATTGCCAAAACCAAAATCAACACCAACACCAACGTAAAACAACCACCACATACGCCACAAACATCGCGCCGCCATTTTTCAATGTCTCATCCTATAGCTTGATCAGCAGCAGGCTAATCAAACCGATTACTCGGATTTTTTGGACTTTCATAGCTTTTATACATAAATTCGTTCGTAAACTCGTTCGCAAACTGAAAGAGCACATCAATTGTACAGTTTACCTATTTGTAGAGCAAAACCTAGAAACGTCTAAACTAAAACAATCTAAACCATCGTCACAAAACAAACACGCCATCTATTGTTGTCTTACATCGTTACAAAGGTATCAATCAGTACCACCTTATGTGTGTGTGTCTGTGTGTGCGTACGTAAGAATTTTATTTTCTTTATACATAATACAAAAACAAAATAAAAAAAAAGATGTGTAAAACAAAAAACAAAATCAAACTCAAATGTGCATTAATGTTGTTTGCCATAAGTATGTATGGCTGGCTGTGTATGCGTATGCGTTTACGTGTGCGTGTGTGCTACCTACCTTTTATTTTATGTTGTGTTTTTAGTGTTTATGTTAAACGTATGTACATGAGAATCGGTTCTGTGTGTGCAAATGTATGTATGTGTCAATCATTGCCAAAGTCAGCATCCTGTTGGAGACATTAGATGTCTGCCGGAGGGAAATGTTTTTATTTTTAGAAAAATTGACCAGAAGAGGATAAAATAAGATATCAAGGTATTAGAGACATTACGGGCCTTCCTTCCTTTGACATAGGATAGGTTTTCGATACAGAAGAGAAAAAAGTGAACATGAGATTTAATGGCATCATCATGTTTTAAAACACACAGACAGCTAAAGAGGATTTTAAACATTTTCATTTGAGAGGACGATTAAGCCTATAAATGAATAGTTAGTTGGGCATGGTGGGGGATTGACCTTAAAACTTTGGCATTATGAATATGCCTATAAGATGGTCACTTAATGGAAACGGTGATTCTTTCGTAGAGCATTTTGTCAATTATTTTAATGGCTTGGATTTAAATCAAGTCCTTTAGTTTTGGCTTATATTTCCATTGAGATTTGAAGAATGAAGCAGGATAAACGGAATTAATGATTTCATTATGTTTTTAGTCACGTCGAATAATTTTGTATGTGTTTGTTTTATATATATGTATACTAGTTGGATCTATTGCAATTTGCAAAAGACTTAACTTTAAAGAGTTGGAAAGTTGAAATAAATTTTTTTCCTAATTTATTTATCTATTCAGTCTGCTGAGATTTTTCTATCTTATACATATTAATTGGAAACCATGTGAAAATTTGATTTTCATTAAGGCTTTTCCTAATCGAAAGTCCAACAATGACGAAAAGCTGTTACAAAACGTTAACACCCTACAATTCGTTTTAATTTTTGTGAAAACGTTCGTGAAATGAAAACTTCAAAAACCAATCTTTAAAACACTTAAAATAAAAATGCTAGCAAAAAAAGGTCCATGATCTTTTAAAGATTGTAGTTCAATGAGTTTTCATTCGCTTTTAATTGGAAACCTATCCATAATCCAGTTTCTGTGTGTTTTAGTATCAAGAAATCTGTTAGGAACATCGGTACTAAAGCAGTATTATTTCAAACCATAGACAAGATAACTCGCTCTGAACTCCAAAAGGTTAAGTGTCCGATTAGTAGGTTCAAGTATATACCAGGATATACATTTTTCGGTTTCTAAAGTGAAGCTAAATAATACCCACAGAAAGCTATGTATGTAGTTTTGTGACAGCCTTCGTATTTTTTTCGAAATAAAAGGTGATCGTGTAAATTGTTCATACACTGAAGCGTTGCTTCTAAACCCCAATCCCTTAGTTAATTAACTTAGTACATGGCTGATTTTGCCGATATATTCTTAGATGCATATCCTTTGCTCAATTACATTAAATCCTGTCGAATTTAGTACATATTATACGCTTGATAAGGCTTTATTTGAAAATGGGCAGCATTGTCAAGTCCCTTGACAGATTTACAGAATTTCAGTCTATCTCTTGTTAATTTTTGGATCCAAATTTTTTGCCACTGTATTTATAATTTTTAGAAAATGTTGAAAAATTGACTAAATAACCGCGGCCTTTCGTTTTACGCTTCACATAAATTATTTAATATAATCTACATATTCATAGGACTATAGTTTTCATTGAGTCGCTCATCAGCGTAATTTAAAAAGCATCAGGTTAATTAAACTAAGTTCTGCGAATGAAAATTTGCGGCATTGCTCCACGCTAAGGGCATCTCCAGTACAAATTGCACGAGTTAGCAAAAATCTGTGGTTTCTCTAAATAGGTGCCTTTGGCAAATAAGTTCTTTGAATGAAAATAGACAGCATTGGCCCACCCTTCTGCACAAATTGGACTAAATAGTAAAAATCAGTGGTTTCTCTGTAATTTCTATTTTCTAGATTTATTTTTCTTGTGGATTAATTCAGGGCGTATTTGATTAGAAACCAACCAACCTTTCTAATACTCACCACAATGCAAAAGGATGTCGTGAGAAAGTACGTGTAAGTCAGTTAGTTCACCTGACTGAAATTTCTGCTTTGATTGATGTAAGCGATTATTAATGCGTCTTCCTGTAATGGCTAATATCGAGTGACTGCATCGTTTCATAAATCGTTAGTTATGTTAACTTTATTCCGAGTTTTTAAAAGTTAATAACTTTTTGACATTTTGGAGTCATTTTCTAGGGATTAATGAGCAAGACTTAAAAATGTAGTCCGCATTTTTATTAAAAATACTCTGATGTATCACAATCACACTGTTTTTTTTTTTCAATTATACATGTGGCGATATAGTATCCGCTCCTCAAATTAACGAATTATTTAGAATTTGCCGAAAATATTCTCCTTTGCATTTCCTCTGCTACATAAGTTCTACTCATAGATGTCAAGATGCTTTCTTACGACAATATATTTTTTTTTCTGGAATATTACCTTAATGCGTGCTACTCTGTCATCTTACATTCTAAGCCATTAAATAAATTGAATAATATTTATTACCCGGCAAAACCAGTCACGCGATAAACCGTCTCCAAAACCATAAAAAGTATTAATGTCATATATGGTATTGCAAATATTTCGACATAAATAACGACAATAGGATTCGAAATTTGCTTCAATTTTTGAAAAATTAATTTAAATTTTCAAAATTTCTTCACAGCATTTTATATTTCTCCCATACAACACATGCGTGTGACCACATTTCAATTAGAGCTTTTGCAATTCCATCACAACATTAAATATTGGCTTGAATCCAAATGTTTACTGAATTTATTGGTGTGTTTGTAATTTTTTTTTATTATAATGCTTAAATTTATACAAAACGAAAATCTATAAATTTTACATATCACTGCTTTATTTTGTTAACTTTAATGTGCTTAATGTGAAGACAGCAGCAGCAACAACAATGCTGGTGAAAAAATGTTTTATATATTTTACATATTTATACACATTTTGACACCTCTCACAACAGAGAATTCACAAAATTTTGCCAAAATGTCACTTATATGCCTAAAAGTATGCTTGTTTTTCTCTCTTCTTTCACTCCTTGATTTTTCTGTTTTTTTGTTTTTTTTTTCTTTGGCTCTCTGCAAAATTCGGAAAACACGTTCATTATATTACTTCAAACATGAAATTTTATTAAATCACATACACATCTCAACATATATATCGCTAAATATACGTACAGTTACAGAAGGCGTCAATTCTAAATAGTTGTATTCCAAATGAATCTCATAATGTTTACGACGCGGTTTAATAATGTATGAGATTAAATATCTGATGTATAATAACTACTCTAATACAAATCAATTATAAATAAATTATTCCAAAAACGATAATTTCAAATTCAAGATTATTTGATTTGCCATAACTGCACCTGCATATCTACTACGCCCTCCTACCCCCGATGCCTTGCAAACAATCTGCTTGCAAAGTGACGTGCCTCGTCTAGCATTACATGTTGTATAGATAACATATCAATAACTTCCCTGCTATCTCAGATCCTAATAATGCGGTCACATAAAATATACTTCCAATTTTCTACCTGATATCCACATTCAAAAGAACCACTTCCAAATTTCTCTTAAACAGGAAATCTTTCTTGAAAACGCTGAAAAGGGAAGTCTTACCCCATTCGCCATATTCTCCAGAAAATACGCCTTCCGATTGTCACTTGTTCCGTTCGATGGCACACGGTCTGACTGACCAGCAGTTCCACTTATATGACGACATCAAGGAATGGATAGATTCGTCGATAGCTTCAAAAGATGACCAGTTTTACCGTGATGGAATTCAAGCTTTGCCAGAAAGATGGAAAGAAGTAGTAGCTAGCGATGGGCAATGCTTTCAATGAATCATTTGTAGACATGTTTCCATAATAAAATTGCATTTTTTATAGAAAAAAAAAACAGCGAGAACATAGTTGCGCACCTGAACCAAAATTTGCAACTGCGCTTCAACTAAGATTTCCACAATTTAGGCAAAATATTCCTGATAGCCCCAAAAGATGAACAGCTTTACCGTAATTGAATTCGAGCTTTGCCAGAAAGATAGGAAAAAAGTAGTGGGCAATACTTTTAATGAATCTTTTGTAGACATGTTACCATAATAAAGTTGAATTTTTTATAAAAAAAAAGACTGCGAGAACTTAGTTGCACACCTAAACCAAAATTTGTGACTAAGCTTTAACTAAAAATTGCACAATTTAAGCAAAATATTAGACTCTGCGAAGTTTAAAATGGAAACAATTATTTTTTCTACTCTGTTTATTACCACCCCAATAATAAAATTTTGTACACACAATTTGGCGAAAACAAAAAAGGACAATTTTATACTTCTATCCGAATGGCACGAAACGGTCAGGGTAGAAAACGGAGATTGATCTCTACATAGGATACTTCCCGTAATAACGCAAATTTTTATACATCAATAAAGATGCAGCATTTAGATAGAAAATTTTTTGACGTCAGTTGTAAACTATGATATTGAGTTGCGGCCTCACAATATTCAAACACGAATATATTGAACCGTTAATTTATCTGTTGCATCATCGAGGGAATTTGAGAGTTTTATACCCCATGACATTTATGGGATGACACTTGGAAACACGAATATATGGTTTACTGCCGACACATACCGCCAAATAACAAAAGAATAAAACGGAATCCACCTATTGCTGACGAGAGCTGCAAACATTTTAAGGGCCATAAATTAAGTATGAAAAAGATAATTTTATCCATTTGGCGGATGTTTTCGACAAGTACAAGGCTGACATCATCGCCATTAAGGAAATGAGATAGACAGGATAAAGCTTCGCACGGCGGGAACCCTGTGGCGCAAACTACAAGGGTCAGAGAGAGAGGTATGAATGTAGGGATTCGTAGTTGAAAATATATTCACAATTGGCTTGAGACTACAATATCTTGTTTCACCGTTTAATTCTGTGAGCGACAACATCAAGGCGCAACAATTCTCATCATGTTGCTTTGTACATATGCCGGGAATGGGCGACAAAGATGATGACATTAAATTTAAATGTTATTTTTGTTCTTTATTCGCTTCAAGATTGTGTTTCTATTAGCAATTATTTATTATTGCTAATAGATAATATTATTAATTAATTATTATTATTATTAATTATTTATTTTTGCTAATAGATAATATTATTCAATTCAATTATTCAATTGATTATATTGACAGCTGGCTGGACGGATAGCTATTTTAGTATGCGCCAAAATGCCATTCATTCGCAGCGCCCTTAGCTGTTTGTGCTTTGTAGGACATCATCATTAGCTTAAGGACCTATAACTGCACAAAATAATTGAAAAGTTTGGTTTGACTTGTGCTATTTGTTGAGAACATTTTCGTAGCAGTGGGCAAAACTTCGCAATTATTTTGTGATTATTTTTAAAATTTTTTTCAAATTTTACTGCTTATATCGACATCGATTTTTATGATGATCACATGTTAAGATCTCAAATGAGAATTTCTAATCATTACAAACGAAATGACAAAAACAGTACGCACATATTTCTATCAGGTAAACTGACTTACGTACACCTTCATCCAATATTAATCAATTCACACTGGTGAAAAGTGTGAGGGGTTCCAGAAGAGACGTGATAAATTTGCTAGGTTCTCATCAAAAAATACTCCGAATTAAGTCAGTCAAAGGAGTCAAATTATAATTTTATGAAATTCTCCGCTTAAAAATTACAGAAGTACCACCCATTTTTACTTCTAATAAGAAGAAGAAGAACGATTTTTGCCCAATTTGTACGTGTGGTATCTTGAAGGGTACTTTAAGGGTTTCACTCGTTGAACTAATTTTGGTAAATGCGTGTTGCGAATTTGATACAATCGGATGTAAGATATAAATTTATAAATATATGGGTAAAATTATTTAATCTGTACCGAAGTTACCAAGGAGGATATGGTTTTATGGTAATTTTTTCTACGTTTTATTATGCGTTATAAAAATTTAAGTAACTGCATTCTACAAAATAGAGAGTACAGCGAAAAAACTAAATTTCGATAAATCGGACAATTTGTATGCAAGATACCAAAAGGGGTGTGGCAGTGCTCTTCGTTTTCATGCCAAAAACTTACTTTATTAAACTTGTGCCGAATTTGACCGAATTCTGTACAACTACCAGAAATATATGAAACTAAAAATGTCTGAGTTAAGTTCCTAAATTTTATGGGGGATTCCAGAAGGGACGTGGTTACTTAGAAACAAATATTTTTAGGGCTTACAGAGACTTTCAAATCAATTTATTGAACAAGAATCTAGGATACCACAACCTACCGAATAGAAATTACAGACGAAAGTTTAAACTTCGGAAAATAGACCATACAATTTTTTTAAATTTTAGAATGCATTATAAAAATTTAAGTAACTGCATTCCACAAAGTAGAGATTAGGTTAGACTACACTTAGACTGTGTAGTCCATTGAGATACCACGGAAACTAGAAATATGGCTGTCCCTAGTTTTCCCCATTGAACCATCCTGAGCGCCCCAAGAAGCTCTTAAGTCGACCAATATCTATATCGTCCAGATCTTTTAGGTCACTAAAAGGTCACTGATCCCCGCCTGTTCGCCAGGGCGGGACAATAAATTAAGGATTACAGCGAAAAAATTAAATTTCGATAAATCGACCATTTTGTATGGGAGGTGTCAGAAGGGATCAACGCCCTCTGTTCCCAAAATTTAATTCAGCAAATGCATAACGTGTGTCAAATTTAACTGAATTCAGTACAACTACTAGAAATCTATAAAGCTAAGAATATATACGAGTAGATTAAATTTGCTCTAATTAGTATGGGAGGTAACAGAAGATAAATAAATGATAAATTTTTACAGAGAATTTTAAGTCAATATATTGATCAAGAATATGGGATACTGCAGCCTACCGATTAAAAATTCCGGAAGAAAGATCGAACTGCGGAAAATCGACTAATTTGTGTGAAAGGTACCAAAAGGAGTGTGACAATGCTGCCCATTTCCATTGTGAGAATCTTACTTTGACAAACGTCCTGCATGCACCAAATTTGACTACATTTAGAAATATGAATACAAAAAAATATATGAATTAAATGAATCATTTGTATGGATGGTGCTAGAAGTCGATTGGTTAGTCGTTCGATTTTTTTTCGAATTCATTCTAGCATTATAAACAAATGTAATAGACAAAATTTTAAATTACTCTAGTCTACAAATATGGAGTTACCGGGAAAAACTGAATTGAAAAGTTGGATCGATATAGCCTGTGATGATGTATATTATTGAGATGAAATCGGCGGCAGGGGAAAATGCCAAACAGATCTTCGTATCTAAAAGAGAATTGTTTGAATAATTATTTACTCTTTTGCGGGTGGCTCAGATATCCGGCTCGAAGGACCAGTGTTTGGGGTGGGGGCGAATAAAATAATTATCCAAACCGGGGTGATTGAAATAAAAACAAAATTAGATTTTTCGTTTTTATATAATTTATTATTGACTTCGGGAATATATTTTATCTTCGGGTTAGCTTGACGTCTTGATTACAAGTGACGTATTCTTCTTATTTCAATCTCTGTGCGTTTCTTCGTTATAATTCTTAGGGTTGCACTTAAGGGTAACAATTCATTTAAATACTTATTACTATTGGGATGCCCAGCTAGACATAGCCCTTTCACAATCCCTAGGTAAGATCTGGCAAAATATGAGGTTGTGCAAAGTTTTGATAAGCTTAGTAAAGATTTGTGACCGCTATCGTGTCCAGCCAATCAAACTGACAGACAGACACTGCTCCATTGATTTAAAAAGTAAATGAAACACTTTTGGACAAAATATACTGAGTATTTTAAACGCTTCCTTCTGGATGATACATTTTTTCCTTCGGGTGAAGTTATATTGAGTATACTCCACATCTTATGGGGATGGACATAAAAATAAGAAAAAAACCTTCCAACTAAAAAATATCTACAACGAACTTTCGTACTCATCATGTTTTTTTTTCAAACGAAATGACCACAAAAAAATGGCCACGAATTACTTTAGAATATCTAAACCCTTGTAATTATACCACCTTGCATCAATTTACAACTATCTACTTTTGACGCCCACTGTACACACATGTTTTATAATATATCTTAATGTTGTTGTGTTTGTTTCTTTTGTTTTGTTTTGGATACTAAAAAATAAACCGAAAATATAAACCAAAAAAAAAATGCCTGATTTTTGTTAAAGCTTCTATTATATGAATACGAAAACAAAATTTTGTGTTTGTCGCAAGAAAAACTTGATTTAAATTGTCTCTACGTTTGTTTTGTTTTTTTTTTCTGGGTCTTAATAGGTCCCTCCTGAATCAAAGGCCGGCCTGGGAAATGGTGGCGATAATCAACAGCAATAAATTTATTAATGTCAAAGACGGAAGCACATCGCAGCCACCGTCAACAGCAACATCTATGATAGTAATATATTATGAAATTTGTGTTATAACAAATGAAATGGAAATGGAAAATTTGGCAAGGATGGACGGACAGCCGGTCACAGAATAAGCAAACAAGTGCAACTGAACTTTTGACTCATGCATACATACAAATAAACGTAATCAAATTTTGCCATTAAATTGAAATGAAAATCAAATTTGAATAGTTTCCATTTTATCCCATCGCGACGGAAGAAAAAGAGCAAAAAAAGTTATCGAGAAACTTCAAAAAATTATGCAAACAAAACATGGTTGTGAATTTATTGAACCAGCACCTAAAAATATGCAACAACAAAAGAGCACAGCAGTAGCAACTACAAAAAAAAAGACCGATACAACAGCAATAGCAACGGCAACAACAATACTCGTATATCCCTTAGTGTATACAATGGCAACAAAGGCAAGAACAGCAGCAGCAGCAACAACAACAATAACGCCATCACTTTGGGCAACAGAAATGAAAATAATGAATTTAAAGCAGAAATCCCCATTAATATGAATTGAAATATCACCACCACAAACGATAATGAATGAAAACAGCGGAATTCAATTAAAACAATAACCCATCTCAAATACTACACAATTATACATATACATATATGTATATAGCAGAGTGTGAACGGGTACTTGTATCACTGTGTGAGTGCATATGTGTATGGGTGTGTGCCAACATTAAGTGCAATAAATAATCAAAAATAAAATAACAACCTCCAATCGAAAATATCGTAGCCAGAGGAGAAACCCCCAGACCCGACATTTGCAACATCTGACAAAGGGAGACAAGAATTCTGTTTCGTTTTCTTCCACTTCCCCCTTTTTCAGTAACTATTAAGAAATTATCTCAATTGTTTGTATACCAAAATTACAATAATTTCATATAAAACAAAATTTTATTAGTCACATTGTGGTAGTTAAAAAAAAACAAACATCTCCCCCCTCAACATACATAGAAATAATTCCCAGCGGAAACGGAAATCCATACAATACATAGCATTTATTCATTTTCTATATAAATGCAATTTATTTCAATTCTTTGGTGTTGCTCTCCTCCTCCCCAACAAAGTTTTCGTTTTAGGAAAATCATTTGACATCATTTTTGGTACTATAAAGCAGTACAACATATAAACAACCAAAAATATTGAAAAGTGTAGCTTTAAACTTCTATAGATTATAATATATTTTATAAATGAAGTGTAGATGAGTAAAAAAAGAAATTCGCAATACTATGCATTAAATAATAAATAACATGGCTAGCATTAATTAGTTTATGCGGCTATTTTCTGTTTCTCTCAATTCCCAATTACCAGAAAACATGTGAAAAACAACAACAGAAAATACGTATATGAAAGCATTTTAATTTAATTTTGATATGATTAAAAATTTGCTTATACAGGAAATTTTGTATAATTATAATATGCATAGCATAATACCTTAATAGACAGTGGTAGTCAAGAAAAACTGTACAACATTTATGTAACAGAATTTTTTTTCACAGTGAAAGCCTTTCATCAAACAACTTCTACAGCATCTGAAACTTTCGTTTGGAATAAAAGAAGACAAAAGCAGGAACGCCCTTAAAGCAAATATAGTGAATGCCCATAGAGAAGAATAGCATTGAGATTTTAACTCTCTTACTTCAGATCACTTCACTCTTCGTAGGTTAGAACAAACTAAACGTCTCCTATATCTGATGCTAACTATTTATGTTACGCCTGAAAGCATGCTGTGGTATCATTCGAAATAGCATGAATTTGAACTAAAATTACGGCAAACTCTAACGAATATAGAAACATCAGCTGGAGACTGCTAGTTGAACAGTTTATTTTTTGAAGCCAACAACGAGTTAAACTCTATATATTATTCTACTCTTTGAAATTCACGCTCGCAGCCTATTCACTCATGTGCGTTTAAAAATAACCTAGCAGTAAACCGTAACTCTTCGCGATGCATTGAGAAGGAAAACATAAAGAAAGCTGCGTTCACAATGCTAGTCACACTTGCGTTACCAATGTCGAAAAGGTTCGAAAATACATCTTTACATCTTCTTAAATATTGAATGCGTTGCTACCCAACGTCAACTCCGTAGCAGATTCAGTTGTATGACGCTTTTTCTAACACGGTAACTAATGTCCAACAAGCCATCATACTTTTGAACCACTTTTTTTATACCTTCATCTGGGAAAAAGGAAAGTAGAAGAAGACAACATTTGAAGTAGCAAGCATCTTTTGACCAAATATGCTTCCTGGTTTTAACACATCCGTCTGTCTGGCTGGTAGATACTAAAACTGTCGTAAATCTTAATGACAATTTTTAAAAATTGGCATACCTTAATATTTCGCCAGATCGTAACCGGGCATTGTACAGAACTATAACGAACCATTCCTTCTGTTAACTTCCCACACAAATTGACCGACTTAACTTTCAAGCATTTGTACTGTTTTTATGAACTAATTAATGACATCGAAAACAGGGGGATTGACACATTCTTTTCGAAAATTCCCCATAAAAATTAACCGATTTATTGGCATTTAATTTTCTGCCGCAATTTCTAATTCGTTAGCAATAATAAAATTTTAAAAATTCTACTGTATGGCCACGCTGCTTCTGGTAGCTCCCATACAAATCACTTATTTTAACCCATATAATTCTAGATTCATATAACACTAAATTCAATTTCAAATTCCGCAGGTGTCTTGTATTTTATAAACTCAGTTCTGCCAATCAAATAAATGGAAATTAATTGCATTGCCACACACCCCAGGGCACCACACGTTCAATTTTTAAAAAAATTTTGCTTCCTTCCTTTGCATCAAAACAAAATTATGTCGAGTGAAGGCAAATCAGTTTACCTGATCGAAATTTTTACACTAATTTAAGTTTATTCATTTTCCAAGGTCTGATTAACAAATAGTGTGTGTTCGCCTGTATTCGTTTACAATAAATAGATGGCGTCACTGTTTACAAGTCTCAGGTCTCTTGAAGAATGCATTGAGAATGACCTTATATTCAAAATATAAAAAGAAATCGTCATGGATACCATCAAATTGTAGTGCATTACATTTGTGACCGATCGTTGCGCAATGGTTAGTACACGCGGCTATCGTTCGCATAGTCGCGGGTTCAATTCCGCATATAGCGACCTATCTTTATTTGAATAGGGGGTCACCTTGATATGTCTGACCAACACTTCCAAAAGTCTAGTAAATAATTCTCAAATTTTGACGTTCAGAAATGTCGTTAAGTGAGTTTACTTTTGACTGAATAGAATATGTATAAGCTCACTAGATATGAGAAGGTTTCCCATGTCTCATTCATGGGATGCAAAGGGATTTGTTTGTTCATAGTGTGAGTATAGGAGTTGCATACCGAGCAATTTAACAATAACGACATACACAAGCCCATCAAATTGCAGCGATTACGTTGGCAGGTTTATTTTGTGTGGATGGACTCAAAAGCTCCGGCACGAAAAGTCTTTGACAATGAATTCAATGGATTGCGTAGAAAAGGGCGATGAAAACTCCGTTAGATGGACCAGACACTGGTAGAACTTAGGTTGAAGAATTGCAGAAGAAGCACAAAAGGTCGAAGCGCTCGTTATTATTCTCTACACGCGAGGAGTAATACATGATAATGCTTAATCTAGTCGCCAACTATGTAAGTAAATATTAAAGTTCACATTATTTTTATTAATTTGTTCTTCAAATCACGAATCTGGTGGCTTTAAACCGCTTTTGTAATTCTTGTAAACACTTTTTCCCCCAATCTTTTGCTTTGTTTTTTGTCTAAATCTTTAGATCAAATTCAAAATTATCAAGAAAAAAAATAAAACCTTCAAAACGATTTCTATGTTAATTAAATTTCACTTCACCGTTTACCTAATTCATGCAGACAGCTATACAAAAATGTTACCCCACCACCCTACGAGTGTCCTTCCTTCTTAGAAATTTTCCTGTTCCTGCTCTCAATTATCAACATATTTTCTTAGAATACTTTAAAAGTTACACGCTTCATCACAGACAGCAATCAGTGGTTGTTGCCGGTAAGCATAGTAGTAATTGAATGGTTAAAATCGCAACGATTAGCTTTTGTGTAAAGCTCGTTGTTTAGTATACTTTAAGGCTGACCGCTTTCTTTCTTTACCTTTCATGTCTAGTCTACTTACATCTAAATATTTTTCATTACAATTTCATTTTGACGTTTATTAAATACCAACAACAATCTCCTTTTAAGCGCATCCTTCGCAGGCTTCATACAATTAATGCCAGCTGACAAAGCATTAATTTTGCGCCTGATTACATCACAAACAAGACTTGACAGTATCAGCGCCAGATATTTAAAAATAATCAAATGTCTTTTTATTATAACGTTATTCTTATCACATAACAGATGGCGGGATTTAATGGGGGACATTTTAATGTTTGTATATTTTTGTGGTATACTTTTAGGCGTGCGTGTGAAATCAGAATATAAAACACACTTGCTACTTGCCAGATCCAGACATAAATTCGAAATTTATATGAAACCATAAATTTATTTTATTGGCTTCTACTGAGCATGGTACATTATTTAAGTTTTTAATTTGAAAAATGTTTTAAAAAAAAAAAATTGAATCATGGACGAGGAATTTGTGTAGTCTAACATAAGAAATGTGTTCGACAATAAACTTAACTCATCAATCTAAAACGACTTAATTTGTTCGGTGGCACACACATTGTATTAGGACATATTTGGTCCCGCTCTTGTTTAACCTTTATGGCCTTAAGTCCTATTTTATGCCATTTTTCTTGTCTTTCTTTCTTGATTGTGGCGTTGACTGGGCCGTTTCTGTTTTGTTGCCCTTTACACGAGAGCTGTTTTACTATGTTAAGTTTAATTGTCATTAGCCTTTTTGCTCCCTTTTATGCTTTCAAAAACGCACGCACACAAAAGTACTTTTAGTTATGTAGGTCCTTTCGCTCAAAACATACTTGACTCTTTTGTTTTGGACACAATACATGCATAGTGGTGGCAGCAATGATAGTCATCACTTTTGTTTAGCATTTATGGCATCCAGAAACAGTAAAATATTTTTAGGCTTTCAGGAGAGATAACTAACCAAGTACACTTTGTGACTTTAAGCGACACAATTAATGAATGGTAAGGAGGAGAGACAGTGAGGGAAGGTGGAAAAACAAACAAAATTGCAGTAATAATATGGAGGATGTAGAGTGGAGTGTTTATTACAAAACAAGCGTGCCAAATCATCAAATAATTGGACATAGACTCAGGCTATGGCAAGATAGGAAAATGGAATAGCTGTGGGACCATCATTAAAATTATTGGACACTTTGAGATTTCAATTATTTGACTAACGTTCCTGTCAAAATGATTTTATGATAATTTTATTAGATTGTGGCAGGACCGTGTACGCAATTATCCAACGTATGTTAACGCAGCCTGATGCAGCCATCCATCTCTGCTTAAGTAGCAGTACCCCCGACTAGCAGAGGAACACTTAGAGCAGTTGAATAATAATCAACTGTAGTAAAAGCTTTTCAAGTTCACAGTCGGAATTGTTGTTAAGCAGAAGGTTCCTGTCAGTGAATCTAAAAATAGAACCTCATGTAAGCTCAATGGGGCTTTCCCACTTGCCATTAATGGAATGCAAAGAAATCTGCTCCATCACTTTATTAATCAAGATTTAGGCTCTGAACAAATCACAAGAAACGATGAAAACAAATAGCAGCATTTCTTCCAAGAAAGCTTTTATAATGAAACATAAAAAGCACTATTAAAATCACTGGACACTTTGTGATCTAGATTGTTTAACTTGTAGTCCTATAAAGATATTTGAAATATAGTATAACATTATAAATCGTCTTGTTTACAAGCGAAATTGAAAAAAAAAATTAAATATTTCGTTTGTAATAAAGAAATCCAATTGAAATTGAGTATTTGAAACTGTGGATGGGCAAAACTTAATGTTATGTTAATCAGTGGATACTTTGTGATCTAGATTGTTTAACTTGTAGTCCTGTAAAGATATTTGAATTATATATATAGTATAACATAATAAATCGCTTTGTTTACAAACGAAATTGGAAAAAAAATATAAACAAATTTTGAATATTTCAATTGTATTAGAGAAACCCAATTGAAATTAAGAATTTGAAAATATGTGTGAGCGAAACTTAATGTTATGTTACACACAACTTGTTCCTATTTGTTTTCGAAGGATTGAAATTTATACCAAAAATCAAAATTGAACTATTATATTAGTATTCTCCATCAATTGCGTTTCTTTAGAGAATTTTCCTTTATATGGGTAGTGCAACAAATCTCCACCGTTTTACAAAAGATGGCCACACCAATATGTCAGTCAGCAGAATGTCAAATGAAAAACCAAATATTATATGTTTGGACAACTGGCAATACCATACCCGTCTAACAATAGCGATTCTGTATCAGTATCATCATTTTCGTGCAAATTTTAAGCCGAATAAGCGTCAACTTGCGAGAACACTTGGTTTACTGATACTATCTATATCGACTTGTCGCGGCGAAAATTCATATTTTTAAATACTCGTAGTCATGGAATTTTAAGCTAAATTTTTCTACCAGACGTAACCATGTTTTTCACGAGAAAAATTTTCTTAACTGGCAACTCCAACCTCTTTTTATTGATTTCCAACACTGAAGTCAAAATAATGTACATTTTTGTGTCGCAATATGTTCGATAATACATTTATAAACTTGAAAATTAAATAGCAATAAAAAAGACGCAACTTAACAATTTTACAAATGTATTATCGAACATATCGAACTTAAAAACATCAGCTGTTCTGATTTCCGTTTTGGAAATCAATACAAGAAAAGCTTGCAATGTCTCGAAATTTTATTCACAAGCAAACAATTTTCTCCTCATAGCATAGGAACGGAGGCGCATCGATTGATTGTAGAAGCATACGATGAGGCTGTTTTAAATTGGAAGAAATTGTTGTGAGTGTTTTAAAAATTCAAGAATGGTGAGTTTAGGTGTCGAAGACAAGAAACGTACTTCTTCTTAGATGGCGCCTGGAATAGACATCCTTATCTGTTATACGCCTCCCGTAGAAAATAATTCCAAGCGCTTCCATCTTCTGCGCTTCCCCTCCAATTCATCACACCAAGTTTCGACAGCATTTCAAAAGGCTGGTCCTTCCAAAGAATTTTCTACCGCCCTCTTCTGTGCCGTCCATCGAGCTCGTTGTCGAAAGCTTTCCATGCCGCAGCATTTGGGTCCATCCCCACAACATGGCCCAACCAACGCAATCGCTGTATATTAATGCGTTTGACCACATCGATGTCGACATATAGCTCATACAGCTCACTGTTCATGCGACGCTGATACTCTCCGTTAACGATGATGGGTCCATATATTTTCCGGAGTATTTTCCTCTCGAAAACTGCCAGCACTGATTCATCCGCTTGCGTCATAACCCAGGTTTCTCCGCTATATTATAAGGCAGATAAAACAAACGTCTAGTATGTACAGTCGGAATTTTGTTTGTCGAGAGAGGGCTTTATCATTGAATCGCTTGCTTAGCCTATAGTAGCATCTGTTAGCAAGCAATACTATCCTCTTTATCTCCATGCTGACCTCATTCGTTTTGTTTACACCGGAACCGAGGTAGATGAATTCTTCTACCACTTCAAAGTTATAGTTGTCAACGTTCACACAAAGTTCCAAACAGATAGATTCTTTGTTAGTTGAAACCAATAACTTTGTTTTGTCCTCGTTTACCACCAAACCCATTTTTGCTGCTTCCTTCTCGATGCTTGAGAAAGCTGCAGAAACATACCGCAGTTTTCGCCCAGCAATGTCTATATCATCTGCATATGCGAGAAATGTACTGGAACATCTGACGAAGACTCGGAATTGGAACTATTATTGAAGAAAGATTACTGACAAAAGCAAGAAGTCCTACACCACCCGCGGCAATCTCCTTAATATGAAGAAACCAAAAATGTAGTTGAATCCTGAACAGCCCCAAAAGATAAAGCTCTCCATCGACATAGTATTCGTACGCCACCGGAAGGATGAGGAAAAGTAGTGGGTTGTGATGACCAATATTTGGATAAAACATAATGAAAAGTATTTTTCGCAATAAATGACCACTTTCTAATAAAATAAAAACAGGAGAGACTTATCTACACTCAGAATGATTTACAGAATTGCATCGAATTATAATTTTCACAGTGACACAGTGCTTCTCGTGAATCACTCGAGGATTTTCCTCACCCCAAATGCGACAATTCTGTCCATCAAGATGAAAATGGGTCTCGTGACTGAAGATGATTTTATCGGCAAAATCAGCATTTTCATGTTGTCTCTCCAACACCCAATTAACGAACTCCATTCGCTGTTCATGGTCAGCTGGTTTCAGTTCCTGGGTCAATTGAACTTTGTATGCATGAAGATGTAAATCTTTCGTCAAAATTCGCTGCGTAGTGGATTTGGAGACACCAATTTGCTGATCTCGATGTCGAATTAAGGTGGATGGAGTTTGAGCGACATCATCAAGTACAGCTGCGACATTTTCGATCGATCGACCTGGTCAAAGGCGAATTGTTGTCTTTACACCACTAACAGATCCAGTTTTGGTAAATTTATCCATTAATCTCTTTGCAGTTGACTCTTTTGGAGCATTATTGTGACCCAAAATTGATCGCAATTTGCGAACTGTAGCCCCAAAACTTTCACCATTTTGGTAAAACAATTTCACAATGAGAAAGCGTTGTTCATTTGTGTAGCGCTCCATTTTTACTAACCTCGTACCTTCTACTAGCAAACAATAACAATTGTTTAAATGTCAAACAATGACACTTCGAATGTCGCCAAATTTAAATCTTGCGTTCTTGTTTGGACACCCTTTATGTGCGACATGGTTACTCATTACTTTAGATCATACAAATTTATTGATTTTGTTTTGCAAATTTCCAGTTTGCAGTAAAGTCAAGGGAGCTTGGTGGCCTACGAAGTATGGAGTTTTTTTTGAAATTAGTCATTAAAGAATTTTTGCTGCAATTCTGCCATAACACACCTGGAAATGTGAGAAGTTGTACTATCTTGGTAAAAGCGTATGAAGTTGGAGCAGATTCTCGTTTGGCGTAGTTCTGGAAGGAAAAGCTATTTTAACATAAATAACATCTTGATAGCAACATTCATTAGTCACCCTGTTTGATATTGAATTAATTGGGATTACTCAATATGGGCTCATGAGAATAGTAATTGGTTCCATATGTGTCAATATGAAAAAATTCTTTACGCTTCAATCGCCGCATGCAAGCATGAAAATTAACTATACTGAAAAGAGAAAAGCAATCAGCACGCCCACACTTCATTAGTTATACAGTTTCTGAATTAATAAGATCTCAGCCGCCTACGTATGTGATGAAGGAGTAAAAGCCTCAGAATGCAAGGATAATAACACATATTTCTTAAATATATTTAGCAGCAAATCAATTGGATTATAAGTGACATTATGAAAAACATTTCAAATAATTACACCACACTTCAATGTTGATCATAAAAATGCGAAAAGTACATCAATTTCCAAGTATACGGATTAATGAACAGTTATTATGATGGAATTTTGTGAAAATCATCAATGAACAAACTTCTGGCATAACATAATCAGTGTGTGGGTTAACCTTTAATTTAGGGCCAAAAACAATTTCTAAGTCATCAATTTGTGATAATGTTTTCAATACATGACCATCAATAAAACAAAGTGAATTTATGGTTTTGAAATGCCTTTTATAGAGAAAGTAGCAATATTTGCAAAGATTGAAACGTAAATTATTCACAAAGCACCAAATGAAAAGTCTAATAATGTATACTTGAATGAAAGCGACGTTTGCAGCGTTAGATGTTTTTGAGTTTTTGTGTAAGATTGTGTATCAGTATAAATTAATACTTCTGTATAATGAAAATAACACTCTATGTTATTAGTAAATAGAATAGACAACAAAGGCTTCCCTGTGGAACTCTAGAGTAGAAATCTAGAGTATGTCAAATATTCAGTTGTACGTTATTTATCGACATTAATACTCTATTATCTAAATGTGAATCTGAAATCAGATATGAAATTGAATAATAAACTCTATCACGTATGAAGTGTTCACATCGAAAATGCCACTTTTCACACCAGATTTATGAGCAGCATAGTCGAAATTTTCCATTCATCTACAATATATGATTTCTGAGAGAGCAAAATATTTGTACTCAAATACCTTTATAATTATTGTTTTATTCCAGCAACGGAATTGTCAAAGTCAACGTCAAAAAAAAAGACCAATTTTAAGGTCTTCTTTCAGACCCTTCGTGCCTGCCAATATGCAACCCATATGAAAATTTTATAGATCTACCCTTCTTCTCTGATATAAATTCTCATTCATTCTACCTCCTACTTTCAGGAATACTTTTGGAAAACCTTCCAAAAGAATGCATGTATAACACATTACCACTTTGTTACGAGACATAAAAAAGCTCTGTAAAAAGAGGGCTTCTAAGCAATCAGAGCTTATCTAATACATTTATTCTAATACATTTCAAAACGCATGCTAGAGGCCTATCTAAAAAAAAACGGAGTATCATGCGCTACACATTCTGCTCCATATTCATTGGAAATCATACCAAAAGCCATCAAAATTAAGGCAGTGTAAGGTGAGATATGTAAAAGCAACATTTAATGTGTTAACCTTTGAAGGACCCCCAATTAAAAGCGTACTTTGGGCATTCTATTGAAGACCTTTCAGATCTCTTTTGTTAAAAATCTTTAGAAGACTTTCTGTTGAAGACAATATTTTGCGGAAAGCACAAAATATTTTGCACGGAAGTCCCAACAACATATGTATCTTAATTTTTGAGGCCTTATAAAGGCATTCGATTTAAGGCCTTCTGTTAGGTATTCTACGAATTGCGAGAAGGGAGCTGTTGTTCTCCATTCTCCAAACAAAACGAATTCCCTTGCATCCCATGAATAAGATATTGGAGAGCTTCTCCCATTCAGTTAACTTACACGCATTCTATTTTTAGACTCTCTCAACGAGACTTACAGTTTGAGAAGCATTTACCAGACTTGTCGATTGTTCGACTACTCGAGGTGTTCTTCAGACACATTAAAATAATCATAGGTGACTGTATGCGGAATTGAACCCGGGATTATGCCAACGATAATCGCGTGTACTAATCACCACTCCAAGATAGATGGTATGAAGACCCAGTGGAAGCCCTTCTAAATTGTGTTTTTCTATGCTTTCCTATAATACTGCATAAAACAAAATATGAACCGTTATAGCATGTCGGACACTGTAGCCCATTTTTTTCTGTACGTAATGAGTGATTAAGCTCTGTCTAGGATCCCTTATTATAGAGAATTCCTGCAATGAATGCAGCTGAATAATCCTTATGATAGGTGTACCTATATAAAAGGGCCGAAAATATGAAAAAATTAGACAAATTTCTCGGAAACGGAGTATCTAACATAAAAATTACTTTATTTCCGACTTTCTAAGTATCGGTGTCCTTCATTTGGTGTCAAAGTAATCACAATGATAATCACAATAACAACACAGTTTTTTACCTCTGGTGTGGGCTTGTACCTAGAGAGGACATTAATCTGGAGTTAAACAATTTCTAAAAAAAACGCTAAAAAAAAAATCGTTAAAATTAAAATACTGTTGAATCTCCGAGGAGTAACATCAAGTTGTGAAAATATTATAAATTTTAGCCTTATTCTACGTTAGAGATTGTTTTTTTACTTTTTTTAGTTTTTATTTTTATTAATTTTTTTAATTTTTTTTTTTTGTTTGTCAAACACTGAGACTAAACCTTACTTTACAGTACAGCATAACCCTCCTTTGGTACTAAATTGAATTATTTTAGTTATTGGACACCTCGTTTTCCAGTTACAAACCCATTTATGTTTTAGAGGTTTTTTTATTTCGGCGATTTTTCAATAGACTTTGGTATCACGTGAAAGACATCAGTTTCTGCCCCCACTGATTTTCATGATTATGCGATCTGTCCGAGGAATAGGGGATGTTCCATTTTTTTCATATTTTTGTAAATAAAATTGACCAAAATAAAAAAATCTTTAAAAAACAATTTAACTTCCGGTCGCTAAAATAACACATTTTTTCTGCATTGGATAATTACGCCCAGGGACAGCATCGATCCCTCCTCAACAAACTTCGGAAAAAGCAACAAGTCGTTAAAAAAACCTAAATTTTAATCTTATTTTATGTTTATCGATTCTTTTTATTTTGGCGATTTCCTATATTTTTGCCTTTTTAATTTTTTATTGTTTTTTTTCTTGTTTTTTCTGAAACATTGAAGGCACTATATTGTTTTAACATCCATCCCGGCTACAATATTATTGCATTATTTTGCCAATTGAATCATTTTTGAATCATAAAAACATTTGAGCTTTAGTGATTTTTTTTATTTCAGCGATTTATGGCACCATATAAAAGGCTCAGCCCCTTAGAGACCATTCTAAAAATTAAGCCATTTTCATGAATGTGTGCTCCATATCTGAGATGTTGATATTTTTCTAACTGCTCCATATTTTTTTTTATTTTAAAGTTGACATTCTGTTTGAATAACATTGTCCTTAAAAGTATTCCAGTTCAGTTTGCTGTATTCGAGTATTTCCCACAATGAATGATACCACTCGCAACCACATTTTCTAGGAAAGAGACTGCATAAGAAAGAACTAAATTTCTTCGGGGGAAAAAGAAAAAATCCCAATTTAAAAGAGTCTTTAAACGAAACAGTCGTTATCTAAGGTTTTGTGTACATTGTATAATATTAGAATCTTTTTAAAAATTTAATTTAGAAAACTTAGCAAATTGATTAGCTTGATCACTGAAGATCATTGTATTGTATGCCACAATACCTTTGGATGTCGGTTTTGATTAATTTGAACACATAAAATATATACTCGTAAATGTTGTTATGTCAATTTTTCAGGCTATGATGCACCGAAAATTGAAAAAGTAGGATTCGTTGCTTTTTATGACTTAATTTCCAGCAATATGGTCTTCCACTTTCTCCCCCCTCTATTTTTCCATACTAAATTCATTTACAATTTACCCAATATCGCAAATATTTACATTTTGATTGAAAATTATATTATGTATTCTCTTGAATCACTTCATAAAATGTAAAAATTCCCAACATTCTAACATTAAACCACATCAAAATTTACTCCGCACTTTGGGGAGCAGATGTGATAATTCTCATTCCTTAAAATACTGTCATTTTAAAACCAAACATAAAAAGTTTCAAATCACTTTATAAAATGTTGTAATTCTCAAAGTCTTAACAAAAAATATCCTCAAAATATACTGCATACATACATATATATATCGTATGTTTATTTTTATTCTTCAAGCCATGGTCGATTAAAAACCAAACGTTTCTAACAATATTTTAAAAAGCTTTAACACGACAAAAGTAGTTGTTGTAATCTCTTTAAGACTACCACATTTTCAACAGTGCTTTGAATATCTTGATATTTGTGTAGAAAATCTGTATACATTTTGCTTTAATCTCTTAACAAACTATTCTAATAAAATCGAAGTTGGGTTTCTTACCGAAAACGTTATAAATGCCAACTATTTCCGTTTTTCACCGTAGAAAAGGCATAAAAGTGTAGTTTACCAGCGCAAAAAGTTAATTGCAGTTCCGTTATTTTCAACAACAGTAGTATATCTTGAAGGCGCCTTGAAATATATGCGTCGTCTATTGTACACCTTAAGGCTTGTTTGCGTAATAAATAAAAAAAAACCATTACCAACCGTAGATTGTCTTATTTATGTCCAACTTTTAAAATAAATAAAAAAAAACAAAAGAAAAAGTATTTCAATTTAGCCCCAAATACATAGTAGGGAATAGAAAAAGTATTATTTTAGGTTTTCTTTGATTTTTAATAAGTACCACTTAAATAGCTCCGACTTAAACTCGTTTTAAATATAGTATTCTAAGGACCAATTATAAATTACGTATTACTATAGAGTATGTACTTAGTCATTGGCAAGTTATTGATCTTACAATAAAATACTAACAAACTGAAATGTACTATATAACAAAAAGAAGAACGAATCTCTATGCTGTAATATATTCTCAGAATAAAATCTATTATTATTGATATCCGCAGAGTAACTAAAAAAATTAAAACTTACAAAACAAAAACAACCCACTAACAACTTTCTTACCAGCCTTATCATTTGTTTAGAACACTGTAAATATTGTTAAGTTACGAACGAATGTTAAAAATACTATTCTCCAATTGTATAGAAAAATTTAAACCCCCACTCCAAAGAAAAAAGAATCAACCTTTGTGATCCATAAAGTAAAAGTAACAACTAGAAAGCAAACGTCTTTCTTCACTTCCAAGAAAATCAACTTAAACTAAACTATTTTTGAAAATTTTAGTAATTTAACAAAAACGATAAAAACAAGAACAATTATTACGCATATGTAATGCATTATGTATGTATTGATCATATAATTAGCAGTGAGTTATATAATTACTAATTAAATAATTGATGACTAAAAATATTAACTAAACGAATATTAGAGCATTTAATGAAATGGAATTATAATAAATATTAAATTAATTAATTAACCAATTAATTATTTAGCAAAAAGAAAAAGGAGAAAAGAAACGATAATAAATAAAAATTTTAAGGATTACATTGAAAAAAACAACAAACAAGAAAATTAACACGCAATCATCGTTTTCACTTCATATGTCTCGTAAGTATATCCAAGCACCTCTAAGGTATGCAACATTTTGCTGTTGTACTCCCGTAAGTATAGTCAAGTGCCTGAAAATATACATCGTAATCTTGTTAATTATCATCTATTAAAGTCACAACGAACGTAGTAAGTAGCAATGTAGCGTGTTCCAAAACAATAGCGATAAACTAAACTACTCAGCCGGTGCAAACAAGTTGGAAGTAGTAATGGTGGTGCTGCTGCTTTCCCCTCCCCCACCCATACTTAACACAAAACCCGGATACCTAAAATATGCCCTCTCTCGCCTGTCATGGCTTACCGTGTGTGTGTTCGTTCCTTTATTCTTTATGATTGGTAATTTGAAATTCACCATATTCCGGTGTATTTGTGTAGTCCTGTGACATGTTAATGCTTGTTTCAAAATTTTGTAATTGACATTTTCATACAGTAAAACATGACAAACCACTTTGCTTATGACGCGCGACATTATTAAAGTGCCTGCTGCAGCAGCAACAGGACGATTTTTGAACGAGTTTGGCTTGGCTTTTAGCCATTCACCGTTGGAAACAATTGCATATACTTTTTATGAAGAACAAAGTCAATTTTTATACTCAATTTTAAACTGAATGAAATGTTCTTCAATATGGGGAATATCGTAAATGTAACACAAAGGAAAGGCATATCATCAGCACCAAACCAAATAAGTTTTGAGCAATACAAAGACAATCGACGGTAGTCGAAGGCACGGTGCCCAGCAGGAGTTCAAACTCATCACCCCTCTGTGCCCTCTCAATGCACACAAGATATGGGGAACTAACTCTCAGCTGCTTCTCTAAAAAACGTTCTAGAATGGTCTCTGATTACGTGAAAATATATAAAATAAATTCTGTGAGAAACTGGGCAAAACACACGTCTAAAAAAAATTGACATTTTCAAATTTGTTTTCAAAACTTTTATATTTTATTTCTTAAACAAAAACAATAATTTACAGTAAAAGTTTGTATCATTACTTAAAATTATCTGGCAATAGTTTAGTACAATATTCTCTACGCTATAGGCCAAAGATGAGCGAGAAATTTTCACATATAAGAATAGAACACAGCTTTGAAGTAATGCGTATTTTCCGTGTTTTTTTTTTTAGACGATTGTTCCATTTATTCATCATTTAAAACTATTTATTGCATATATATTAGAAAGGCCCATCCCAGCTTATAAATTGTTAAGGAACCATAACTGTGGGCGTGGTTATTGAAGAAACTACAATAATTGGAGAGGTGGTTATTGAATAATGCCAAAAATACAATATTCCACGAGAAAAGTAAAGCAAATCGACATATTATGTGTGAAGCAGCCGTTTTCAACTCACACTTACAAGACGATGTTTCCATATGGCATTCACACCACCGTAGATCGCTGTCTAGGGTGGTGAGTATATAAAATTCGGCCTGTTCGAAACTTTCGGCTCCAAATGACAGCACGATGAGTTATCGGCATGGAAATGGAATCGGCGATCCCAGAGGATTCCTTAAAAATATATAATGAAAAAATTTGTATATACAAAATTCTAGTAGACTGTCTATATATAGGATTATCCACTTTTCGGTTCCAAAAGTAAAATTAAATAAAACATATATACAGCTATGATTTCGATAAAACTTTTATTTCATTATAATACATGGTCGTTGTCATTAAACACGAAATACAATGCGATTTAAACGACCGCCTCTGCATTAGTTTCACCAGTGGATCATTTTGAGGTAGTTTTCGATCACTTTTTCGCACATTTCAGTATTAACCGCATGATCTTGGTGCCTAATTGATGTCGCTAAAACGTGAAATTACGCTTTCTGGAAACTTTTCGTGCAATAAAACCAAAGTCGGTCATGTTGTGTGGCTCATGACAGTCTTATTGAAACCACATATCGTCCAGTTCATAATATCCAATTGCATATTCAAAAAAAAATCGGTTATCATACGCAATAGTGCTCTGAAGTTAAATTCGGATTATTTTCCACACTTTCACAAACAGAAGCGATATTTTTGGAGTGCATACACTGCGATGATGCGCAGGCCTGCCCATATCTGTAACGCTTCCAGCCACTTTAATCTTGTCAATTCCTTGCACAGTAGGCTGATTATGACTATCATAATCAGTCCATAATGCACGAAAAGTGCCCACGTTTGAATCACAACTTTTGTAGTATATTCATAAATGACAAACCTTTTACTAAATAAATAACACTTCAGATACCAGACCGGTGGTTTTAAAACCACTAGATAGATAACCCCATATCAGCCACTGACAATCTTCATTTTTCAGTTACTTTTAACAACGCCAAACGCCGACGTTATCTTCATTATGTTTCGTCGCTGAGCGACAAATGGTTCGTAACTATGATAAACTAATAGCACAGACAAGAATACATGCAGATAAATTATTTGGATGCGAAAATTCTTCCGCCAGGGGAATACGTGAATAACCGAAAAATACGACACCATTGCCGCTCTCAAATCATCCCAATTAGGCTCAAAACGATGCAAATTCCACTTAAGTTAATTAAAATTTTCTCTCGCAGCACATTGTTGCCATTCATTTGTAAGAATATGGATAAAAGCATAAATGGATGAAGATATAAAAAGTGTCAGTCGGCGTGAGATGATGGGATAGGGGGAAGTGGTGTATACTGCAAGTGTACTCGGAATTGTGGGTTGTTACATAATATTGACGCAGTTTTTTAACATATTTGAAAATTCTCTGTGTGCAAATGAGACCACACTTCTCAGACATTATTGTCAGTTGGAAAGAAGTGTTTGCAAAAAAATTGAATTTTACAGAAAATTTGAGTACAAATTTGTATTCGGATAGCGATTTCCGCATGATTTTTATCCGAGAGAGCTGAATTCTCTAGATATTACCTGCTCTACGCTAATAGTCTGTCACAGATGAGAGTTAAACTTACACATTATTTGATACGTTAATAATAAAAAACGATGTCATTATAGCTTTTAAACCACACCTACTACGTTTAAAACTGTGTAAATTCTATTCGATTTTGATAAAATTTTCTCTTAAAACATTTAACGGATTTTTGACTCATCGATGAAACCGTGGTGTCGGACTCTGTTCGCCTTTTAGGTGCTGATAGGATAGCAGGAGGTTACTACATAGTGTCAGCACCGTTTACCTTTTTTTTTGCACACAATCCTCTTGAAGAGGCCGCATTCTTCAAAGATGTAATTAGAGATAAGATTAGAGAGGCAAGATTTTAGCACAAAATTTTGTTTTCATTCAAAATGTTACAAAATTTATATCCGTTTATTGATTCCGGAGACCTCTGTAAACAATTATCCAAATTATTTTTATGTAGATAGAAATAAATACTCTAATAACTTTTCTAAGCAGTCGAGGATTTATCAGATCATTTACAGAGATAATGTATACACATAAGTAATTTATTTCGCTGTGAAGTGAATTTCGCTTAATTCAAACGTTTACTCAAGAGCGTCATTTTACCCTCTCGCTCTCTGATCATCCCTACTTTGGCTACAAAGCGAAATAAATTATCTATGCGTATATGCTGTCGCCCCTTATTTGTGCGGGAGCAAATATAACTTCGTTGCGGCTCCCAAACTATACCAACTATGCTCAAAACGATGTAAATCATCAATTAATTTGGGCACAAATTATTTTCAAACCACATTCATTTGTAAGAATATGGATAAAAACGTGCAATAGATGAAAATATGAAATGTGTTCCAATCACTCTTCGCTTGTGATAATTTGGTAATTATTTTGGTAATTATTTCTGCAGATGAAAGTAAGTTAATCTATAACATATTAAAATGTCACATTGGGAAAAAGAGCTAGAAAAATACGTTTTTGGGTGAAAGTTGGAAGCAAGCGCAATGCACTCCAAAGTGAAATAATAACAATAATAATAACATTATTATTAAGGAGGTTTTCACAGAAACCTCCTTAATAATAATGTCTTTGATACTGTACAAAAGAATTTGCACCAATTTAGCTGTAAGGTGAAGTACATTTCTCCAAATTGAAAATGTTTTTAATTATTTGGTAGGAGTTACAGTCAATTCAGTAACGCGTTTCGAAATCCGAGACAAATCCATCTTCAAAACTCTTTGTGACTGTTCACATCAGTTGACTGTTGACATCAGTTGTATATACCTAATTATAAGCAGATTATGCATATACGAATTAGATATCGCCCGAAAATAACCAGCTTTGTCTATTACATTAATCAACATTTTTTATTTTTAGTTGGAAAGGATTTTAGCAAAAGAAATTGAGTTGCACTCTAAATTTGAGAACAAATTTGTATCCGGTTAGCGACTTCAGAGAGAAATAAATTCTCTCAAATTTTCCTTTCTCTATCCTTCTACCTTTTGGTGCAGCCATCTTAGGGTTAACGTCTATAATCAAACGCAACATATGATATGCAAAATATCACTTGATCGCAGCTGAATTGTTATTAAAATAAATCTGATTAGAAAAAAAAAAACATTTTATAACAACTGCTCAGCATGTAACTAAAATGTTGTTGCTATTAAACGATGACTGCCTTTTGCATATATTCCAAATGCTGGACATTCCCGATCAGATACATCTAATAGAAGCCTGTGAACGTTTCCACTATCTTATCGTTGATGAATTATGGTCACGCCAATATCGAGAGGTGCACACCCACATGAGACGCTTACATTCCCTGGCCATAAGTAAATACAAAAAATTCTTCCAATATAATGCCGAAAACATACGAAAATTACACATAGAGGATACAAAACATTTCGCTTTCACCAGTTATTTGAGTCGTTTCACAGATCGTCCCGACTTTTCCTTCTATTTCTCCTTAAATATGATTAACTTGAAAGAACTCCACTGTCAAGATGAACGTCTGCATGATGGTTACATACAAATGCTAAGCAAATATTGTCCAAATTTAGAGATTTTACATACCAGCAGCCAACATGTCACGGAAGCCTATATAGATCAACTAAAAAAGCTGCGTGAAGTGAAATTGGGTGGCAAACTGTTGTTAATCGAAAGGAAATACCAAACAGAAGAAAGTTTAGAAGGAGCAATGTGTGTATGTTAAACGAGCCGAAACAAGAAGCGTAAATTGCTTGAAATAAACTTAAGGAAACTACAAACTCAACAGATGACAATATTCCCACCAACTGTATACTTGAGTTTGAAAAAAGAACATACGTGGATGTCAGCCAGGACAGACGGTCAGCAGAGAGGTGGTATTTTATATTTGTACACAATAGTGATATTTCTATAAGTGCAATAAATGGGAAATATAATATTTCACACAAAAAAATAGAGGTAATATTGCCTAAAATTACAAGGTGATTTCGTCTTATTACTAAGGCAAAATAGGGGTTTATAAGTTTCAGAACGTTCTTGCTAATAGGTAAATTCTATATTCGAAAATTATTCATTTACTTGTATTAAGTAGTATCACACGTTTCAGGATAATAACATAATGTTCAATAAAATAATAACAAATTAGAAATTTTGGAGAGAAACAATTTTTATACGACAAATTCTCATTTTCTATCTACGAAGTACATATTTGCTCTATATATAAACGTAAAAGGTACGTATAAAGACACTTATTTGAGCGATAAATGCGTGTAAGAAAAATTATTTCGATGAGAAGAGTCTATAAAGACAGTTTTCTATATGAAAAACTTGGTTTCCAAATGAAAAGTAAGCCTAAAGGTACTTTTCTATATGAAATGTTTATGGGGGAAACATTACTTTCTGCACCTGTATGTATATAAACAAACTTTTCTATGCCACATAAAATTCTATTTTATGGAACTTAGCAATATATAAGAAACGTCTCCATGAGAAGCATATACAGAGACAATTTTTTATTTCCAAAGCAACTATGTGTATGAAAAGAGGGAATGGGTTTGATCCGCCCATCACGCACTGATGGACATGTTGTTTTCTCGTATTCGTCTAATCGTCCGGCACCGGCAAATTGAAAAGAAATTGCGCAACTGTTAAATGTTTCAGTTCCATAGCCGTATTACCTACCTTTAAATAGCTATTTCTTTCTCCACAACTCGCAAAGACCGCCTCAATCTTCTTCCTGTAAAGATAATTCAAAATACATTTTTTAGGGTATATTTGATGCACATAATATGTTTACTTACTCTCAATATTTTTAGTATTTTTAAATTACTTATTCCTCAATGACAACTAGAAATCAAAGTAAATTTCGAACAGTTTACTATACTTAATAGTAAGAATTACATTCTTTTTCAATAGTGTGAAATGCCGATTGACTCTTGCAAAAGTGCTTGTATTTTATAGCTTCACACAAATTAGGAGTACCTAAACCGATTTAGGTAATATAGTCTCGCACATTTTTTTTTCTGTGTATATATCTAATTTTAATAGCTGTTATGCCTTTAAGGCTAACAGCGACGTCTCTGTTTTTTGGTTAATAAATTTCCATAAGCTAAATTGCTTTCAGCCACTTTTCAAATCTAAGAAGTGTACTCTTCGTATTGGTTACATGTTGCTGTTGGATATTTATTGAAAAATAATACAAATTGATACGTTCTTCTTTAATATTTAATGTGTTAGGAAAAGTATTGTGTACCAGTAACAATAACATTTACAAATAAATTTAGGTTTATAATTCTTAGGAAAAGCATTCGCAATTTACTCGTAACTTGTAACCTATAAAGGTTGATATTCTTTCAAACGGCAAAAGAGAAACGACTTCTAAATGTGAAATTAGAATTGGAAATGCGATTCAGATTCGAATTCTAAAAATAAATGGTCAACAAATTTAAAATGGAAATATGTTAGGAGTGAAGTGATTTATTGGCATTTGTTTGAAAGTTACGAAATTTGCGTAAAAGTGAAAAAAAAAAATATTTAAGCAACTTGCTTTACTTTATACGAGTTCGATATGAAAAATTTTGAAAAATAAATTCAAAGTGCAACAATAATTAGTGTCAATAAATTAACTGCATATCACGAATATACAAAGGAATTAATATAATTGGACAGGAACACGGAAAACCTAGAAAACGGTTTATTTCTCTATATACATCTATCTGTTTACATTATTGTTATATTTGGTATAATTCAACAACTCACATTCAACATTCACATTTGGTGTTATTTAGCAACATTCATATTTGGGACGGTCTCTTAGAAATATATATAAATCGGAGAGATCCATACCTGCATGTATCAAATATCACTCTATATTAATTTTAATTAACAAACCATTACAGAAATTTGGGTTAGATGAACTGAGTTGCATATACCTTCATTTGACGACCTTTAGCATTCTCCAGAGAGAATGAAGCAAATCGATGGACTGACTTACATGCACCTTTTGTGTTACTGCAAAAATATTCTGAATTAAAGCACATTAGAAGTAGCGAAATTGTAACCTACTAACGCCCTTCGCTTAGAAAATGTAGAAGGACCCAGATTTTTGCCACTTTCTATGCATGGTACTCTAAGAGGCGTGCCAGCGCCATCTACTTGCAATCGCCGTCCAAACTGCCTGATGCGAACTCGATTGTCCTGAATGTAATGAAATCGAATGAGTGATACGAGTCTAAGGATATATAAGCTAAAAAGAATAATTTATATAGGAGGTATCAAAGAGAGCGTGACCATTTTTCACATTTTACCCAGTACCATAACGCATTATAATTGACGACAATTTAAGTAACTTCAGAATGTGAATGAGGACAAACTAAATCTCAAAAAATCGGTCAGTTACTATGGGAGGTATCAAAGTGGGTGCAGCAATATATGGAAAATTTGGTATAAACGATTAGATATTGACGTAAAAATATATAGTTTAAATCAGTCATTTGCTGGAAGGTAACAGAAGGGGCATAGTTACTTTTTTTTTTTTTTTTTTCTTCATTCATTTTCTTTATTGGATCTTTCTTACGAAATTTACAATATGTATTCAAATCTTAATCCTATCTTAAACTAAGGTATCCTGCCATTGCCGGATCTTGTTTTTGGCGAACAGATCTGTTATCACCGGACCAAGTCTAGCGTGTCCTTTCTTTTTAGCCGTATATGGCCGGGAAAATGCTGAAGGTTTTGAGCGAGTGGGTTTGAGTGGGAGGACAACTTCGATATATATGACCTGCTTAATTTTTTCATTTCCTCGGAAATATAAGGAATGTTTAAATCTTTGTGTATGTTATCATTCCTAATATACCATGGGGCACCACAAATTTGACGCAGTATTCTTGACTGTCTTCTCTGCTTATTTATGTTAGAAACCGATGCCGTTCCCCACAACTGGATGCCGTATGCCCATATTGGCTTCAATATGGTTTTGTAGATGGTGATTTTATTTTCCAAACTGAGGGTAGACTGGGAGCCAATAAGCCAGTGGAGTTGAGCCAATTTTAATTTCAATTGTATGATTTTTGAGTCAATGTGATTTTTCCAGG
>JAHXMU010000011.1:1036602-1071648 GCA_019455685.1 Philornis downsi
TTTGCGTCTTTGTGTGTGTGTGTTTGTGCAAGTTTGGTACGGGAAATTGGTCTTGTTTTCATTGATATTGGCTCCGTTCGATTGTCGGTTGTATGGCGTTGTTGTTGCTGCTGGTGTTTTTGTTTTAACATTTCTCCTTTATTTATTTCGTTGTTTTCTTTCGTGTTTATTTGTCAAAAGTGGGAAGTGAGGAAATCGTGAACAAGAAAACGAAGCAAAGGACACAAAATCAAAACAAACTCAATTTCTTACAAAAATTCAATTTGAATTTAATTTCCTAGTGCCAATACGAATGCCAACTTATTAATTTCTAAGCAGACGACGAAATGCTCCTACTCAATCGTTCCATTCAAGTATTAAAATGCCACTTTTGAGTTTAGAAATGTCAAACTAAATGCAGTGTTACAAGCAGCAGCCACCGTTCATAGCAGATCCGCAGGATTCTTCAGCACTGTCAGAAAATTTTCTCATATTCGAGAACTCAAACATTCCACACTGCGGCAGCGCCTTTCATCCTTCGCCACATTCCCCGGCCAATACAGCCAGCGGTACCACCAACCATACCAACAACAACTGTGATAACACCTTTACAACACCCATAATCTCGCCCACCACTAATAACAACGGCAGCAATTCGTCTCCATCACATTCGTCATCATCTCCTTACAATTCACATCTGTTACAAATGCCCCACTTTGGTTTAGGCGGTGGTCCGGGAATGGCCAGCAATGCCTATGCACAGACACCACCCAGTCCGCCGCGTCATCATGCCGGTGGCGGCGGCGGTGGAGGTGGTGGCAATGGTGGATTAATGCCACCCAGTCCTCCCCATCATCAGGGCCACAATCAACATCAGCAGCAACAACAGCAGCATCATCCACACCTTGCAATGATACCTCGGGGTCTGGGCGGTGGCAATCCGGGAGGCGGCGGTGGAGGATCAATAATGTCGACAGGCCTTAATACATCCGTCAGCTCAATATCATCTGCCACATCATTTCGGTCACATATCGAGGAGAAGAAACTTACCCGCGATGCTATGGAACGTTATATGAGAGAACGCAATGACATGGTCATTGTGATATTGCATGCAAAGGTAAGGATCAGTTATACCTGTATATATACATATATATAAAATCCTATGTTATTTTGAAATTACAAAATGTGTACTGGGGTTGATCGGTTACGCACAAAGGATATTAGTAGAAAATATAAGTATTATGTATACTGAAACTTTTAAAACGAGCGTAATGAATTAATATTGTTTAGGTGATCAATTGGACTCAAGTGGATTGAATCAATTATACACTTTAGAACATTAAAAGATGTTAAACTCTTATGAATACGGACAATGATCTTTAAACTTCCAATAAGTATTAATGAAGTACTGCCCTATATATATCAAATTAAAAGAAATTCCAAATTGAATTAAACCTTTCTAAGTTAAAGGATTTTTGCTTTTCCAAATTAGAAAGAAAATCTTCTTCAAATTGAATGAAAACTTTCTCGAATTAAATAAAACTGCAAATTAAAAGAAACCTTTTCCGCATTGAATGAAACATTTTCAAATTAAATGAAGTCTCGAATGAAGGCCATAGAAAATGTAATTGTTCTACGTATATTACTTTCGAAACCAATCGTTTTTTGTTTTTTGCTATTAACACTCAAACTTTTCAAAAAAGAATATTCACAATATGAGCTTATATAAATTAGGACTAAATGTTAACCATGCATTTTTTGCAAAATAAATTGTTTTTCTTTTTTTCTTATTTATCAAAATATGTTTTACTGACCCCGAAATATTGCCAATATTTCTTAATCCTCAAAGCATGTCAGAAAGTGCTTTTCTTGTATTGCCTTTAAAGCGCTGAATATCCACAATCGGTTCGTAACGGTGTCCCTGAAACTGTCTTTCGAATTTATGAGACAGTCAGAAATTACATGGTGCTAGTAAATCAGTTGAAAATGGTGGTCATGAACTGATATTAGTTGAATTTTTAGCGAAAAACTTATGAACAACCAATACAGCGGTATGAAAAAATTAAGTGTCTTTGGCACCAATTGGGGTAGGACGCGTCTGAGGCCTTAAATATATTTTAAAATGGAGTTGAGTTATACAATTGAAATAGCAACATGATCTGTGAGGTCCCTAGCTGTTCATCGACCGTTTTTGAGCGTGAAATCTGTGATCTGTTTGACGGTGATGATCATCCGGGACTCCCTTCGTTAACCTGTTCTCGACAGTCTTAGAGTTTTCTATGCAAATTGTTAATATTTCTTTTCTACAAAATTTCTTCACAAAATTTTGTACAACTTTCTAAACGTTCCCACAGCAGAAATTCATTTTCGTAAACAAGATTTAATGCAATTTCTTTGCTCTACAAAATCATATTTCAAAAATTGTCGTAACCACTTATCGGTATATACGAAATCTGGGATTCAACACAAAATTTGTTCACTGAAAGCGTTGTACAACTTGCTAAATATTCCCACAGCAGAAATTCTTTTTCGTAAACAAGATCTAATTCCATTTCTTTGTTCTACAAAATCATATTGCAAAAATTGTCTTAACCACTTTTTGGGACATACGAAATCTGGGATTGAACACATCCGCGTAGCTGATACCTACCCTGCAGATTAGTAAACAAAAAGATTTTTGTAACACATGTTAATTTTTTGAATAGGTGCACAAGAATGTAGAAGTGCCATTATAACATTTGAAACGTCTTCTATTGAATTAATTATAACCATAATATCTTTCTTCCAACATACTTATTAGAATCATTATTTAAAATTACTTATATATAAATCTATGTATGTAGTTGGGAAAAACAACTTATCTCGAGTTAAAAATTTTCCAATATTTTTGTTATATAATTTCTGAATGTGGATTATCTTACCTTTTATTCATTAGTATTAGTAGTTCCGTGAAAAGTGTATGATGAAAAGTGAAATATTATTTCAATTTAAGTGGTTTTGCTGTCTTTCTTCAAATTTTTTTTTTTTTTTTTTTTTTTTTTTTTTTTTTTTTTTTTTTTTTTTGGTGACAAAATAACTTTTTTTGCGTTTGACCATTTCCTTGAATAAAATTCCAAACCGGAAACTGCTTTTCTAGGATTGTCTGTCAACGTTAATTATAACGTTATTAATATCCCTTTAAATGTGTACACAAAAAGTTTTGCGCGATGTCGAAGATGCTCTCCTATAAAATTATTATTTTTAAAATAGGTTGTTTTATCAAAACTCCACAGAAATTGTATTTTAACATATATGTATATACTATGTAAATAATTGGCAAATACTTTAAAGGTTCTCTAGTCACAAAAATGTAAAACGTATTAGCCAAAAATTAAATCTTTGCCAGGTCCACCTCAATCAAGCTGACGTTTTGTTTATTACTTGACGAATAACAGACGGATAATAGAACATCATGTTCATACTAAGTTTAGCAAAAAAGCAACATAAAAAGGAATTATTTGCACAATAAAAGTTTAAACGGTTGCAATCGAAAAACATTTAATAGATTCTACAAAAAACCACAAATCACTTGGCAGTTGATTTGAAGTTCGTGCAGTTAGTTCTTACTCTACATTTATATCATTATTATCATCATCATTCATGATGATACAGTTCACATATTTTAAAGCAATTTCGCAGATTAAGTTTTGAATTCTTTGAATTCCATCTGGGTTCTGGGTCCTTTATGAAGTGAAGACAAAAGAAACGGGGTTTTTATTAGTATGATGAAAACGCAGCAATTATGTGCTGAAAATACTTCATTATTTCGTAATTCATATCTGGAATATTTTGAAACTATATTGTACAGATCCGTCCTGAAGAATAGTTTTATTTACTAGTTTAAATTCGCTGAAGGACATGTGAAAATATCAAGCGGAGGATATTTTATCCTGACCTATTCTGTCCGATTCTATTTTTGATATTTTTGTAATAACTGAAACCTGTCTTACATTTCCAGTTAGGCAGTTAATACTAAAGAACAAATATGACCTCAAAAACGCGAGAGATTATAAGAGTAAAATTGTCTATAAAACTTCTGTTTTGGGAAAGTGTGATTTTAGTGTTTCGAAAGTGCTGTTTGATATAGCTTATTTGCCTCCTCCATTGGATATTGGGTCTATTTCTAAATTATTCAAATGCGAAAGTAGAAGAAGAAAGCAGTCGTTCCTAATGCTATGGGTGTTAAAATTAATTTGTTGATTTTGTAATACAATACATGACCTACCCACTATGACATTGAGCAAGGGTATATGTATAAATATATTTCGTTCGATGACTCAATATTCTAATATAATTCAAATTTCTTGTATTTCACATCATGCATTCGTGTTTCCCCGTGTGTTTTGGGACTTCTGTATGATTTTTTTCCGCTTTGAAGCAAAGACTGCGCTTGTTTTGTGACAATTAGGTGAGCTTGAATCATATTTTGGCCGCTAAATTCTCTCAAGATCTTTGATTTGACGCAGTTATTATAACTGAGGAACCTATTGTCGGTATTATTGAAGAAAACTCCCGCAATTAGACTTAATTGGTCATCGGAAGAACAACATCGGAGGAGTAATGCCGAGGAAGGTGTAAAAAAACTTTGGTATATGCATTAGTAATGCCAATTTTTTTATACTGTTTAGAAACGTATTCAGACAAATATTACAGTTAGCGTTTAATGCTGCCATGCGATATCTATACTCACAGAAGCGTTATGTTCATATAACACCAATTGTTACAGATTTCCTTGGCTGTACATTCTATGATTTCATAAAATTTAGATGACTGTTTTTATTTTACAAAACGTATAAATTCAAATTGTTTTCTAAGATGAGCTATTCCTCCAATGTGTTCCTATTGTCGGCAGAAAGAATGTGGACGCAAGTTCCCCTTGATTTCAGACGCGATGCCTGCGTGCATTGCTGATAGGCTATTTGAAAAGTGGATGATCTGCTCTATATCCTACCACATTTTCTTTTTCTCGCAGAATCACTAACTTAGTACCCCAAAAATCTTGCGTTACAACATTTTTGAAATTAACTACCAAATGAACTTCGAAATTTTGTCCACTACAGCAGAATTTTTAGTTTAAATACTTTTTATAACAACAGATTTTTAACAGTTTTTCATTAATTCTATTTCCTTCTTTCATTTCTATTGTATTTCAATTTGTAAAAATATTGTTGCTAATTCGGTTTATACACTGAGTTCATTATTTACTTGTATTTACAATTATCTGCTAAATGTAATTATGACTGAAATTGCAACCATTTTAAATTATTATTAATTTATTTGTATAAATATATATATATTAGTATTATTTGATTTTCTTTTTTCAAAATTTGAATTCAACTTTTTGATTTATTTTGTTTTTTTAATTTAATTTATTTTTATTCAGAATTGAAATTTAAGGCCTTAAGGCCGACTTGATTAAATTACAATATTACAAGATATCTTATTCATAATTCAATAACAAGTACATTATAAAATTTAACAATGTTCTGAAAACTTTGTATATTTTAATAGCGGAAAAATATGATTTGCAATGACAGTCTTTTTTACTAATTACAATTTTTCATTTTGTAATTAGTAAATTTTAATTTTAATTGGAATTTACAGCTAGTCCATAACGTAACGAAAAATTTAATGAAAAAAATTAAATGAGAAAAGTTAGTAGTTACCAGTTACCAGTATTTTTTTTTAAGATTTAATTAACTACTAGTCATGAATGGGTAATTATCGTTGGGGAATATGATTGAAATACGCAAGAAGTCTCTTTTTGTAAGTGTTTTGGGATGAAGAATAAATTTTTAATGTGTTTGGAAGTTTGTTAAACTGCCTGGCTACTCTTACTTGAAAAGATTTGCTCATATAATTTGTTGTGTTATGAATAATCAATTGATTAGTGCGAATTAATCGACTGAATTTAAATAATTCTGCAAGAAACAACTTTGATTGATTTTTTATTTATTTATTTATTTGTTCATCATACAGTAATATTAAGCCTTTAAGGCCAAAAAACACTTATATTACTTTGAATAAATTTTTATTGAAATACAAATACGAAAACGGCGAAAGAATAACTACAAAATTAGGAAATGAAAAGCATAGATTATTACTTAACATTTGATTTATTTATTTATTTTGTATTGTAATACAAAAGCCTTCTTGACCGATGCAATATATTACATATTCATAATATCCTGAACAGACACATCATTCATAATACTTTTACTCGTATATGAATCTAACATTAAGATATATACACTATAATAACAAGAACTTATTGGCCTGGATTTTAATTTACATGAGAACAATATTAGATTTTCCTAATGAGTGGAAAGAAAGCGGAGAATGTGAAGTAGTGCAGTTAAACTATGTCTGACATTATGATACTGAATTTCGTATGATTGAATATTTTGTCTATACGTTTGAGATTGTAATACTAATTGTTAATTATCCTCCATCGTGAAGTAACTAATCAGACAAATTTTTATTTGTTTGGTAAATTTCTCAAATTCTTTAAATTACAAAATAAATAATAATTTTTCTGATGGTTTAGCTCATGATTGGACAATAAGTAACAATTGGAATTATTGTTTACCTCTCACATATATCTGTCATTATTACGAATATTCAAAAAATTTTCTATCGCCTTTATTTTCGGTTACAGTTGGCAATTAAAAAATATTATTAAATATATCTCTACACTTGTAGTTTCAAATCATTGATCAAATTTTTAGTGGTTTTGTTTTTAAAAGATCTTTTTTGTTTTCAGAATTAAAAGTTGACAAATTGTGAACTGGTTGCATTTGGCTTGAGGCATAGTATCCGATTTATTACCAATTATTTTGGTTTAGGAAAACTTTTTACTCTACCTCAGTTTCTGTTTTGAGAAACTCTAAAAGAAACCTTTTTTACAGTCTGTTTTCATAAAACATTCAAAACGGTAGACAAACGTATCGTCCATGAACAAAAGCATTGCTAACAGAGTTTTTACAAAAACATATAAACAATCTCATCAATTATCAAAACTTTCAAAAAACAATGTTCTTAATAAAATTAAAAGCTCTTGAAGACGGTGATCTACTTGGATTACAAAGCCGAATATAAATATTTGAGCGACTGTTAGTCTTCCTGGATGGTTTGAAACATTTTACGACAAAACAGACGCTTGAAAAATGGTAGATAAGAAAATTGTTTTTTCAGTTTTCAATCAAATGATTGGTATCATGAATGGTAGTTTTAATTTGGTTTTTTTCTGATGTGTAATTCGAAAACAAATAAAATAAAAAGCGTTTGTTGAGGAAAATTTTTATTTCGTGGTTGTAAGATATTTATATTTAATAAAAACAAAAACTAAGACGTGTTTTATTCGCTGATAAATAGGCACTTGAAAACCTTCCAGAAACTTTATTTCCAAGTTGAATGCTTCTGCCGACTTATATCTGGCGGTGCCAGGAGAGAATATTCTCTGATTTCTGGCGTGTGATTGCGGTGTGTGTACCACGTCAATTGGAAATAACATTGCGTGAAGATGGTTGGTTTAAAAATGTCTTTTGCCCAGTCAAACAATGAATTCCAATTCATATTATTTATTTAGATTTATAGTAATTGATACCGGCGATATAATAATACAGCGAATTTAGTCGATTTAATTTGAAAAGAATTTAATTTAATATAGTTTAAAAAGATTTAAATGGATTTTTACAAAAACATTAGGTTCTTTTACAAAAAAAAAAAGAAAAGAAAAAGAAGATTTGAATAGATTAATTAATATAAATTAGAGGCAACTAACTTAATTATAACTGTCTAATACGTACTAGTAAAAAAGAGTTGTTCGAACACTTTTCAACAAGATTACTATATTATAAGGTGCTAATACTATGCCAAATATGGCATACGCATAATAAAAAGTTACAAGTCAAAGAATTGCGTTTGTGCTGACCTGTCTTTTGTAATTTTTAAAAATGCTAAAAAAAAACATTTACTTCCTAAAAGCTTGCAAATCACATTAGTACACATATTCTATAATTGGCGCTTCATTCTTAAAAAGCATTATCCTGTTAAAAGCCAAATGAATTATCGTCATAATAGATTTTGCACTTCTCGATCCTGCAAAATTGATGTTACTAAAACACGAACCATGTAAATGTTCAAAGGTATCCGAAGATTTAAATCAAAATTATACAACTTTCTTTGCATTAAATTTACATGAATAATCATCGATTAACGTGAGTAATAGTTTAAGACATTTCACACGCTCAGACGAGTCAAGACCATTACGAGGACTGAACTCATTACGAAAACTCATCATTTAGCCATGGAAGTATTGATGATTAAATTAGGCAAGGCGAGGGTGGTGAAATCATTCATATTCTGCAACACATCAAGAAATTCTGTATTGCATTAATCAAAATACTGAATATTCTCAACATAACATCAACACTGGCATCTTCATCAATATTGGTAAAAAAAAAAGTTCTCAGACTCCATAACTTTCATTTGCAACATATCCCAGCAAAAAGGAAAGGTTCTACTTTCAGTTCTATAAGCGAATACTTCTGTTCGAGACTATGCCAAAACCAACCGGTTTTATGAAGCAAAAGTAGAACATGAAAGTACTGTCAATTGGTTGAGATGCGTACGGTGTAAAATATTGAAAACGTATTTCCGAATATTATTAAAAATCAATTATAGTCGTATAATACTCGTATAATATAGAACAATTTTATTAAAAGAGCTTAAAGGAAATCAATAAAGATTTTTATAAAAACGATTGGACGTCGAATTTAATGTGTTGTCAAGACGGCTGATCAACCAAAACTCTTGCGTTGAATTTAAAATTCAGAGTTACTAGCACCGCCAGCGTTGTACAAAATGGAGCATACTACTTTTTAACTTGGCAGTCCTATATAGTAGTTATTTAATATTATTATATTATAATATCAAGTATTATAATTTAACAAATTGGTACAGTAAAAGACCTCATCTCAAATGCTTGTCACAAAACAACCTTATGGAGTTTTTATTTTGGTTGATCCCAAAATCTCTTTACTCTTTTTTGACAAATTTTGTATGAAAATTGGAGCAATAACAATGCAATTAAATTAGATTCGTAGCTACCACTATTGGGAATAATACAGGAAAACATTTCAATAGAAACTGTGTTCACGGTAGGTACGAATATGCATCGTTAAATAAAGAACCAACGCCATCAGCATGTTATACATTTTGCAAGATATTTTTATTTCTGGTACTTTTCAAAAAATTTAGTTCCTTAACAAGCTACGCAAGAAATTGTTCTAGAATATATGACGGTGGCAGCATGTTATAATAATTTTGATATTAATTCGTTGCAGTTTTGTCAAAATGCTGATTACAGACTTTCTAACTCTATCAACTACTATCAAATTCTGAGGATATCATTTGTCAATTTCTTATAAACCGATTTGCTTACAATCCATATATTTCACTATCTGTCAAAATAGAGTTATGTTACATGTTCTCCCGAAATATCCGATTTTGATTAGTAAACAAGGTTAACATATTAAAATAATTTGAAAACATGCTTATTCGGTTACTTCTGCACAAGATTCACATCAAAAATTTGTGCATGAATGCAATTAATTTAGTAAAATTAATGCAAAATTCTTCTTTTGTTCTCCATCTGTCATACTCTGTTTTAAACTGTACAAAATAGAATTTCGCCGGGAAAAAGAAAATTCTTTCAAAATTGTTAATTTGCGAAATATGATTCGATTTATGTTTCAGTTACATTGTCCCAATATTAAACACACTTTTATCACACTTGTATCATCTTTCTATTTGGGAAGAGCTACGCAAATTCCGAGCTACATTCACGGTAGTGTGAACTTGGTTTATGGGCACCTCATATAACATTTTCCTACACATTGTGTCTCCTCTTGCCTTATAGGAATTGACCACGAGACATGATACGATAACGGTCCCAAAACTAGATGAAAATTATTTTGGTGAAAAGTGACAACTTTTTAAAACATATGTTTTAAGTTTCAAAGTTTTGGGACCGTTCTCTTACATGTCATATTCCCACCAATAGACTTTTGTACTTTCCTCATACGAAAATATCTACCCTTTCGTCATTAAAAGTCGTCGGTCTTTATTTTACATAGAGATGCGTATATGTACCCTCGACCTATCTCTTTTTGATCTGACTGCTCGTTCCTCCCGTATTCTAATGGTTTTTTAGTTATATGTTTGTAATTACTGGTCCCACTTTTTGATAAGTGTTTGGTTTTTATAATTTTTTGCCATAGCTTTTCTAGTTTAAAACAAATTTTATCCGAGTAGTATTTTACGTAGCTCCAAAGAAAACGTCTACAGGTGTAATATTATATATTCTAAATGGCGAATTTACAGGTCCGAAGCTTAAATCAACTGTCCGTCGAATTGTTATCGCCGCTTTACGGATAGTGTTCCAAGTAGAGCCTTGTTGGAAACAAATTTCGTAGAATCCCGATTTTCAATCGGACAAATGTCCACGATTCCACGATAGAATGTCGAACAAAACCGGACAAAAATCCCTACTGAAGTAGATACATCTAAATAAATCATCCTTGCAATTTTGATTTCAATTCGCTGCTGTTTTGCATAAAATTACTAGCTTTTTTAGGCGTACTTTTGTTGGTCGAGCGTCAATATAAAGCGTTATTTTTGTTTATTGTTGTGGATGACGTATCTTCGAAAACTTCATACCTTCGATAAATATAAGATATAGTGAAAAGAAATGCATCGATTTTCATATACGAATACGTGGCTTTAGTAATCTATATCTGACATTGTATAAGCGCGATGAGGTTTCGGTATATGGCATTAGAAATATATCTTTTCATACTAAAAAAACTGCTCAGGCGGTTTTGTGATTGCTAGACTCAGGTTTGAGCATTCGTCAAAGATGGCGATTTAAGATAATGTGAATAGTATTTATGGTTCAAATGCTGTAATAGTCAATTTGGGTTCCGTCGATTTCGTTCCAGTAATTTTGATGTCAAAGATGCACCACGTTCTGAGGGTCAATTGTCGAAAATGTCAATAGAATAATGAAAATTGTCAAGCCCGATGTAATTACCCTCATCCCTAGGACTCATTTTTTTTTCTATACTAATAGCACATGTACACCTCTCATGTTAATCTCATATATTTATCTCTTATAACTTATGAGATATGACCATTAAAATTTTTGTGTAGTATGAGTGGGGTTACGTTCTTTTGCTCCAATTATAAAATAAAAGCATATGGCCATTTCGTGATTGACAGTAAATGCTCTTAGATTTTTATAACGATCGGTCTGTGACGGGATTGTTAGTACACGCGACTATCGTTCACATGATCGCCTATTCAATCCCGCATATACCACCTATCATTATTTGGGCAACGGTCACCTCGATGCGTCCGACCAACACTGCGAGTAGTCCAGTAATCAACAAGTCTGGTAAATGCTTTTCAAACTGTGTGTAGACTCTAGGTCCCGTTGAGAGAGTCTAAAACTAAAATGCGTGTGAGCTCATTAAAGAAGCTCTGTCATAGCTCATTCATGGAATACAGAGGAATCCGTTTGTTCGTTGTCTGGTATCGCCTACTTTGTGCTATGACAGTTTGCTCCCTATATCAGTAGCATACGTGTCACATCGCATCTTTGTACCCCTAACAGTTCATGAAATATGACGGTTCAAAAGTTGTGTGGACGATGCCGAGCCCCTTTTTCCAATTTTAATCTTATAATGCATACAATTTCGTGAATAATAGCGACATACCGTTAAAATATTACTAGAGAATTTTAAAAAAGAGCAACGTACTTTTTGTTCGAACATATTTTGTTCAATCGCAGCAGCATTTGAACCAAATCTCTTCTGTATATCTCTAATAATAGTTCGCTATATATAGTTGTTCAAAGCTAATATATGTATGGGCAGTGCAAAGCCCCAATGTGCAATCAAGACTTAATATAGCCTATGATTTCTTCCTGGGTGACAAAAATATACTGTAAAAATGTCATGACAATCGGTCCATTAATTGAACACTTATTCGGAACGAAGATAAAAGTACACAAACATAAGTACAAAATATGCCAAGTATACATACTGGTATATAGACAGACGGATGGATAGTTTAGTTGAAATATGAACGAAAATATGTTCCGAATGTGTTGCTTCCAAATTCCGATATTGTCACTCATAGTGTGTTTTCTCATTATTATCCATTTCAACAACTTGCACCTGACTGCTTCAACTTCCTCACACAACTATTAACACCCTTTGTAAAAATCCCACGTTGTGCTTCCAACTGTAACCCCAAAAGTGACAAACATATCCCAAAACTAGAAAAAAGGCGAAAATACACAGTATTTAACACCAAATGGTCATAGCGCGAGCACCTGATTAAAAACCTTTTAAGCATGCGCCCTGTGACAAAACCACGGCAACGCGATGTCATCTGTCTGTCCGTTAAGGTTTTTTTCCTCAAAACAAATCAAACATCTTGTTTGGTGTAACCACAGAAATGTTTTTTTGTTTTTTTTTTTTTATTCGTTGATTGTAATTTCAATACAAATAGATGGAATTGAATATTCGCCTGCCTGCCTGCCATCCAACGACATATAGACGAAATAATTGCTTACACTACAAAACCAAAATGAAAAAAAAAAACGGGCAAATGCCATTAGAGTTATGATTATGATTAGGAATTTAATTGTATTACAACTTTAATTAAACTAAAGCGTACTTGTGCTGCGGCTGGTGCCGGTGCCGGTGCTGGTGCCACTGACGCTGATAATTTGCTGTGAATGCGTTCACTGAAGTGTGAAGGATGTGAGACTCTACATATTCATCAACGACCGACGGACAGGCTTTGGATTGGCGTTAAGTCAATCATGCCTGCATTACTTTTGGCCACAATAAAGAACTTTTCTTGGGTTTGGTGGTTTTGCATAATTAAGGGAGATTTGAGTGCATTTTATCGCAAGACAAGAAAAGGCGACCAAACCCAACCGGCAAAAAGAATTTCCCATGACAATATTTTGCATATTTTGATTGAAATGCCAAACCAAAAACTATTTTTATGTGGTTAAGTGGTTACAATAAAGTTTTAATCGCATTTTCCATTTGTCGCTATTTCACAGGTTGCCCAAAAGTCTTATGGTAATGAGAAACGTTTCTTCTGCCCACCTCCGTGCATTTATCTATTCGGAAGTGGATGGCGTCGCCGCTACGAGGAGATGTTGCAAAAGGGCGAAGGTGAGCAGGGAGCTCAGCTATGCGCTTTCATAGGCATTGGTAGTGCTGACCAAGATATGCAACAATTGGACTTGAATGGCAAACAGTATTGCGCCGCGAAGACGTTATTTATTTCTGATTCAGATAAACGCAAACATTTCATGTTGTCAGTGAAAATGTTCTATGGTAATGGTCATGATATTGGTGTCTTCAATTCCAAACGCATCAAAGTGATCTCGAAACCTTCCAAGAAGAAGCAATCTCTGAAAAATGCAGATCTCTGCATAGCCAGTGGCACGAATGTGGCGCTTTTCAATCGTTTACGTTCACAAACTGTTTCTACGCGTTACCTTCATGTAGAGAATGGTCATTTCCATGCCTCCTCGACGCAATGGGGTGCTTTCACCATTCACCTGCTGGATGACAACGAATCGGAGTCAGAAGAGTTTCAAGTGCGTGATGGCTACATCCATTACGGTGCTACTGTCAAGTTGGTTTGTTCGGTAACGGGTATGGCATTGCCACGACTGATTATACGTAAAGTGGATAAGCAAATGGCTTTGCTGGAAGCAGACGATCCTGTGTCGCAGTTGCACAAATGTGCATTCTACATGAAGGATACAGATCGTATGTATCTGTGTTTGTCGCAAGAGAAAATCATACAGTTTCAGGCGACACCATGTCCGAAGGAGCCGAACAAAGAGATGATAAATGATGGGGCGTGTTGGACAATCATATCGACGGATAAAGCGGAATATCAGTTTTATGAAGGAATGGGGCCAGTATCGTAAGTATTATATATTTATATTAAACATATTTATAATAATAAACAACAAATCTTTGTCAAAGACGAATTAGTAACGATGAATAATAATAATTAATAACGTTTAATTAATAATTAATTACAATTAAATAAATAATCGGATTAGATAAATAAGCTATTAAATAAATGAATGAACGACTGAATAACATAATAATTATATAAATCAGTAGCTGAATTAACATATGACAAATAGAAGCGAATGAGAAGAAAGAAATACAAAGATAGATTACAAAAGGAATTCATTCATTCATTTATTCATTCATTTTTTTACTCATTCATTTATTTAGTCTATAGATAATGGATAATTTCTTGCAGACTAGCAATAATACATGATATGATTTAAATACTTAAATTAAATAATACATTTTTTAACTTATCTCGGGGAAGAGTAAACTCAACAGAATTAAATATCGAGTTATGGAGCCTCATAGATCTATAGAGGTTCAACACATGTATAGTTAGCAGAGTGAGTGTCAATATTGAATGGGTAATAATAATGGGAATGGATAAACGAATATCAAATTTAATAGAACTGCTGGTAAAATCATAAATCTATATATCTATATATATAAAAATCAATTGCTGTGCGTTAGTCTCGCTAAAGCTCGAGAACGGTTGGACCGATTTAGCTCATTTTGGTCTTAAATTATTGGTAGAGTATTCCGGTAGGTTTAAAAGGTTTTATTTGAAGTGGTAGATGGCGTTGGAGATGAGATTTTTGCAATTAATTTTTTTTTACCACATTAACATTTTGAAGGCAAAACAACGTTTGCTGGGTCAGCTAGTATATCATAATAATGATAAACAAGTAATTGTGTAACATATAAGCGAATGACTTACCAAATGAATACTTGATGAACTTAATAAACGAATAAATAAGTCAAGGGATAAAGAAATAAAGCAAGGATCGTCACCGAAGCGAAATCAAACCCGAACATATGTTTGGTTTGTGTTAGTTTCTTGTATCGAGATCAAAAGACACAAAGAGATTACAAACAATTTTGACTTTGAATCACATCCACGAGACGTATTTAGAAACAATTTTGATTCGAATTCAGTTTATGATTTAGATAACATTTTTAAAAAGCTATGAAAATTCAGAAAGTAAATTATTTGAAGTATTTTTACATTTTCCAAGTTGTTGTCAGGTCTTTTGCTCTGCCATCAAATGAAATTACATCAGATTTCAATTCTGATTCAGGTTAAGAAAGGAAATTATATAAAACTGTGTTTTCACTTTACGTTCTCTATAAAAATAACGTTGATTAGTAGTTTCGTTTTTTTCTTTCCGAGTTTAAATTAGAAACCAACTTCAAACATATTTTAAATAAATATACACTATCAACACCAAAACGAAACGTATAATGCAATACATTGATAAATAAATAAAAAGAAAGTATAAACGCATGAAATAATAAAGGAACCATTGAATAAATGAGTTAAGGAATTAAAAGTCAAATCAATAAATGAATAACTGAATAAATAAATATCCGAAGGAAATAATGAATGAATAATTTATTTATTTATTCTTCTCTGAATGAATATCAGAATAATCAAATCAATATATACTGTGTTAGACAGCTTCAACTTTTAAGGCTTTCCAGGAATCGAAACAATCAATCAATTAATCTCATTGATTGCGTTCGGTAGAGAGCCCTGTCTATACTTTTGTTCGGTTTGGGCAACTCAAGATACCCTGCACCATGCTGACCCCACCAAATATGCATCAGGATTTTTTCCCATGAATTTCTCTTCTTTGAGTCACCGTAGAGGACACATTTCTCACTGCCTGTGACAATACCATGCGAAAAAACTTTTCGTTTATTAATTTATTTCGTTCTTCTTGCATTCCTTCAATAAGGACTCCAATTCCGCGGATTTTTATACTTTCGGCATCCCGCTATGTTTCATGTCTTCGATGTGAAACTCACCATTTTTAAACTTTTGAAACCACTTCCATAACAGTTTCTTCCATTTAAAGCAGCCAAAGTTAAAAAATTTCCCAGTAATATTCTTCTAAATTTTAGATACTAAGCACTCTGAAGTTTTCGCAGAAACTCAAACATTTTGTTTGGTTTTAAAATGGTTCATAGTTTCGTTTCGATTCATGTATGAATTTGGATCAGATGTTGATATAATTCTGGTATCTATGTGCCCCTTTTGTATTTAGGGTGCGATATAATTTTAATTTGCATATGAGAAACTAACAATTGAGAACCAGTTTCAGGTCTAATTTGATTTCGGTGGTCCCTGCATCTAAGTTTCCAATAGCTAGTGATTTATATAAATATTATATGTGAATTATTAGTTATCGTTATCGTTATTTATTGGTTTTTATTTCTTTCTTCTTTGCAGTTCCCCCGTTACACCTGTCCCTATAGTAAATTCTTTGAATCTCAATGGCGGTGGAGATGTAGCCATGTTAGAATTAAGTGGCGACAACTTCACACCACATTTACAAGTCTGGTTTGGAGATGTTGAGGCGGAAACAATGTATCGGTGCACAGAGACGTTGCTTTGTGTGGTACCAGAAATATCACAGTTCCGCGGCGAATGGTTGTGGGTAAGTGATGACATATTCTAAAATCTTTTATTATTTTTTTATTATCCGTATTGTCGTTTGGGACGTTTTTCTGCTAATAACGTTAATCCATAAGTAATGTAAAGCACACCAGCGTAGCGTAATAGTTAGCTTCGGCAAAGTGTGCTCATCGTTGAGGTCTTAATTGAAGTGTACTTAATTGAATCACTTTGGTATAGTCCACATGCTGGCTGCTCTTATGCTGCTTTTCCCACAAAATATTGGTCTCCTAATAGAGATGATCCATATTTGTCATTGAATAGCATCCTTTAGCGATCCTAAGTGCATTATTCTAAAGCATTTGTAAACCTCGCCGTTAAATACAGTCCAAAGGACTGCGTAATTTCATTTTCATTTTTCACCTGACAATTCAACAAATATTTGTCTGTAGTTAAACAACTTGCTTCTGTTACCATTTGGTAGGCATGAGTTTAAGGTATTCTGGTTAAAATCCACCTCAGGCTGGTCCAGGGTCGCAACAATAGTGCGTTCACCTAAATTGAGGTCACTGTGGTGGACATGCTTATATTGTTCATCGCAGTAGTAATTTGCGCTACCTTGAAACCATGTGTGTGACCGGCAAGCAGAAAATGGTCTTTCAAAGAGTTCTAGTTATGGGCAATATTAATCTCTTTCATTAGCTTATTTGTCAGATTTCAGCATAGGAATAAACATGAAACACTTACAAATATGACATATGATAATGACAGCATATGATCGCTTGTTTGACGCCAGGCGATGCAATTGGTCCAACATGTAGAAGTTGTCCGCCAAGTATGCAGCTAGTGAAAATGATTGGCTTCCACAAAAAAATCGAAAGGGAAAGTTTTATTAAAGATAGTTAGTGGGACTTGCCAAACCAGAATATCGTAGGCATTTTCGGAAAATCTAAAGGGAAGTTCTTGGGGGAAATGCATAGAAGTAATACTAGGTGCCTTACGAATCGGTAAGAGAAAAAGAGAGGGAACCAACAATATTAATTGTCAATTAACACTCGATGACCTGCAATGGTCTTGTGAATCTTAAATATCCTTCATCGAAATCGCTACATTGTCTTCTGGAAAAAAGAAATCTGACATAAATTCTCTAAAGAATTGGCGCTGAGATACTTCTTTTGAAATCTCAATTGTTATCCATTACATATTTTGCTTCCCCTGGGGTAAGGGGCGATATAATACTGGCTCTTCCTTTGACAAAGTATCAATCTTTTGGATTACTCCTAATAAAACGGCATCTGGTTGATTGCATCCTCGAGATTTCTGGCCAGCGATATTTTCATATTTTGTATTATGGCACTAGTTGCGAAACGTTATTTCAGACCAGTACTATTTGAATTAGTTCCCGAACAGATCTAAAGTGACAGAAAGCGGGTAGTTTCACCTAAAACTAAGGAACTGCACTTGATACTCTTTTCGATATTTTATATTATTATAAAAATGTACGTAATTTTAATATACACTAAGAAGTTTTGTGTTTCCTTTAAAGTCTGCTTTAAGAAATTCCTCATTCGTATTTCTTGCTATTTTTTGTCAGCTATTCGAGATTAGATTTGAGTTTCGAGATATCAGATACGTTTACCCACCATATTTGCCTATTATATTTTTGGTTTGAAAACAAAACTAATCGATTATGATTATGTTTGGTGTACTGATTTTAAAGACGCCATTAATTTTGTTACAACTCCTCTAGCTCTCAAATTAATGCAATTTGAAAACCAGCAGCATGGGGCTATATCAGTTTTGGAACCAAATTTACATGAAGTTTCTTATAAACCGAAATATTTGGATTTCAAAACTTCGTGCCTCTGTGGTGACTTAATTCTTATGATACTTAGTGAAATTTTTCATTACAATTTCAATTTTCGATATTGATATCTTAAAAACTATAAAACAATTGTATTTCTGGGGAGAATTTACTAAATTCTGTTATAATCAGCTTGTCATTGCTTGTATTTGCTATACAGTTTATTGATAAAAATGCTGCTTAAAATGTCAATAAAAAACTTTCAAAATTGTCACTGAAAATACCAAACAGATGATTTCTTTAAATTTAGAAAAATTTTATTCCAAATTACTTTTTTGTTTATAATTTACGATTGTATATTTTATATTTCATGAGGATGTGTTGCCAATTTGGCGCCATTACGTTGTTATATTGGTAAATCTGCATTATTTCATATTCATTATTTCATATTCATGTACATAAACATTTTTTGAATTATTTTGGAATTTCTATCGATTAATTTTGGTTGAAATTTAGGGACAGTTTTTAATCAAACATTAGCAATCTGATTTACGTTCTAATTATACGAACGAACAACTTGTGTTTCATCAAACCTAATTGTAAAAACTATCGTTAAGATTTCAATACCTTTCTACCAATATACTCGTATTCGAAAATTAATGGATAGTTTTTAATTAACAATTAGCAGGCTTGATTCGGACCCTAAACAAAACAAAAAAATTTAGGGCTTATTTTAAAAACTATCATTAATAATTCAATGTTTTTCTAACAACATATTCCAGAATTTATGCATTTTTCTTTAAAATTTATCTAATTCTTTCATTAGGTTCGTCAACCTACTCAAGTGCCTATATCGTTAGTTCGTAATGATGGTATCATTTATGCAACTGGTCTAACATTCACATACACCCCCGAACCGGGACCACGTCCCCACAGTACGCAAGCCGAAGATGTGATGCGTACCCGACTCAACAATAACAATATTAATGCAATGAGCAACAATAACAATAGTGTGGGAGGCTCGGCCCATTCGCCGGGAGATGCGACGCTCAATGCAAATCACATGCAACAGCAGCAACAAACTTTACCCTCAATGTCAGAAGTGCAATGGAATACTCATGGTGGCGGTTTATCCTGAGTTCGGGCGAGAATTTTTGGTTGGCATTTCGAAATAATTTTGTAACCTTCACGCATTTCTATGCTGGATTATTAATATTTATTTATAACTAATCTTAATTTGCATCCATCATCCCCAGCTCCTCCCTTCCCCAAAAAAGAAAAAAAAAACATATAGAAAGGTCCTCTTTCCCTTAAGAATCTTGTCATTTCCATGTAATTTTACATATTTTTATGTAAACAAATGTAGTTTTATGTCATAAGCAAATTAGTATTATTTAGAGATTTTATTTCCCATAATGTTTAAATTTTACTAAGTATATAAGTACTGTACATAATAACATTGCACATGATTTCATGATGACACTTCATTTTTTTTTTATAAATATATTTATGAGCAGATAGATTTTTTTTTATATAAAACCGATAATATTTTATACTTATAAATGTATTTATAGATTAATAAGATACAACTTTTTGTATGCATCATAATGTTAAGCTGCAGAACTTTATGTGACACATGTAAAGTTAAGGAGCTATTTTATAGGAATTCTTGTGTCCTACGATATGAGATGTTTAAACAAGAAAAGACAAAAACCTAGTTTTAAATTGTTTTAAAAGTCTTTATACAAGAAACGTAAAAATGTTTTAAAGAAAGAACAACAAACTAAATTCCACCCTATAAACAACCCACAAACAAAATTCAGTATATACAAATTAAGTAATAAAAAGAAATGCATATTTTTTAAAAGAAAAATCATACAAAAATATCGTGCAGTTTCATTTATAGCTCTAGGGAATTGTGGGAAAAAGTTACAAAGTTTCAGTTCATCGCAAAATGGCAAGCAAAGTGGTGAATATGTATCTGGAAGCAACGCGTTTCCCCTCTTTTTGTTATTATCCGCAATAGCTTGTTAAATGACTCCTTACGAAAAGATCTGATAAGAAAATAACTATTATTGTCTAAAAAGACTTGAACTTGCATGATTTCTTATATATGAAAAAAAATTCCCACCAAAGTCCACAGTTGCGTGTTGATATCTCTTAGGTTTCTTAAAGAAATCTACAAAATCAACCACCAAAACAGATCTCTCAATCTTTTATGAATACTGTGGTGGGAAAATCTTAAGACGATTCCCTTCAATGGCAAATTAGAATTTCTAATAAGCCAAGTAAGTACAGAAGTAAACGGCGAAACAAGAAGACAGTTCCTCTTAACAATAAAGTCACCCTCTTTCTTATAAGACCTGAAAGGTCTCCTTATGAGACGTGGCTGAACTAACTGTCTTATAGTGAGGGAAAAACTCTCCCTCTTTTTTGTGTGTTTTTTTTATGAAGTGTTTTCTTCACCAAAGTGAAAAATCATTTTCTTTGCGGTAGAGTTAATTACGCTTAAAGAAATAATTCTTAGTCAACCTCAAATTTTCACACGCTAAATTATAGGTGATGCAAAGAAAAAACAAGAATTATGAACCGTCCAACAAAAAATCACAACTGCGTGGGAAACTTATGCAAAAATGTTTATATTTTTCTCTTTAAATGAGTGAGTGTATATGTGTTTTTGTCCGTAGGAATGTCTTAAGATGTTAAATGATTGGTTGATTTGTTGGTCGAGTTGTTGTCTGTAAGGGCGAGTGATATTTTGCTTATGTTGCGATCGGATGGCTCCTTCTGCTTCTTTGCTTTGTATTTTTGTGGAGTTCATACAAATACAAATGTAAATTAGGTTCAAATATGAGATTCAAATATATATATATATATATATATATATATATATATATATATATATATATATATACATATATAGATGTGTGTGGTTTATATAAAAATTTCATGGGAAATGAATTTGATTTGATTAATTTGAGAAGCTCGCTCTGCTTCCAAAAGTTCGCTTTATGGACAACAAAGTTTCTTGCTTAAGTCTTTTGTTTTTACTTTTTTTGCGGTCAAGTCATGTAATGCTTTAGTTTTATATCAGCGAAAGTAATAATCAAAGGACGAAACAAAATACTTAGTATGCAGTTTTCTTTACCTCAATAAAGAATTAACATAATTCTTAATTTCTGCAATGGATAGATGAAGTATGGAATAAGTTGGAAGTTTTTGATTTTTTCTCACGTTTTCCTTATTTTGCCATTCAATTTGCTAATAACAGAATTATTATTAGAAAGTATTCTACAATTGTCCGCTAATAATCAGAAATTGATAAAAATATGACTTAAGAAGCTTTATATTACCACAGTAAAGATATTTATCAATTATTATTTAGGCTCTCTGACTAACAGAACTATTTGCGAAATGTCCGAATGTTCCGGCAAATAATTCCTGGTAACGCTTTCGAATAGCCATCTAGTTGGTATTAAAGTGGGAAAGATTCGAGTTTGAGAAACCTAATTGTCCTGATTGTCTTAGGTGAGTAGGCAACATCTGTTACTGATACTGAATTTGACCAGCGGTGACCTAATAAGCCGCTAAACTTAAATTAAAATTATTATGAAATCACTAGAGAAACAACAAGAACGTAACTTCGAAATTTTGACTATGTACAGGGACGTTAATGATCTAAGGACATGCAGTTGAAACACTCGTAGCCTATAGAGAAGATATCACTAACTGTTTTCCGGATGAGCATGCAAAATATAAATTTGACTCTGCTGCCACCCATGAAATGCGATGGTCTGGGCAAAAATGTGTTGCACGCAAAATCCATGGGGAGAGGCGTAATTTTGGACATTGATTTGTGGTGGGTAAAAGATTTAGGTACCTCGACTACAGGTTTAAACCAGTAAGCGACTACAATCCACATCAAAGAGTAGTATTTTTCACTACGCTGATTTCTATACACGACACGACAACGACGATTCTAAAGATATATTTTGGTAAAAAAAAGAAACATTTTCTAATGCATTCCAAGAATGGGATATTGGGAAGCTTTTCACTTTCTTTTTTTAGACTTAATGAACTGGACCTTCTGTTTAATGACGATTCCGGATATCAATTTGAAAAGCTTTTACTAGACTTGTCGATAGCCCGACTACTTGAAGTGATCGCCAACACATCGAAATGACCGCAACGCAAAGGACAAGTGTATGACTGAATCGGTTGTCGAACTCACTATCGTGCGAAAAAGTAGTCGCTTGTACTAAACGTCTATCGCCCGAAATCGGTTATACATATAAATTTTATAAGTATATAGAAAAAGCAGAAAGTGGAATCCGATTCCTGCATGAAAATATTTGCAAGGCAATTTGGCTACCTCTTGATCGCAATGCGATAAGGTGGATAGATTACAAGATAATAGATGGAAGGCATGATTCTAATGTCATGGAAGTTTGTGTGATCCGTGTTGTCTACCATGGACGTAAGTCATCACTCGATTGCCCCTAAACTAAGCACAAAAACTAAGTGCAACGAAAACATACGTAACCAAATACAAAGGAATCTGCACGTCGATAAGCTGCATATCCTCGAGACAGTGATAGCCTACTCCAATGAATTCTCTAAATTACTACCATAAAACGATCGGAATTCTGAAGGTTCTGACGCGCAATCGAAACACATTGCACAGTCTAAGTGTATTAAGTCCTCTGTTAATTAAAGGTCATCCGAATATGACTACCAATTACGGTGGTGCTATTGAAAATTGTCTTATAAATATATATATAAATATATATATATAAATATATATATAATAGTTCTTCATGTACAAACTTGTCTTAGGAGAGACTATTTCTTCATGTAGAAATTTGTCTTAGGAGAGACTATTTTAAACATATTTTCTATATTACGGGTTTCCTGTTAAGAGACATGTCAAGAAAATCCTATTGAAAATTGTCTTGAAAATAGTTCTTCATGTAGAAATTTGTCTCGGAGGAAACTATTTGAAACAAATTTTCTATATTGCAGGTTTCCTGTTAAGAGACATGTCAAGAAGGGTACCTTGGGAGATATTCTCCGTATAGAGTTCCCCTGGAAGACATCTTTTAGTATAGAAAAGTCTCTTAGAATTAGTATTTTCACATTATACTTTTTTATATAGAAAAGATCTAGGAAAGATAATTGTCATACATAAAATGTATGTAATTTTTTCTGTATAGAAAGTAGAAAGTTTTTAGGACCAGACTTTTTTATATATACTCGTAGAACTCTCAGGGAAGAAAATTTATTTAGAGAAATTTGTTTTCTAAGAGAATTTTTGCAATGAAATTTCATTTTTGAAGACAATTTCATTCTAAAATAGTGTCGTGCAAGATTTTGTCCTTGTATAAGTCGCTAGGAATACACTTTTCGAACAGAAATATCAGTTGACGTACAGAAAACTTTTTTTTAGAAAACTTGCTATATATAAGTCCCTTGGAAGACACATTTCTTACAAAAGAGTTGGAAGAAACTCTTCATAAAAACTAATCACGTAGGTAAGCAATATAAATAAAAATTGAATGGGATTGTTTGCTTACTATCACTGAGATAGTTGTTATAGGTTAATTGTCATTTAACAGTTGTTTTCAAATTTCCACATAGTTGAATTTTGCATTTAATCTAAAATTACTTAGTTAATCGTTGACGAGTTATAGTCAACGAGCCGTTAGTCAAATGAATCTCACAATCGAGATAGCTGAAATTTTACATAAAATCAACTATGAAATTGTTTTGGTGTTTGTACTTAGAAATGGAGGAAAACTTATATTGTTTTCATTTTGAAGTTAAGGGTTTTATGATAATTTAAATCTTTGAAGATTCTTTTTCAAGAAATTTAATCCTAATAAGCGATTCCTAAACACTTTCGTAAATAGTTCTCTTTATTTACCACTTAAATTAGTAATGCATAAATGTTCTGTGCTTAAATCGCTACAAAATGGCACATTATTTGGTACTGTGATATAATTTCGGAAAAAAAACAAAATGAGGAAACAACCGTATAGCTTTTAGACGGCTAACTCTAATTTCAATTAAAGATTTAGATGGCTATCTCTGATTTCAATTTCTGAATTTCTTAATGGATGTGTTGGCTAGCTTTAGTTAGGGTAAAAAAAAAATCGTTCTTTATATTTACCTTTATTTTCAACTTTACGTAATCATTAAAAAAACATTGTGAATCTCGGTGGGCGATGAGGTGCAAAGCGTGCAATTAACTGTTAACCAAATAGTTCTTGCATTAATGTCATAGTTTTACGGGCGGTGCGGCAAATAGCGCCATATTGTCGAAACTAAATAAATATCTTCGAGATCACGAGATTAAGTCGAGTTATGTCTTTCCATAACGAAATGTTAATTCGCTAGATTTCTATAAAAATACTTTTAATTAAAGCATAATAATAGGAACAAAATTAATTCATTCATTCAACAAGATCTACAATTTAACAACTGTAGAATGAGCATTGAATTGGCAATAAATTCTCTCTGGAGGGGGGGCTAAATTCATTTAATGCATCTAATCTGAAAACCCTGTGCGTGCCAGTACCGGGCGGCCCCCCCCCCCCCTCTTCCTACGCCTATGTGAATGGTTCCAAATTTAAAAATAATAATTATACTTTCTGAAGTCATCTTCTTAGAAACAATAGAAGGATCTATATGACTTTTGAAGGAAAAAGACTGACATTTGCTAACTTGAACAATTTGCACGTGTGGTACTCTAAAGGACACTGCCATTCCATTTTCATCTGCAGAAGTAAGTTGAATGCACAACGCGTTCTAAATTCTACTGAATTTAGTGCGTTTGATGTGAATCAAATATTATAAGGGTTAAATTAGTCCTTTTATATGGGAGGTACCAGAAAGGACTTGGTTCCCCGGGCTACAACGAACATGGTTACAATTGAGAAACATTTCAGCAACTGTAATCTGCGAATTGATTATTACATTTGAAATTTAAATTTCGATAAATCGGTCAATTTTTATGGGAGGTACCAAAATGGTGTTTTCGTTATTAATAGTTAGTTCCTCAAATGCATGATGTGTGCCCAATTTGAGTGAATTTAGCACAACCCAAAGGTATGATGTCAAGAATATATAGACCAATTCGGTCATTTGTATGGGAGGTACCAGAAAGGACGTAGTAATTTGGCCTACTTTTCTCAAGCTTTACTGAGCATTATCAGTTAGCTAAATAGACAAAAATCTCGATTATTATTGTCTTCTAATTAGAAATTGCAAAGGAAAGGTGTACCACTATATTAATTGCTAAGCTTGAACCAAATTTGATTGAATTTAGTGCAACAGAATAAAATATATAATGTGATTTCTTAAGATTTAGGGTTTTCAGGTTGGCAGCCCTGGCGTCCAAACGTCATCTGTCAAAGTGAAAAGTGTACAGTATACTCTGCTATTTCATCATGGAATGACTAACAAACGAGCAACGATTGCAAATCGTTGCAAATCGTTATCAAAATTCGTGCTCTGTGACAAATGTGCATCGTTTGATACGACCATTTTATGGTCGTCATAATCGATCTGCTTAATCAACAATTCGTGCTGTTATCTCCAAGTTTCGCACCAAATTTACTTTGTTGGACATAAAACCATCGACTCGCATGCCTAGAGTGCGTACCGAAGAAAATATTGCAGCCGTAGTGACCAGAGTTAATGACGATCGTGAAATGCCAATTCGTCGCCGTTCTCAGCGATTGGGCATGTGTTACTCAACCACAAGGATTTCTTTTACCCCAATTGGCTGAGTTGAACTTGGTTGACATGTGGTTTCATCAGGACGGTGCAACATGCCACACTGCTGGTGAAACAATGGATATGTTGAGGGATGAATTTGGTGAGCAGCTTATCTCTCGATTTGGTCCTATGAGTTTACCCCCAAAATCTTGCGATCTAACGCCTCTTGGTTATTTCTTGTGGGGTTATGTCAAGTCGTTAGTCTATGTGGACAAGCCGAACACTATTGAAGCCTTACAGGATAACATGACACGCGTTATTCGTGGAATACAGGCCGAAATGCTCGAAAAAGTGACGAAAAATTTGACCTGCCGAATGGACATTTTGAGACTGAGCCGCGGACAACATTTGCATGAAATTATCTTTAAAAATTAAATGGCAAAGACCAATTTATCGATTCCAATAAAAAATTTGAACATATGATGCAAATTTGAGCGTTTTATTCGATTAAAAAAAATACGATTAAGAAATCACCCTATGTAAGGCTAAAAATCGATGATTTAATTGGTTATTTGTATGAGATGTAGAGAAAGGGGCAGGATAATATGACTAACTTTTATTCTCGGAATTAAATTTATCAAAATGATAATATATACAAAATTTTACTGAATTCTGTACAACGGATTGAAAAATATGAAGCTGAGAATATAAGAGTTATATTGGGCATTTGTATGGGAGGTACTAGAAGAATGATTGCTAATCGGCCCATTTTTTTTAGAAATTTTGACAAGAGTTACAAAATCAATACAATGAACAAAACTGCAGCTTACTCCTGTTAATGAATTAGGAGTTATAGGGGAAAAATTAAACTCAGAAAGCAATTAAATTTGTATGCGAAACAAAAGAATGTACAGAATCCACGAGTATTTTACGTGAGCCTTGCCGTGAAGGCCTTAACCACGGTGTGTTAATCACACTGGGCATATTACAATGCGATTGCCAGAGTCCCCCTCTGGGATAGTCAAGTAAACAAGGATTGCCTAGAGATAGGAGTCGACAATTTTGGTGGTAAGTTATCGCAATTGTCGACACTTTCTTCCAGCCAGAAGATAGCAAATTGGCGGAGGCGAGGACTATCTTACTACCTTTGCTACTCTGTGGATCTGTATCACCCGCTTACAATTCAGCTCCACATTCGAGCACGAAGACCTTATCACCAATGTCGGTTTCAATCAAAAAGCCGTGTGATTTTCCCACTAGGACTCCAACAACAAATGATCAGGCGTGAACTCAGTTCCGGGGCCTGGTAATTCCCGTGCTAATGGCCAAACTTACCGATGGGAGCTGCGCAGCTAAGCTGCTACCAAATTGTGATTTATACACCATACTTCACGGGATTGGTCGCCCTGCGGCAAAAGAGTATAGACTGGAATTTTTACACACCTGCAGGTGCGGAGATCCCGGAAAGATGGAATGGTCGTTACTACAGTGCAAGGATGCCGTACCCTCATCGGTGGAAGACGGGAAAAAACAGAGAACGGTGAACTTCAACCATGTAATATAGATGTGGAGTTCCCAGGCCTGTCTATACTCCCGAGAGACCTCTAAGACACAGACAAACGGCAACCATGTTATATAGAAGTGGAGCACCCAGGCATGCCTGTACTGTCGAGAGATTTCTAAGACACAGACGAACAAAGTAGGAACCAGAAGGTACAATTTCAATTTCCTACTACGATCTGTGTCAAGTTTTAAGATGTTTATTTAGGCTTTAAGATAGTTATCGTGTCTACCAGCGAGCCAGCCAAACAGGCGGATATCGCTTAATCGACTAGGACAATCATGAATTAAATTTGATTAAACGCTTTCTTCTGGGTGTTACATTTTTGCCAAATCAAATGATATACACCTTCATTCTTTTGGGTGAAAGTATATGTAATATATATAGTATATGTAATATATAGTATATGTAATATATAGTAATATATAGTATATGTAATAACAAATCCATTTCAAGTAACGATAACACAAAACCGAATATTTTCCAATTAAAAGGATTTTTACTAATTATTAAACTGTTACATTTCAAGTTTGTGTCAGAGACAAGTCATCTGATACATGTAGATGTTGAAATTCCCAAGACTTTTTACAGTTCACTTTTGGCCATTGTAAAAACGTAGATTCCCATGAAAATCTAGATTTCAACAGACTCTATTGTTGTTTGCCATCTAGTCGAGCGAGGCTTAGAGAGCAGCAGCAACAACAAAGGTATGCATTAAAATTAATTTTCTAAAAAAAAAGTTTGTATTGTCGTACACGAGTGTATATTTGTTATAGTAGAGTTTCTTTGCTGCCGTGTTAATCTTTCGTACTAGAACTTATAAATTATCAAATTCTGCTAAAGGTGAAATAACAAAAACATCACTAGCGGCAGCAGCAGCAGCAGCACAACTGGCGCAACTGTTCATGACACGAAAACGTAAAATTACAACTTATCACAAAATGTACAAAAATCCTATTCCATGTGAAAATCTAGAGAATTTACAATCCATTGTACTAGAATAGCAATACGTACAGCTGGAGGAGTCAGTCTATGGGCCATCGTAACTGGCATTAGCAGTGGAAGGCTGCCCTAGCAGATACTCGTCTAGATTTATAATCCAAGCAAAAGTAATTAAGTTTAATTAACGTTATGCAGCTTGTTCATATTTTAGGAAATATTGCACAATATTGATTAGACACCATTTGTTTCTGACGATTTCCCTCATTTATAAACTGTCAGCTTCTTTATGTGATCGTCAGATTGCATGTTGGCTGGCCCTGCACTCATTTAACTACAACAATTTGTTTGGTGGAGGCTTCAAATAAAGAAACTAACATTTGCAATTTCTTTTCCCCATCTGAACTTTATATGCTGAGCATGAAGTTCATTGCCCGTTTGAAAGTTTCTTAATTGGATGTGAGAGATTTTTGCAAACTAATTTTGCTACTTTTCCTTTAAACATCAAAAAAGACTCCACCTTTACCATGTTTTTTTGTATGTATATGTGGGCACTGCACTGACTGAACGTGGTGTATGTGGAAGTAACCACCAATGGCATTTGAGCATGATTTGAACCATACTTGGCACTTAAACAATTGGCTAGAACTGGAACTGGTTTTTCTGTAGTTATTTTCCCTCTCTGTCTTACATAAAATAAAAATGTAGAAAATGAAGGGGAAATGATCAGAAGGCAAATGGATGGAAGTTGTAAGAAAAACAGAAATGAATTCGAAATTATACGAACATAAGTATTAAAATAATAATTAGTTTTAAAATTTCGAGTTGATTGCAGGCTAATTCTGTAGTCTTGGCCCAATTAGTAAAAATTGTTTGATGTACAATGCTAACACATCGACCAATAAATCCCTGAGAAAAAGTTGTTATTTGCAAGATTCGCCTTTTAAGGTTTTGATTAGGTAGGATTAGGCTTTCTTTTCACGATGAAAAAATTCCACGAAACATTGTTTGCTCGTGAAAAACTTTCGCGGCCTTGCCAGCTTTTTTCGTCTTGGTTTCCAACATTTAAATCCGAACAGCTTATGTTTTTACGTCACAATATGTTCGGTTATAAAATATACAGAGTTATCCATTTTTCAATTTCAAAAGTAAAGTTAAATAAAACACACATAAAAATCATAGTTTCGGTAGAATTTTATTTTCGTTATAAAACTTGGACCTTGCCATTATGTACGAAATACGATGTCGTTCAAATGACCGCCACTGGGTTGGTTGCAGCAGTGGATCCCAATGACACCTCCAGACCATAATGCGCACCAAACAGTCACTTTTTCCTGATATAATGGCTTTTCCACAATCACTTCTTGGTTTTTCGATCCCCTAGTGAGACAATTTTGCTTGTTGACATAACCACCGAGAGGGTAATGAGCTTCATTGTTAAAGAAAATGTTGTTGGGTTGAAAACACTCGGTTAAAACACCATTTTTGTAATAAGTTTCAACTATTTGTGCGCTTTCCTCGGTTGTTAACTGTCCATATTCACAAATGACAAACTTCTCACTAAATAAATAACACTTTAAATGACAGGTACTTAACAGCTACTACCCTTACCTTGTTGGATTGAAAGCCTACATTTTAAATACAACTTTTGTAATGAGTTTTAACTATTTTTAGGCTTTCTTCGGTTGTTAACGATTCACATTCGCTAATGGCAAACCCATCACTAAATAAATAGCACTTCAGACGACAGGTATGTAACAGCTGATAGCCTTGCCAGACTGGCGGTCTTGAACATGGGTAATCTTTTTATTTCAAAATCCCAACAATTTATATATATTAAATTGATTGTTTTTATGTTTTGTATAGGTATAATTGTGTTTTTGTTCCGAATAAGCATCTAATCTAAGATCCAGAAGGGCAATATAAACTATATTAAGTCCATACAACTAACTAACAATTTTTTCTAATGATTTGTAAAGGGTATACACAAGAAATTTGTTAATTGTGTTACTTTTTTAAGAATTTGCTAAAATGGATAAAGTTAGGTTAAGATTAGGAATGACTTAAGTTGCCATATCGCATGAACTATTAACGGCATGAGTTGATATGTGTTTAATTGATATAGAAAGCGACATGTCCTGGCAAAAGGCAGGCGGTACCACGCTGGAATTTAAAAAATCTAGCGGCCAAACCAATCGCCATTGAAATTTGTGATCATACAAGTATATTGCTGCGAATCACAAAATTGTGAGGTTATAATTGGAGAAAAGAACATAGCTTCGCCCATGCTACACAAAGATTTAAACTGCCATATCTAATAAGCTTTTAGAGATCAACAAATAAGATTTGTTAAGAAAGCCATCGGCGTTTGACACTTTGGAACGATATTCATAAAATTCTAATAATGCTAATTAATGACCAAACCAGATTACTGCTAGAAAATGTTAAGCAAATAGTCGTAATATTGACAATTTAATCCTGGTTCGATTTTAGACAGGGATCTAAGCGTTATACGTTATATTAAATTGGCAACCCTGATAGGTACTCATGGACACATCTCACCACTCATGGGTAATGTGCTACTGAAATCTACACATTACACCAGTGCCGCTGTAATAAATTTTATTCGAAGAAAATACGACCTAATTGAGGCTTTCTTCAAGCTGAAATAACTTGCAATGATATACGAATACTCAGCGAAAAAAATTTGTGAAAAAAGAACAAGAAAAAAATCTTAAAACTAAATGTAAATTTTGCCTGCTCAACAGGTTGAAAAAAGCTAAATTTAACAGGAAAAAACGCTAAAGTAAGTAAGTACCGACAAACACAATTCACTCATGGGTATTTGCACGCTGTGGTGGGTAGTTAAACAAGGCGGCAATAGTAGTATGTAGATTCCCCTTGTATTACCCATGGGAAATGAGTTGCCGCCTTGGGTAACTACCCACCACAGTGTGCAAATACTCATGGGTGGATTGTGTCTTGGGTAAATACCCACCACCGTGTGCAAATACTCGTGAGTGGATTGTGTCTTGGGTAACTACCCACCACCGTGTGCAGTTAAAAAATCACTATATGAAAATCGATCACAATTTGGAAATGAGGCGTTCAATTACAAAAATATCACAATATTTAATCTCCATATCAGTCCGTAATAATCCCGGTAAAAAATGAGCATCCAGGAAAGTTAAAAAGATTCGCTGAACGTGATCTATAAGTGGTGAAAAATTGGATAATCATCGATGAATTTAACATGGTCCTGTCATAGAAGGATGCTGTTATTGACACATTTTCACTAGATCATCTAAAGCAATAAAAACTCTTTAGATCATTTTTCATGAATTTTTTTCTTTTAATTAGAGCTCTTATAACCGATTAATTTAAGTTATTAGCAAACAACAATTTTAAAAATATCTTAAATAATCTTAAGTTTCTGCTTCAGCAACAAAAAAAAAGTATGTTTACCATTCTTAAGACGACTGCTGGTTATAATGCATTAATTTCATCAGTCCCTTTGGTGTAATTAAAAATAGATTCCCAAGGAGCGAAAAATTTGTTCATATAGCTTTTGTGGAAGCTATGAAAATACTATTCTTATACCTATAGAATGGCTTCCACTTTTTTTTTTGCTAGGAAGCGATGACATCAACAGTTAAAAAAATTGCTGCTTTGTTAGTTTGCGATTTATGGCTATGTGTGCATTACGGCGAATTTTAAAATTAGAGGTTTTTTCGACTTAGCTTAGCTATTTATCATTTGCAAAATAATGACAATAGCGCGATAGAAAAGTCTGCCACGCGGTATTTAATCCCATTTAAATTTTAGCGATCCATTACGACAGCGATTTTTTTTAATTCGTAATTTTTGGGGCAGAAACAGGGTAAAAAGAGTCATATCCAGTATGATCGCTCAGTGCGAATGAATGAATCACGAAAATTTGTGCCCATAATCCACTTATTGACTAAATATGCCATAAGGAGGGAGTTTTCAATTCGAGAATAAAAACATATTAAAAAGGGAATAAAATGGTACCATTGGTCAGACTAACCAGTTAAATCTAGAGTTATGAGAATTGGTATGAAATTTTCCGACCTTCTTATTTTCAGGGGTAAAATAAAGGTAAGAATGTAAGAAAATTGAACCACAAAAGTTTGATTTCAGATATGCTAATAATATATAATGATAATAATTGGGAGTGCTCATGCACCTTGCATAGACGAGCGGTAGAAAGAGTATTTTTCAAAATTTGTACTTTTATTGAACAAAATTGAAATGAACGGGTGAAAAATGGTACCTTCATCCAGTGCAAAAGACTGAGATTAAAGTCATCAATATTAAGGCACACATTCTTCTTACGCAAGGGGTGCATAACAAGGAAAGATGTAATGAAATTCTTACTTTTATGTGCAAAAGAGGGCCAGAAATATTATTATCGCTAATAATAATGACCGAACATAAAGCTATGGATGTGACTTCGTATACTCTACTCTAATTTTAAAGTGTAATTGTCCTCAAAAAATTGAATTTTCAAAATTTCCACTTATATGGCGTACAACAATAAAAGGGGACAAAATTGGTATCATAGCCAAGTACAAAAGAGTGAAACTAGAGTTCTGACATTAGATGTTCAATTTCACCTGTCAGTGTGGATAAACAATGGATTTCTAAATATTCAGGTCGAAAAAGTGAACGAATAGGGATCAAACAATCAGAAAGAGACACAAAAGTGGTACATTGGACTGAAACAAGCAGCTGAAGTTAAAATCATGCCGTTGAGAGCGTAAGTTCTTTTGTCAATGTATGCCCGAAATGAAGAGGAATTCTCGGAAATTCTTACTTTTAGCTAAAAACGGGAACTAAAATGCCAAGAAATACGATCATTCCACAAAAAAGTGGCTGCAGCTGAAGGTATTTTGAAATTCACTTTTTATGAACAGAGAATAAATGGAATGGTTGAATACCGCAACTGAAAGGATGAAACTTAAGGAGCGCATTCCTCTTGCAGCGTATTCGCAATTTGAGAATGGATTTTACGAAAATTGCCTTTTCAGTGGAAAATCATGCAAAAATGATGCCTCCGTCCAGAGTGTTTATAAAGTATGCTACATTGTCCGAAATTTGAATTGTTAAGAGATTAAGATAAAAAAAATTGTGAAAAAAGTTAAAGTCACAATCAAGAAAATTGGCAAGATTGCAGAATAATTCGACTGCTGATCAAATTTTTTTTTCATTACTCGTGCTTGCGATGTAGCAGACACTTGCTAGTTCTATATAATGGGGAATTCTATATAATCAATTTTGATAGCACAATAAAGAACGAAATTAAAGAAATATAAATTAAAAAATATAAATAGCGACCATATTATAAAATCATGAGTATCATCAAGTCCACTAGACGTGCTAGCGAGTAGTAGAAGCGAAAAGTTGCCAAAAATTCTGCCTAAATCCTCTACAAGCGAGGATTATTAATTTTTAACTAGTGAATTAAATGATTGGATTGAAACTAATTTTGGATTTTTTCTTTAATATAAACACGACCACAGATTTTTTTACAATTAGCGCACAAGTTATTGTTTCATAGATGAACACTTAAATTTAAGTTTCTTATTACAATACAAATTAACGCAATATGACACATTCCCCTCCTATTATTTCGCAAATATCTTGCCAAGCTGGAGCTTATATGAGGCCCGGAGATATTACAGTAACCTTGCATTGATTGGCATTAATAGTTTATATTAGCTATATTTTACCCATTGTTATATTTGTTTAGGATTTCACAAATATTTATTTGTAGTCCATACTTTTTCTTTATAATATACATATTTGTGCAACAGATAATTCTTCGTATCATAACAAGTCTCGTAAAATAAAAATAGGATTTTTTAGTTACAAAAAAGAACGACATTACAATTACCACATCCGGTTTAATATCTTGATCACAAAACATCTCTGTCACCTTATGCTAAATACAACTTTGTAATTACAAAGAACGGTAGTGTAAACACGGCTTGTAGTGTTGGGAAACCTCGCATATTCCAACGTTAACATTAATGTAATTAATTCATATTTAGTACAATTAATAACTAGTACGATTATTTTAATATTTTTCAGACGGGAATATAGAAATATTAGCGTGATTTCAGGCAAAACAATGTTGATATTGGTGTCTACCAGTCATGATATGTTTTGTTTTTGTTTTACGTGTGTGGATGTGAGTGCATTGTGAAATGTTGGTAAGTAAGTGCTTTAGTGTCAGCAATATTGCCAGATCACTGAATTTTAGGGTATTATCATGCTGTATGGAAGACACCTTAGATTTGAATATTAGGTTTAAATTACTGGAAAATAATATAATATAATACATTTATATGCAGCTTTTTCGAAAACAATTTAAAATAAAAAAATCAATCATATCGAGTAA
>JAHXMU010000011.1:1079566-1168249 GCA_019455685.1 Philornis downsi
TTAGTCTCACCTGTAGTCCGAAGCATTCCCCAGTTCCAAGCGCCTCTTCTCATCCGATGATAGACCCGCTAGAATACAGTAGAATATGTGATAGTTGCGTTCACTTGGATTTTGAGACACAATGCGTGATTTCTCCAAGAGATATTGTTCAATTTTGGCCCCCCTCTATAACACCATTGGCACTAAAGTGTATATCAATATATTTGCCGAACCTGGGCGGGGGAGGACAGAACAGATAAATAGCTTAGCTTTGAAAGCTGGGGAGCTTTATATGTTATATTTACAACTATACCTTGATGAATTGTCATTCCTCACAGTCTTGGCATTGCCAAATGCCTCCAATATGGGATTGGCTTCCAGAATTTGTTGTTCAATCCACGAATGCTTACCGCTGATTGCTGCTAAATATTGTAGAATCAATTTTGTGCTTTCCGTTTTGCCGGCTCCCGATTCGCCTGATATAACAATACATTGATCTTGGCGATAGCGTTTCATGTGCGCATAGGCATTGTCGCCAATAGCGAAGATATGGGGCGGCAATTCTCCTATTTTACGCTCTTTGTAAAGTTTGATTTGATCCGCTGTGTAAATGGGCAATATTTGGTATGGATTAACAGCCACCAAAATCGAGCCAGTGTAGGTCTGAAAGGAAAATAATTAGAACCACTATTTCTTTGATGGATTAAGCTAAATTACAGCTTACATAAATCAGGTTGTCTTTATATCTTATGAGCAAATTTCTCAAAATACCCGCCTCATGTAGATCTCCTAATGAGATCATATCTTCCACACCCTGAACCGAGGACGCATGCATGGCCTTAATGCGCCTCTCAGGCGACAGCCATATCTCGTCGCCGTCGTCATCACGTACTTGGATGCGTCTTCCCTCTGCTGAAATGACACGAGCTCCAATGGCTACATCGAATTCTCTGCCCGAAGCGGGTTCTATCCAGATGTAGTCACCCTACAATAAAAAGAAAACCAATAAAATATGTAAGGAGTGTTTCTTCCATTGAGTTTTATTACTTATTTGCTACGAGGTGTTCTAACAAAGTGCTTAACTTAAATAAGTCCCTGTTCTTTATGCCTCATTGGCGACCCTTAGATTTCCATGACCTTGCACCGTGGAATTGTTATTATTTACAATAGTTTTTCAAGGTACTTTAACTCATAACATGGAAAATCTAAAAAAGAAACACACAGTCATTGAAGTTAACAATAAGAGAATTCTAACTCATACGACAGGCAGATTGTATTGCACTGTAAAGAATTGTTTTTTCTTCTATGTATGGCGTTAAATGTAAATGTGTCTGTCTGTCTACACTTGTGTATTGGTTGACAGGAAACATGAAATTTAAGGTAAGTTTAAACCAGCTGCAATAAAAGAGCATAACTAACCGCAACATGATTTCAGTAGGTTCATTCATGATGTTATTCATGCGAGGTTCGTTCTTAAAGTTCTTTTTAAGTCTTCACAACTGAATTAACACAAAGTTACAGTCCCTAAAATGACAAAAGTTTAAGTGATTCATGGGCCCCTTTTAAACTTTGGCCTCAGCCGTCCTCCAATCTCTTGTTCCGTTTATCCTCTACCCAGCTCATACAACCAGTATATTTCCTCTTTCAGTTTCAGATCGCTAGGTTCATTCTGAATTCTATTAAGGGGGAATTTCTCAATTATAAAACAATTTTATTTAACCAATAACAAACCACAATAGCAAAAAAAAAAGTGAAAAGTTTTCAATCGCAGAAATCAAATCCTTGGCAAAATCGATAGTGCGAATGAATCGAGAGGCGAATATCAACATTACTGGTACTTGAAGATTGCTTATTCTGAAGTATTATATTATGATAGTAAGTAATTTCCATGCAGTCTCAACAATAGTATACTAAAGGGTTATCCATTTGGAGGTTTCAAAACCGCCGGTCTGGCAAGGCTGTCAGCTATTAAATACTTATCATCTATAGTGTTATTTATTTAGTGAAAGGTTTGTCATTTACGAATATGTATCGTTTAGCAACGGAAGGACACGTAAAAATAGTTAAAACTACTACAAAAGTGGCGATTCAAACGTGGGCACTTTTCATGCATTACAAGGTGATTATGGTCGTCATAATCGACCCGTTGAGCAAAGAATTTTTAAGATTATAAAGAAATTTGAAGAAACTGGAAGCGTAACAGATGTGGTCAGGCCTGTGCATCATCACAATATACGCACTATCGAAAATATCGCTTATATTAGCGAAAGTGTTGCGTACAATCCGAAATTTAATTCAAAGCGTTACGGCAGTATGATAACCGACTTTTTTGGCCTGCAATTGTAGATTATAAACTGGACGATATATGGTTTTAACAAGACGGTATCACGATCTTTTCTTTATTCCATGAGGAGTTTCCAGAAGCATAATTTCACGTTTTGGCAACAATTGGCCATCAAGATCATGCGATTTGACGCCGTTAGACTTTTTGTGTGAGGCTAGGGCAAAGACCGTGGTTTCGCAAATAATCCCCAAACCATGAAGCATTTGAAAACCAACATTCCACAAGTTATCGCCACAATAACGTCCGAAATGTGCGAAAAAGTGGTCTAAAACTACCTGCAATTAATCCAGAGGCGGTCAGTTAAATGCCATTGTATTTCGTACATAATGGCAAGGTCGGAGCATTATAATGAAATAAAAGTTTCACCGAAATATAGGCTTTTTCATGCGTGTTTTATTTAACTTTACTTTTAAAGCCGAAAAATGGATAACCAGTTAAAATGGAAAACTTGCTGGTTTAAGGTGATCGATAGAAAAAAACTAATGATTTGCCCTTATGATGATTTTAAAAGGCTTGTCTCCTCATGAAAATAATTTCAAAAGGCTCATGCGAGCGGCTGTTCAACTCCAAGTGAACAATGCATTTTCTGTAGATTAACGACTTATCGGTAAAGTTAGGTTGAAAATTTTCTGATGTAGAAGTAAACAGATTTGCTGGAAGGTGAATAGATTAACCGTAAACAATCATAGCCCTAAAAACCTAAAAACTTCTATATCAGCCTTGACTGCTAATCGAATGCTTAATAGACTTATCGGTAAATTCTCCGTCCAACTGGATGACCCCTTCTCTATGATAGAAGCCTTTAAGTTTCTATAGATGTGCCCCCACTATACCATTTGTCTAAGGCCTTCACAACTTAGGTCATGGAGGTCATTTATGGTCTATCATCTTCAAAATCAATTAGCTACATAAAATAAAATTAAATTCTCTATATGTACCTATATATAAAAAAAAAAATAAATGAAATACATTGATTAAAAAAAGCTATTTGAATTTCTTACTGTAGCACAATTGGTGAGCCACATCTATATCGAATCAGTCACAAATTGTGGTTGATTTTCTTTAAAATCGTCGTGCCATTCTCAAACATTTCTTTCACACAAAAGCTGTTCAATGATGGCGTTTTCCCACTTCCCAACTTTCACAACATCCTCCTGTTACTCTTTTGTGAAAAAAGATTTATATCTGTCACAAATTCCATAAAACGTTTACGACAAAATCCAATTTCCTTTACTGCAAACGATACATTGTTAGCCCAAACTATGATATAATTTTTATGAGAAACAAGAAAAGTTTGTAAAAAAAATATTTATTTCGTTTATCGCGAATGCATATAATGCATATAATATTTTTATTATAGGTTTCATTACTAAAATATACATATACGTTACTAATAAACTTATATATTGTATGTATATATATATACATATATTACTAATGCTGTCGTATTCAATTTTATTTAAATTAATGGATCGTAAGCTATTTTCTATTATATTTTCTTTGCATACAACTGATAAATTGAAAGAATCTGAAGGAGCCTCAAAATTGTCGTAGTTCTTTTCCATAATACTCGTATTATAATGTAAATAATGTTATATTTCGAAATTAAGACATAACATTTTTCGTCATAGTTTATAATGATGTATACATCGTATATATATACACGAGTATATGCAATATACAGGGTGTCCGTCGGAGGTATACTACTTTGTTTGTTTATAGTTTTTGATTAAATGAAAGAAAATGGATCTTATATTGATAAGTGTTTTATTTAATGCCGGCAATTATGTATGGAATACAATATCAGATAAATGTCCGCCTCTGTTAGCCTCTCAAATGCGAGACCTTTTGAGCACATTTTTCATTACATTGTCACACATTTCACGCGGTATTTCATTAATTTCATCACGAATATTTTGTTTGAGTGGCTCAAGCGTTTCTGGTTTGTTTGCATAAGCCTTGGATTTCAGACATCCCCACAAAAAGAAGTCCGGAGCAGTCAAATCAGGCGACCGTGGAGGGCAATCAATATCACCATTTCTTGAAATAACTTGTTGTGGAAAGAGGTCTCGCAGTAATTCCATTGTAATCCTGGCTGTATGCGATGTGGCACCGTCTTTGTTGATACCAAATGTTAGTCAAGACCAAAGCATGCAGTTGTGGCTTTAAAAAGTTTTCAATCATATCACGATATCGCCGCTCCCCATTGACAGTTACTGTTACGCCGTTTTCAGTTTCAAAGAAGTGAGGTCCAATGATTCCTCTTGACCAAATTGCACACCAGACTGCCACTTTCAATGGATGTAAAGGTGACTGACGAATAATTTGAGGGTTTTCCATTGCCCAGAATCGACTATTCTGTTTATTGACATATCCACTCTCATTATGATTTTTTCATGAAAATCGGGGTTGTCATGAGTTGTAACATCCAATTGGCATATTTACGGCGGCGTAAATGGTCTTATGGAAGAAGTTCTTGTGTCAACTGAATCTTAAATGGAAACAAACGGAAATCCTTGTGCAAAACTGTGGACAAAGTTGTTCTTTGAAGACCAAGCTCCTGAGCACGGCATCGAATTGAGGTTGATGGATTGTTTTGAACACTTTCTTGAGCAGCAGTCATGTTTTCAGTCGATCTTGCAGTACGTTGTGGTTCATGCTTGGCCCTATCAGCTACGGACCCTCTTTCCTCGAAATCATTCACTACACGATAAATAGTGCGTCCTGTTGGCACGTTGTTCCTCCCAAAAATTTCACGTAACTTTCTCATCGTCACAGTAATCGATGATTGATTTGGATAAAATGTTTTAACGATTAAAACAGGTTGGATTATCGAATATTTTTCTATAATAAATTTGCCACGTCTCTACTTCACGATTGCCAAATATGAACTGTCAGGACTATTGTTTACCAAAATGGCGACAAAACATAGTAGTATACCTTCCCGACGGACACCCTGTACAAGTTACTTTATTATTGGAATATAATAAATACAAAACACCCGAGCCTTAACATTTTCTCAGAATACTATACAAAGCTTATGCGGCTTTTACCTGATATAAATTTAAATATTCTTTGTCCATATTAGGAACTTTTTCGTGATGAAAATGTTTTTGTGATATCATCATAATTGAGAAGAGAATGTGACATTTGAACTGAATATTCAACCGTCAAAGTTTGAATTATGTTATTTTTACAATTTGTTGAATAAGCAGTCTTTTTGAAATTCTATGAAATGCTTGAAATCTTATAGACCAATTTTAGACGTATAATATGAACAATGGAGCAGGAAATTACAGTTAGAATTTAGGTTTTTTTTTTCAAATATTCATATACAAAAAAAAATATTAGTTTCTATTTAGTATTGTACTTTAAATGTTTATGCGGCCTATCATTCACAATTTCCAAAAGATAAAAATTAATAATTTCTCTTAGGTGTAATTACAGTTCCCAGTCTTCAATCTTTCGTGGAATTTTGTCTCCAATTAATAAGGAAAACAAATTTAGAAATTTCAAAAGCATTCATCTTAATCGTATTTTTTTGTTTTTTTTTTTTTAAGTTGGTCGGAATTTAGCTATAACGGTTTATTACTCTTTGACAATTCGTAACTACAGGACGTTGGCAAATTTTTATAGGAAAAATGGTAAAATAATAATATTTAGCGAGGAAAATATCTGCTAACAATAGCGTACGGTGCATAATGTCAAATGCAAAGTTTGGTATGAAATTCGGCACATATATGTATGTATATCTGTCGCAGTGCTAGCAACTTAGAAAAACAAAAAAAAAAACGTTTTGGACACACAGTACTTACGAGGACCGATCGACTTATATATGGTGCCCATAGTTTGAAAAAAAAAAATGTTTTGCTGAAAAGTGCCAACCTTATAAAACAGCCACGCCACGTTGTTTAGTATTTTTATTTAAGCCGTCAAAAGTAAACGATCTTAGTGAATTTGAAAACATGGAAAAAATTATTCAACGTCATGTAATTAAATATTTCCAGATTCTACTCTGGGGAAGTCTGCTCCTTTGTTTGCGAAATGAAAATATTGGGTAGCAGAGTTTAAACGAGGCCGTACGAGCTGTCAAGACAAACAACCGCCGGACACGGTTAAGAAAAATCCACAAAATGGTATCGCATGATCCTCGATTGAAGGTGTATGTGAGCTAGCTGAAATCGCATATGGGTCGAAGATTTGAAGATAACAAAGCTGTGGCGAAGATGGGTGCCGCGTTTGCTTTCAATAGATCAAAAACAGTGTCGTGAAGGTGTTTCAGTACAATGTTTGGCGATGTTTCACCGCAATAAAACCGAATTTATAACCATAGATGAAACATGGGTCCACCACTTCACTCCTGAAACAAAGGAACACTCAAAGCAGTGGACTGAAATGGGAGAATCGTGTCCAAAGCAGACGAAGACGGTTCCATCTGCAGACCAAGTCATGACGTCTGTTTTTTGGAATGCGCATTGGATTACTTTTATTGATTATCTTCAGAAAGGAAAAATAGCATTTAGATCATAAAATTATGAAAAAAGGCCGCATTTGGCGAAAAAAGAACTGTTGTTTCATCAAGACAGTGCTCAAGTTCACACATCCATTATTGCGATGGCCAAAATTAATGAATTAAAGTGGGGATTGCATCATCACGCACCTTATTTGCCAGATTTAGCTCCCTGGGACTATTTTCTATTTCCAAAATTTGAAAAAATTGGTTCGGTGACAAAAGATTTGTTAACCATAACGAGGTGGAGTCTGCAGTTGATGGCTAGTTTAAGGAGTTTGACAATTTTTACTTGAAACAGGGTATAGAAGCTACTGAATATCGCTGGAAAAAATATATCGAGGTAAAAAGAGATTATGTTGTAAAATAAAGAAAATTGTTCCCAACTTTTTTGTGTCCTCTTTGTTAGGTCGGCTAGTTATGAGACCACCCTCATATGTTAACAAGCACCTTAACCTCCAGTATCTTGAAAAATTTAAATATTATTGCTACCGGCTTTTAATACGTCGCTTACTTCCATGACATCCCTCGAAAAGAAATCTTTTGCTTCAATGATATTCAATATTGAATACGTCAATTTTTCTTATTTACTATTGAACTGCATACATATGGAAAATCTAGTTTGAATAGTGTGACATTTAAGCAATATTTTGGAAGATTGTGGCACTCTTGCTCTCTCACTTTTCTATACTCGGCTGGTATTTTCAGTAACACGTTTTCCAGCAATTGTCTAAATTTGCCGCTAAGTTGGCTTTTGCGTTTTTCCAATTATATAACTTACTAAATTTTCATCAAAGTGGAGCCATTTTCCTAATCAAACAATAATAACAATAACAACAACAACGGCTCCAAACATTGACCTAAATATTTTTTCAAGTGTAACGCACCAGACAATACAATTTGTTTTTATTTCAACTTTTTCATGATCGTTCATTGGATCGTCGTCGCCATACTCGAATGAGTAATTTGGTAGTTTTAATGTTTTACGTTTTTATGGTGGTGCTGGCGGTGGTGGTGATGGTGGTGTTAATGTTTGTAGCGATTCATTAATTTTTATTATTTGGTTGGTTTAAATAAAAAAAAAAAATGCTGAATGCACTTTTACAATATTTGAAAATTTAAGTGCGGCCAACATAATGGGTGAGATGGATGAGTAATATTCGTTATAAGATAAAACCCTAAGATTCAAATTGAGATTTAAGCACATCTTTGATTTGATTTTGATTTGAAAAAAATTAATTGTTAATGAAAAATGCTGAATTTATACTAAGTTTATAAACAACCGATTTGGTGAAGGCAAACAGTTATTTGGTAGGTATATCGAAATTTTAGTAATATCTTGAAATTGAGCACACTCAAAAAATTTCGTAGTTGTGTAGTTAAAGAATTCAGTAGTGGATTTCCAATAATTTTAATATATTGGAAATCCACTACTGAATTCTGAATTATTATAATTACTGGCGACTACTTGGTTAGTTACTACCAAACTTTTTATTGGTGAAATTGTAAACAAATTTTGTTGTTTTTTTTAATGTGTTATGATAAAAATAAGCATCACATAAAGATGTGAGGAAAATGTTATATAGGTTATCCATTTAGTGGTTTCAAAACAGCCGGCTGGCAAGGCTGTCAGCTGTTAAATATCTGCCATCTAAAGTGCTTTTTTTTTAGTGAAAGGTTTGCCATTTACGGTTATGAATCGTTTAACGTTTAACCGAAGAAGACGTAAAAATAGTTAAAACTTACTATAAAAGTGATGTTTCAAACGTGGACACTTTACGTGCATTACGTGGTGATTATAGTCGTCAGAGCCGACCCATTGTGCAAGGAATTGCCAAGATTATAAAGAAATTTGAAGAGACTGAAAGCGTTACAGATGTGATCAGGCCTGTGCATCATCGTAATGTACGAAAATATCGCTTCTGTTAGTGAAAGTGTTCCCAGCAATTGTCCCTATCTTACGGCTTATTATGGCACATTTTGCATTGGATTGCAAATCCAAGAGAGTCCAACCCAGGCAACAATTAAAGCCATCTGGCCATACACAATGCAGTAGATATGCTGATTGGGTGCTACAGCAACAACGCTGATTTTTTTAGCCTGTAATTGGAAATTATGAACTGGCCGATACGTGGTTTCATCAAGACGGTCACGGGAGCCACACAACACGACTGATTTTGGCTTTATTGCATGAGAAGTTTCCAGAAAACGTAATTTCAAGTTCTAACGACGCCAATTGGCCACAAAGAACATGCAATTTAACGCCGTTAGACTTTTTTTGTGGGATTACCCCAAAGACCGTGTTTACGCAGATAATCCCCAAACGTTGGAGCATTTGAAAGCCGACATACGTCAAGTTGTCGTCGAGATACCGCTCAAAATGTGCGAAAAGATTGGTCTAAAACTACCTGCAATTAATCCAGAGGTGGTCAGTTAAATGCCTTTGTATTTCGTACATTATGGCAAAGTCCAAGCATTATAATGAAATAAAAGTTTCATCGAAATCAAAGCTTCATGTGTGTTTTATTTAACGTTAACTTTGAAACCGGAAAATGGGTAATCCTTAACTATGCTGACTTTCCATGGGATAACTCCATATCATATGCGGTAGAGAAATTGTAAGTTAAATTGTTTCACCAGAGGGCAGTACGTTTTTTCGCGAGGACAATTTCCGAACAAGGGTTTGTAAACAACTGTTTTATGAACAGCTGATTTAAACAACCGATTTTAATTGTAAATTTTCATAAGAGTTTGCAAACTTTTTAATGTCTTATTTCAATAATGAAATTGTAATAAAAAAAGACACAATATTACAAATACATTGACCGCGTTCTGTTGGTAACTTATACCTGTGTCACCATACAAATTCTGTCTTATATACGCTAACGGGAATAAATATCGACGCTAAGCGAAGACGAGAAAACGGTAGTAGAAAAATAACAATGGCAAAATAACAATCATTATTTTTTTATTGCAAATAATGAAAATTTTAAATGAAATTTTTAATGAAATGTAGTTTGAGGAAAAAAAACACCATGTAAACCGATAAAAAGTATCAATAAAGATATTACACATTTGAAGTGTTGCCAAGTGTATTCTGCCTAACGGCTATGGTTTTTCTCGGTGTCCTATACCGGTATCCTATAAAAGATAACAAGAAAACGCAGCCAATATCAAACATATGACGACTTAAAAAATGTGTTTTTCGATTGCTATACAAACATAGCTTGGCAGCACTGATTATTTCACACGAGGAAATTGTGTTTTCAAGTCCTAGAAAAAAAAAGACGGAAAAAAAGACGGAAAGCTAAGTGAAAATGAGACTGAACGAGGAAATTGTGTTTTCTAGGACTTAAGACAGAAAGTTAAGTGAAAATGACTCATTACTTAGCTATGCAGAAAATTGTTTAGTTTCCCATACAAAATTAACTAATTTTTACAACAAAAGAGCAAATATGCTTGCCATAGACGAACCCTACCGTATTCCTTAAACAAACTCAATCAATATCAGCAGAAAATAAATTCAAAATATCATAGAAATCACAAAAAGTTGTCAGAAATAAAATCTTTGCTTTGTTGGTTTGAACATTTTTCAAAACCCACCAATTGACTTATCGGTTTAATCCCAATAGAGGAGATACCATTCCCTGCTTTCCTTTTTTTTTATGTTGTAGAGCACTGCTGTAAAATTTTCCACTCCCTCCTTTAATAAGAAATATTTCGGATTTAAATATTTCACACACCCAAAAAAATTTAAATAGATATTTTTATCGTTTCAGCAATCTAGCTTTTCTCTCCCATCCGAATATGGAGAACTTCTCACATGTGGAGTTCGTTTTTTGCTTCACATACAGAACATATTTTCTAAAATTTATGAGTAGCAAGTTACAAGTTGGAAGTTGACTACCTGGTAGACTGTTAAAAAGATGCATATTTTTAGATAAAATACTTAAACGCTCTTCCATTTACCCTCCAACGATTTCTCACGGCTAATTTCCAACATGCGACCCTACCAGACAGTTTTTCGATTCTTATCATTTGGATTCCTGACAAATTAAGTTATAAAATATGACTAAAAAGGAAGGAGAAAGAGAGAAATACTTACGCGAGTAACGATCACCATTTTTATTGCCCTTCATTGACCATTAATTTGTGTCGAGTGAAAATTCAGCAAAATCTGAAATGAAAATAAGACAACATATGTTTTTTTTTGTGAGTGTAAATTACTAATATGATTTTCATAAAATAAGTAAGTACGTTTAAAGCTACATTCTTCCCTGGAAACAAGTCTTGTTACTCTCGTACATGTGACGAAAGCATCTTAACTAACCAGTCAGCCAGACAAACAAATAAAAATACTGAGAAAAAAATTAAGGTGAAGTTGAAGTTTACGGTAAATTAACGAACGAATACTTAAATGAACAATATCACACATGCACTCACACACGTAAGACATTCAACAATTCTCACAGAGAGACACATAAATATAAGTCGCACAACATGGGTGAGGCAGAGAACTGCATTGAGTATTTCCCGTGCAAAAGTAAGGCTTCGCTGTCTTTTCGCGATGAACCTCTATGTAAAAACTGGTAGTGAAATTTAAATGATAGGGGTTTTCACCAGACCAATACCATGTTTCTTGGCAAGGAAAATCTTCCTTCAGCGGCAATGCGAATTTTTATGCATTGGTTTCCAACACTGAAATCGGAGGAACTAACATTTTTACAGGTGTGTTCAAAAAAAAGGTGAATTTTCAAATTTCGCGGGCTACGTAAATTCGACTTTCGATTATTATTATTTTTATGTTGGTACACTCGTCTCGAAGATATGTTGACGGTTTTATCCATATAGCATGTTTAGTTTGTTTGTGAGAGGCATAAATAAGACAAGTGTTTTGCGTGTTCGGCGATTTTCTGCTATCGAAAAAAATAGATCAAAGAAGTTGCATCAAATTTTATTTAAAAAATGGAATTATGTGCCGAAAAACACTTGAAATGTTGACAGTGGTATACGGTGAGAGTACTCTGAGTCAAAAAAATGTTTACAAGTGATACAAGTTTTTCACAGAAGGTCGAGAAGATGTGAATGACGACGCTCGCTCTGGACGCCCCAGCACATCAACAACCCATGGAAATGTTAAAAAGTGAAGAAAATTGTTATGGAGAATCGTCGAATCACAATTAGAGAAGTTGCTGAGGAGATTTTGGAAATTTTTAGCATGAAGCGTGTGGCAGCGAAGTTCGTTCCAAAATTGCTGAATTTTAAAAAGCAACGTCGCAACGATGATCTAAATTTGCTTAAAAGGGTCATGACTGGTGACGAATCATGGGTATATGGTTATGACATCGAAACCAATGCTCAATCGTCCTAGTGGAAAGGCCCAGGAGAGTCAAGACCAAAAAAACACGCCAAGTTCGATCAAATGTTAAGGTTTTGCTCACCGTTTTATTCGCTCTTCACATGAGCGTATATGACCAAAATGGATACAAACGTATTTCACGCGCTCTTTATACCTTGTTTGTTAAGAGAAAAACTGGCAAATGAAATGACAGAGGAGCTAGATAAGTATTATGTCAACTCTGTTTAATCAAATGCAATAGTTAAGAGGTGGATATCGCAATTTCGGGTAGGCTGTAACAGCACAAATGGTGCACAACGTGTAGAAAGCCCGTCAGATGAGGATACGTTTGAAATTGCCGAAAAAATGGAACTATTGTGATCGGTGATCGAAAACTGAAAGTGCGCGAAATAGCTGACATCGTAAAAATCTCATCAGAACTCGTGTTCAACTTTTTACACCATTACCTGATTAAAACAGTGGGTAACGATATAACGAACGGGAAATGGCGGGATGCTGTCTGGGATGTGAGCGGCGTAATTTACATAAACTATTTGGAGTTTGGTAAAATAATCACTGATCTATATTATTATAAATTATTGAATCGATTTGATTCCGTTATCAACAATAGATATCTCTATTTGAACGAAAAATCCATTGCTTCGGAATCATTACAATTATTTTATAAAACATGAAAGTAGACAAGATAAAAGTGGGGCAAGCGCCATAAGTTCGGGCGGCCCGAAGCTTATATAACCACTACCTTGGGTAGCAATTCACGTTGGCAAGGACGATGTACCGATTCATTGTCAAATAAGTTGGTATATCCAAAATTATTTCTGCTCATACATAACATTCCAATTCAGTTTACCTTTCCATTGAAAACCCTTATTTTTTGGTATTACAAATGTATATAAATTGGAGCGGTTAGTTCACTAATCTATCAAATATTACCCTATATTAGTTCTTCAACTAAATAAATGGTAAAAATGTCTAAAAAACTCAGAAAAAGGATAAATTGTCATAGGCTGGATTTAGTGCTCGTGTGAGAAAATGTTTTTCTACTGGACCTAATTGTTACAAATGTGATACTTGTGAGCCAAGTATCGTGGACGATGTATCAACTCATCAACAGATAAGTGGGCGTGCTAAAAACGCCTTTTTGTTATAAAGCGTATGTCGATTTTGTCCATTCCTCAAGTAAAAAAATCATACTATTTTCGTATTTTTGCAATAACCATGCCCACAGTTAGCGTCAAATGTATGACCTGGAATGGCTCTTCTCGATATTTATTATATATCACCACATACTCGTATAGCTCTGAATTAATGAATAAATGTTACAAGTATTGAAAAAATCATAAAAAAATTCCATTATTTGAAGATAGCTTCAGATATTTTATAGAAAGCAGGCAGTTTATTAAATCACTATAAACTGCCTGCTTTCTATAAACTGCCTGCGAATCACAGAGTAGAGGACGTTATATCGGTTATTAGCTAATTGGGCTTGTTAAAAAGTCCTTCTATTATGAATGATCTATAGCCCGATTTTCATATTTTTGAAATTTTCCAGTTAAGATGCCTGCTTATCAAATTATATGAGTTAGGATTGATTCTTTTGTATCTGTACACTGTTTTTGTAGGATGGGCCATAAGGGTGTTGGCGGTTTAAATATTCAATTTCTCGGTAACGCGCGGCGCGGGGTGGCGGGGGGATATGTTGTTCGCTGCGCCGCTTCCTGGAAATTTAGTCGCCATGGAGCCGTACACGGGAGTGCAGCGTGCATTTTGTGTCCGAGCGTATTACGAAAACAATAAATCAGTAATTACTGCACGACGTTTATATCGGCATGAACACGGTTTACACGATTTAAGTGAAGTTCCAAGCGCCAATGTGATACGAAAATGGATCAGAATGTTCGAAACAACCGGCTCAACAGTACCAATTACGGTTCGTGGTCGCCCAGTTTCTGCAAGATCAGCCGACATTGTGGAGCGTGTTCGTGTTTCAATTCACGACGGTTAGAGCGAACAATTATTGCAACATGCTAGCAGACTTTTTGGTGCCAGCTTTGCAAGAACTTCAAAGCAATACCTCGAGGATGTGGTTTCAACAGTATGGGGCCACATGTCATACGGCTAGGGTATCCATAGAGCTGCTGAAAAATGTTTTTCCTGGAAAACTCATTTCGAAAAGGAGGGATATTGAATGGCCCCCACGTAGCCCCGATCCCTCTCCATGCGATTATTTTCTATGGGGCTACCTCAAATCGGTAGTCTACGAGAATAATCCGACCAATTTAGAGCAGTTGAAGAGGAACATTATTCAGGAAAGTAACAAAATACCGAAAACAACTTTTCGACGAGTTTTCCAAAATTTGCGACTTCGGTTCCAAGAGTGTCAAGCAGCCGAGGGAAGCCATTTGGACAACATTTCCATGCTTCTACTTTTTAAAAATACAAATATATTTTTTTTAAGTTTCGTAGTTTTTTTTTAATTGAATATTTAAACCGCCAACACCCTTATGGCCCACCCTGTATAAACAAGTTTTATATGAACAAATTTTCTGATATAGAGCTAATTACCCTACTATTCAATTTCGACGTTAATTTCCCTATCTATATGATCTACTTTTGTACCAAAATGATACCTCCTAGCTCAAGCGATGCAACCACTATCGAACAAAAAAATATATAAGAAATGGTATGATAAATTCTAGGGATGCGCAAGTGGATCGGGACCAATAAATCTAAGATGGGCTTGTTGTTTCTGAAGCAATAGTGACAAAATTACAAAAGTGTAATTTTATGACAAACTTGTGATAAATCGGAATTAACTTACTAGAAAATACTAAAAAAAAAAATATTATTAGAGTTTTTTAACATTCGTATAAATTCTTGGAAATAATGTCTGCAGGATTGGGAATTAATTATTTTGACCCAAGAAATAATTTAAGAATCAAACAACATTTTTGGAGCTAATGCCAAAATGATTCTCTGAGAAGTTCTTGGAAGTTATTTGCGCCTAGGGAACAATTTAAGAATCAATATTTTTTGAAACTATGGCAAAGATTATTCTCCGAGAATTTTTAACATTTTTTCCGCGTTAGATTACGAGGACGGTCGCAAATCTAGTCTCCCTAATAAAGAAGACACAAAAAAGTTAGGAAAATTTTTCCTTATTTTTTGACATAGTTTCCTTATAGCTCGATACACTTTTTCCAGCGATATTCAATAGCTCCTGTACTCTGTTTATGGTAAGAACAAACTCAAACGTCAAACTCCTTAAAATAACCATCAATCGCAGACTCCACCTCTCCACTGGTGGTAAATTTTTTACCTCCTAGCCATTTTTTTAAGTTTGGAAATAGGAAATGGTCCGAGGGGGTTTAAATCTGGCGAGTAAGGCGGGTGGTGAGGCAATTCGAACTTTAATTCATTAATTTAGGCCACCACAATAGTGGATATATGAACTAGAGCTTTATTGTCTTGATGAAATAATACTTTCCTTTTTCACCAAATGCGGACTTTCTTCCATAATTTCATCACCTAAATGCTGCAACAAAATTAGCATAATATTCTTCTTTCTGAAGATGATCAATAAAAATAATCCTATGCGCACCCCAAAAAACAGGCCTGCAGATGAATCCTTTTTTGGACACGATTCTCCCATTCCAATCCACTGCTTTGACTGTTCCTTTGTCTCAGGTGTGAAGTGGTGGACTAATGTCACATCCATGGTTATAAATCGATGCAAAAATTCGTCTTTATTGCGGTGAAACATCGCCACCTCTTAAAGCGAGCGCTGCACCCATCTTGCATACAGTTTTTTCATCTTCATTTCTTCAATGAGTATATGATGTATAGCACTTTTTGAAATGCTTATCATCTCAGCTAGTTCACGCACTTTCAGTCGATGGTCATCCAATATTATTTTGGGGATTTTCTTAACCGTGACTGGCGTGGACACTTCAATTGGTTGGCTACTATGGTGTTCGTCTTGGCAGCTCGTACGGCCTCGTTTAAATTCTGCTACACAACCGTTTACAGTCGTAACGAAGGAGCAGACTTGCCCAGAGTAGAATTTAGCTCATCTTTAATATTGCTTGGACTGAGACCTTTCCAATGAAAATATTAAATTACATGACGGTGGCCAATTGTTTCTACAAATTACAAATTCACTGAGATCGTTCACCTTTGATGGCTCAAATAAAAATACTAAACAACGTGGCACCTTGAAACTTAAAACATATGTTTATAAGGTTGCCACTTTTCACTAGAATATTTTTTTTCAAAAACGTTGAACATACCAGGCACCATTATTTCAATAACCAATAGCAATTAACGTTATGATTTAAGACTTTTAGAACAGCCTGTCAGCTAACATAAAACGTCCGGTTTAAGCGCCTTTTTTTTGAAAAAACTATATTCGGTTTTGTGTAAAATAATCATTGTATCCTAATGATTTGTTGCAGTTCTCTGCCACATATTAGCACACTCACTCACACAGGCAGACTTGAGACTTGTGATCATATTAGATTGGGTTTTTTTTGGCTTTTATTTCTAAGAAAAATCTAAAGACGATTTGTGGAAAATCTCGTCATATATATATATATATATATGTATATATGTATATATATGTATGTATATATAACTATATATATACATATATGTATATATACATATATGTATATAATTTTTTTTGTTTTGTTTTCGACCCATTGTTGTTGGCTTGTAACTTAATTGCTAAGTAGTGCCATCCATAATATGGATATAGCACGCGTATCTGATTTGCTCGTTGGGACATGTCAGCCGTCATCGCTTTTTTTGTGCATGTGGGGGTGATCTTGGCATACCGTGCACTTGATGGTAGCTTCACTTTAGGGGTGTTGAATTTACCATCATTAGAAAATATTCACCATAAAATGATGTTGTTTGTAATGTAATACTGTCACCTATTGTATATGTAGTATGTGTTACCGGCACACACATTGTCTAGAAATATACTAAAAAGAAATCAGTCATTGAAATTAATATTATTTGACAGAAACTGAATGAATGAAAGCGAAAAATGTATTTCATTTAAGGCTCATTTTTGGAAGGTCATTGCATAGCAAAGTGATCATATAAATATTAACAACATATTGTCTTAACCGGGTTTCATTTTGGTTTTGATATTGTAAATTTAGTAAAAGGACAATATAAATTTGTTTTTGATTCATATTCGAAATAACAACTCATTTCGTATATTAATTCGTACTTTATCTGAGACGAAATTAGAAAGCTACATTGATGATGTTTCTCTATCGATACATAATGAAACAGAAATATTAATTCGAGAAACTGGAACACAAATATGGGAAATTGAAATCAAATATAGTATCAAAGAAAAAGGCTTGGCTCTTAGAAATTTTTACACCTATTCCAAAGTTTTGTCTGTCTTTTTTCACAAACTGGATCGGCATCCAAATTTTTTCTAATAATCAAAATGAAAAGTTTTTGTAATTTCGTTTTGGTTCTATGACACGGAAACAAAATTCAATACAATTTTAATTTGCGTTATCGAATCAGAACAAAAAAAACTTTGTATATTTTTGTTCTAGATTATAGAAACTGAAAAAAATCAAAACTATTTTCGAATTTAATTTCGATTCGGTGATAGTCCCTGGTTTTGTTTTCATTGTTTATACAGTCAGGTCACCACCTTCTAGCCACCAAAGTGGACGGAGTTATTCATTTCTTCATCGCGTCTATATGTAGATGTGGAAAACCTCATTTATAAAAATGTCTTACACTTCACTACTCGCGCAAGGACATACTCGTAAATATCTCATTTCACGCTGATTATTTTACGATTCTCGTAAAATATTAATTTACGTTATATTTAATGCAAATCGGAACTATCAGCTGATTACCGTGCTTAACTATGTTATTTACAAGTTCAATTCCCTCTCGTATCTGACAGTTTGTGATAAGAGCGAAATAATTATGCAGGCATTTTATGAACGCAACATTGCAAAAAAGTTTTCCACATGTTAACAGGTTTTCAATAATAAACTTGACTTGATTTAAATATAAATGACATTAAATTTAGGAGAACACAACATTGAAGAAACGACGAAGAATGAAGAATTTTATCAATGAACTTTGAAAGTTCAAACAAAAGGATGATCAAACAAATCCGTGCGATTAATCGGTTACTGTCAGCAAAATATTGTGTTACACGTTTAACAGGTAAAGCTGTCTGTCAAGTTTTGCGATAATGCAATAAAAACTTTTTAGTTTATTTTGTTTGAATTGCATTTACTAATATCGTATGTGCAAAAAGCAGAAAATAAATTATCTGCATTTATATGTAAAATTAACATATTCAGCAAAAAGTCAGCACCCAAAAAGTGTATGATATCCACGACTTGGAGTTCAGAAATGATTCAAAATGGGACCGGAAACAATGAAGGACTGTCATTAGAGGACATTATTATTTTATATTTACATATCACTGATTCTTAAGCAGTGTAAGTAAAGGAAAACTAATTTTTCTATGAATATATGAAAATCTGGATACAATTTTTTTTATAAAACATTGGATAAATTCACTATTATTTGCTCCTTGGCAAGTGTGAAATATATACATAGTCCTGTCATATGTTCTGTTACACAATTTCTAGCGCTTATCGTTCAAACGTTAACTTTTTTTTCAGAACACATGCGCTGATTAGTGAAGAATACTAGTCAGTTTGATTTCAGTTTGCAGTCTATTAATATGGAGTGGGGCGTTAAAGAGGGCGTACAAACTGGTACAAAGGTTTACCAAAAAGATGTGTTAGAGGGTGTTGTGAAGGGTTTGACCAATACCCTTTTCAATGGACGTAGATGGATCTTCCAACAGGACTCTGCTCCTGCGCACAAAGCTAAATAAAATATTCCTGGCTTTATAGCAGCAGAAGATTGGCCATCAGGGAGTCCAGATTTCAATCCACTGGATTATGCTTTGTGGTCAGAATTAGAGAATATGGCTTGCAAGACTCCCCACAGAAATTTGGGAAGCCTTAAAACAACACTAACCAGAGCAGCGTCCTCGATCTCCATGGAAATCGTACGTGCGGCTATAGCCCAATGGCCACACCGTTTAAAAGCTTGTGTTAAAGCAAAAGGCGGCCATTTCGAGTGAATACAATTTTTTTTAATAACCAATATTGTCTTCTAATAAATGAAATAATTTTAAATACAATATGAATATTGGTTTTTTTATCGCGTTTTAAATTTGTAACAGAACATATGGCAGGACTAGGTAAATATATATATAATTAATTTTAAAATCGTTTGTTGTATAATTTTAGAAAAAAATTCTTTTTAAATAATGAAATAGGAATTACCAAAAAGTACATCACATTTTCAGTTGGGAACAGGTACATATTAGTAACAGTTTGTGTGCAGAATATAGGATATATTCGGCGATAGGATAAGTGATCATGGCAAAAGCGCCTTTTACCCATGATACATAATAGATATATTCACTTTCCTGCGAAAATTCTAATATTTTTTAGTATTTAACAATAACCATGACCATTAACCTTTCCTAACAATTTCCAGCGAAAATTCGAATATTTTTGGTATTTGTCAATAACCATGACCACTGTTAATCCGTTCCCTTCCCTACGACAAAAAGTTAGAAAAGTTCAGTGAAGTTGCCCCTTATTCTTTCCCAAAGTTCAGAGTTATCTATTTAGTGGTTTCAAAACCGCCGGTCTGGCAAGGCTGTCATATCTGTCATCTGTAGCGTTATTTATTCAGCGAAAGATTTGCTATTTACGAATATGCATCGTTTAACAACTGAAGAACGCGTAGAAATAGTTAAAACTACAAAAGAAATTTGAAGAGACTGGAAACGTTGCAGATGTGGCCTGTGCATCGTCGCGATGTACGCACTGCCGAAAATATCGCTTCTGTTAGTGAAGGTGCGGCGGATAATCCGAATTTCAAATCAGAGAGCTATGGCCTTGTGATAACCGACTTTTTTTTGGCTTGCAATTGAAGATTATGAACTGGAAGATATGTGGTTTCAAAAAGACGGTGACACGAGCCACACAACTCGACCGATTTTGGCTTTATTGCATGAGAAATTTCCAGAAAGCGTAATTTCATGTTTTGACGACGTCAATTTGCCGCCAAGATTATGCGATTTGACGCCGTTAGACTTTTTTTTGTGGGGCTTCGTCAAAGACCGCGTATACACGGATAATCCTCAAACGTTTCAGCATTTGAAAAAACAAAATCCGTCAGGTTATAGCCGAGATACCACCCGAAATTTGCGAAAAAGTGGGCGAAAACTAACTCAGACGGATACAATACTGCGACACAATCCAGAATCGGTCATTTAAATGCCATTGTATCGGATTTCGTGCATAAGGGTAAGATTTAAGCATTATAATGAAATAAAAGTTTCGTCAAAATCATAACTTTATGTGTGTTTTATATAACTTTACTTAAAAACGAAAAATGGATAACTCTTAGTATATTATTATCGATTGTAAAGACCACATTTATTCGACGGAATTTCACCACATTTTGCATATATTTTATGTTTGGATTATGTACGAACTTCGTAATAAATAGTTAATATTTCAATTTAGCGTTTACAGGAATGGCTTTATTTAATTTATCTCTTCCATAAGCCACAGTTGTTAACAGATTTATATTTTAATAATATAGATTTGACAGATTTAAAAGAAAACATGTGGAATATGGGTCATAAATGGTTAATATAGCGCCGTGCAAATTTGCCCATTAAACTTGTTTTACTGCCTTTAGAAGTACGGGCCTGAGTTGTTTCCGGGTAATAGTATATTTTTCTCTTTTCACGCCATTTATTACACGATTCTTCATTTCTGGTACATTTAATACAAATCGCAACTACTAGCTGATTATTGTGCTTAACTATGTTATTGACAAGTTCAATTCCCTTCCATATCTGACAGATTGCGATAAAAGCAAATTAAATATGGCAGGCACTTTATGAACGCAAGATTGTGAAAAGATTTTCCACATGTTAACCGGTTTTCAATTATAAAATTGACTTGATTAACATATTAATGACGTTAAGTGTACGAGAACACAATATTGAACAAACAATGAGTAAGAATCTTATCAATGAACTCTGAAAGTTCAAACAAAACGATAATCAGACTAATTTGTGCGATAGTGCGGTTACTACCAAATATTGAGTTACACGATTAATAGGCAATGTTCACTGGCAAAGTTTGAAATTATGAAATATTTTAGTGCTGGGCTAAAAATGTTAGGCCACAATAATTACTACAAAAAACACCGGCTTTGTTTAGCAAAATACCTTAAGAACATGCTCAACTTAATTATACTATTGGCCTAAATGTACGAGTACAATGCCTGAATAATTAAAAACAAAGCATCTTAAAAAATATAAAAACTTTGTTATAACCCGCTTCCCCTATCAGAATTATGCTTTTGCAAGGGATATGCTCCATTAAATCGTGTGTCCTTATTTTCCACGTTCTATATTCCACACTTTGTAACTCGCCCACTTGCATGTACTCAAAGCCACATATTTCATATTTCTATAAAACTCCTTTATTACCCATTAAATGCGGTCATTTTCTAATAATAAATCATAAAAATCTATAAAAATTAATTATAGCTTTAACCCAGAAACTAACTAACATACTATACGAGTACATTTGCTACCATCGGCATAACCAACTGAATGATAAAAAGTCAGTCAATCCACAAGCAACGACCAACGACTTTGTTAGAGAAACTGTAACCCAATTATGATGCTCCAGCAAGCACACTCGGGCGCACCACTTGTCACTCTTGTCTCTGTTAAGCTGAGCGACAAATCGCTATCCAGTTAAAGTCACCTGAAGTAAAACGATTAACGATTGAGCCGAGACGCGACATTTATAGCATAGAATCCATAATGAAATGAGAATGAGTGGGAAAGACAAAATTCGTAGAAAACGCCTGCCATCCGTATGAGTAACCTAATTCTTTGCCACCACCGACTCCAAACCTAACGTATATCGTCGACTCCAACTGCTCCTTTCACCAATGAACCATTTAAGAGTAGTACGACTACAACAATACCAAAAGCATAAAAACAAAACAGACAACATTTGAAAAAAAGTGCACAAATTGCAAAAAAGGTGATAAAGAGACGCACCAAAGAACTCTACTAAATAAACTTGTTTTGTATCAGGGATGATATTTAAATTTATTGAACGGAAATTATTACAATTTAAAGATTATTTCAAATATGAAGAACACCAGTCTATATATAAATCTCTAAAGCTCTCGATATTTTATACATACGAGTGTGTAGCAGTTTTTATATATGTAGAAAAATTACATTTATGCAAATGACTTTCCAATCGCACTAACTTTGAAAACGATTTTGAACACTTACGGAATAACATTGTAAAGTTTCATCATAATCGAACCGGTTAGAAGAAAATGTAGAAGACGTTCTACTAAAATACACCTCAAGACCTGAGGCTTTTTATCTTACGTTATATATGTTATATATATTATTTCTCTTTTCCTCAGTGAAAATTTGTATCTTTTAACCTTTTTCAATAACGATGTGCGCAATTAGAAAGGCCCTACAAGAAATTATATAACCTGTAACGGTTCTTTCCAGTGTTTACATTACTCTATATTGCCAATTAACGAACAAATTGTAAAATTGTTGAAAAGATTCTGACAAAATGTCAATTTTTCTTAGGTGCCTTTAGAAAATCAGTTTGACCAATTTCGAACTTAACCTATCTATGAATAACAACATTCGTGCCAAATTCCAGCCTACTAAGTCAAGCGTTGCGACCTGATGTACGGATTTGATCAAATTTCCATAGATTTTCATCACGATCAAGGATATATACTTTACGGGGTTTCAGATGAACTACAAACGGATGACAAAATGAGTGTAAATCCCATCCCACTATGGTGGATGTCAAATTTTCGGTTTTTATAAATTTGATTTGATTTACATTTGATTTCTTATGTTTCAAACCTGTCGTCTGGTGTACTATCACATTTTAATCCGTAAAAGAAGACATTTAAAATTCCCATATGTGGTGAATCAGAAGTAAATCCAACTAATATAGCTAACAGCGTTACAAAAAAAACTAATACTTGGCTTTATCGAAACGACCAGACAGAATTGGTTTTAAAAATTAGCCCTGAGCCCCAAAATCTTAAAGCGAGTATTGTCTTTGAAAACATTAGATGTGGTGCGCGATATGAGAAAAGTAATTGAACAGTTCCAATAGTATCGTGACAAACAGAAACATATAGGTTTCTTGGTGGAAAGAACTTCTGATTGACTTGTAGGAGGGCAAGTATCCCTTCGAAATACTGTCGTGTCTGTGAAGGCGATGAGAAGGTCGAAATCCTGAAATCTTCTTATAATAGTTTATACTTTTCTCCAAAGACACTTTTTATAGAAAAATTGTCCTTATGGATACTTTTCAAAGAGAAAGGTGTCTTAATAGCTGCTTCTAATATAGAAAAATATTTTCATAGATGCTTTGCATATAGAAAGGTGTCTTAATAGATACTTCTAATACAGAAAAGTACTTTCATAGATACTTTTTATATAGAAAAGTGTACATATATTCTTAGACACTTTTCACATAGAACAATTTTTTTAGATACTTCTCATATAGAAATGTGTCCTATTAAAAGCTTTCACACACAAAAGTGTCTTATTTGATGCTCTTTGTATAGAAAAGTGCCTTCTTAGACGGTCTGCACATAAAAGAGCGTGTTCTTAGACTGTTTTCACTGTAAAAAGCGTATTCTGACCCACTTTTTCCTCTGAAAAGCGTATTATGATACACTTTTTCTTCTGAAAGGTGTATTCTGAAAAACTTTTAACATAGAAATGTGTCGTCTTAATCACTTTTCGTATAGAAAGGTGCTTTTTTAGACACTTTTAGACACTTAGAAAAAGTACCTCTTTAGACACTTTCCGTAAGAAATCTACTTGCACACTTTTCATGTGGAATAGTGATGCCTTAGTTACTTTTTGTATAAGAAAGTACCTTTATAGATCCTGTGCATATAGAAAAGTAACTCTTAAAACACTTTCCGTACGGAGGCAAGGGACTTCTTACGCACTTTTCATGTGAGATAGTGTCGCCTTAGTCGCTTTACCCATAGAAAATGACATCTTAAGACACTTTCCGTAAGAAAACGTGTCTTCTTAGACACTTTTCATGTTGGATAGTGTCTTCATAGGCATATCCTTACTTTTCATATGGCAAAAGACTTCCGCAGACGCATATATGCTTTTCATATAGAATGTGCATTCATAAAAAATTTGCATGTAGACATATCTTTGTAAATATTTTTCATATTACCGGAAATTTCTACAACTATTAAAAATATTTTTGTGTCTATAGTGAAACATTCCTATGTCTTCAATTTCATTCATTCTTCTATAAGGAATATTAATATAGAAAGATAGTATTGCATTCATTGATTTATAACAGCTTGAAATACCCTTCTTCTTCAAAATGACTCTTCATTTTTGAACTATGAGCAATTGCAAGTTGGAATCTGACAAATTAGAAAAATTAATTGAAAGAAAATGTCCTAAAATACTTTCGTTTATTAGTCTTAATGTATTATATTAGGTAAATATTCAATATTTGCACGGTTTTAGCGCTGTATGTCACCTTATCGTTTAGAAAACTAATTTTAAGCAATATTGCAATACAACTTTTTGTGTGTACAAAATTTATTTATTGACGTAGTAAATTAAGTTGACAAATAAATTCGAGAAGGGTTTGCAAATATAAAAAGATATTATGAGTTTTTTTAAACACAGAGTGGCGCACGAATCGTGCTACAAGCAGAAAACAAGGACCAATGGGGGCTGTTGTTTAAATATGTTGAAGGAGTTTCTTTTACGCAAAACTGCGAAACTCCACTTTCCACTGGCACCCACGGTCACCTGACCTGACTACACCAGACTTTTTTTTATGGGGTTATGTCAAGCAAGAGGTATACAAAACGAAACCAAGCGCTTCGACTGAATTGAAGCAGTCCATTGAAACAATAATTGAGGCGATCCCGCAATGAATAATTTTCTAGTCAAGTGTCGTATATGCGTGAATTAGCACGGATGTCATTTACGGTCTATCGTCTTCAAAATCAATTAGTGATATAAAAAAATTGAATTTTATATACAACACAAAAAATAAGTGAAATACATTGATAAAAAAAAAGTTATTTGATTTGCGTATTGTAGCACAATTGATGCGCCACTCTGCACATGGTTAACTTTTGCAAACTGATTGTTACGGAATGAATAGAAGAAAAAACTATTGTGTGTGATCACACAACTTCAACAGCATTAGGTTCAACAGGTGAAATCAACAATTTTATACCACAATTTTTCTGTTTAATTAACTTAAACGGGTAATCAGCGTACGAGGGTGATGAAATGGACAGGTTTGATGGTACTCGCAATAGCTGGTTTTTTCACCACATTTTGTTCAAATCGAAATTTTGCTAAACTCAACCAGAGAGTACTTCAAAGAAGCTTTTAAAAACTTCCATAGCTTAACATACACTCAGCGAAATTCAATACACATACGAGGTGTGTTCAAAAAATAAGGTATATTTTCAAATTTCGCGGGTTACGTACATTCGACTTTCGATTATTATCTTTTTTTATTTTAGTACACTCGTCTCGAAGATATGTTGATGGTTTCATCCATGTAGCATGTTTAATTTGTTTTTGAGAGGCATAAATAAGACAAGTGTTTTACGCGTTCGGCAATTTTCTGCTATCGAAAAAAATGGATTGAAGAAGTTGCATAAAATTTTGTGTAAAAAATTTAATTAAGTGCTCAAAAACATTTGATTCTATTCTATTCATTCTATTTTCTATCACTTGAATTGTTTGTCTGACACATCGAGGTATGTGGCTGTATGCGGCTGTATGTGTGATATGTGGCTGTATGCGGGGTTGAACCTGTGATTATGCAAACGACAGTTGCGACTATTAACCGTCAAGTCACGGTAGGCCACAATCAAGATAAGGGAAACGAATAGAATAAACAACTGAAACTAAAGTCATGAAATTGGGATAATATCACAATAGTCATGAAATGGGAAGTTGTTTTTGAAAATTTGTACTTTTGGAGAGAAAAAACGGAGGAGAAGCAACAAACAGCTGCAAATGAAATCTCCAAAACTTAGGCATATACATAAGTTTAGGATAGATGTTTAGAAATGCATATTCGTAAAAGGTGATCAGAGAAAAAAGTTCACAAAAATAACGGATTATAAATTTTTCGGTTTCAAAAGTTAAAAAAAAAATAAAGCAATGATTTAGATGAAACTTTTATTTCATTATAACACCTGGACCTTACCATTATGTACGAAATACAATGCCATTTAAATGATCGTCTCTGCATTAGTTGCAGCAGTGGATCCTTCTGTGATAGTTTTCGATCACTTTTTCCCACATTTCGGGCGATATCTTGACGATAACTTGACGAATGTTGGGTTTCAGATGCTCCAACGTTTAGGAATTATCCGCGCAAACACTGTCTTTGGCGTAGCCCCACAAAAAAAGTCTAACGGCATCAAACCGCATGATCTTGGTGGCCAATTTACGTCCCCAAAACGTGGAATTACGCTTTCTGGAAACTTCTCATGCAATAAAGTCAAAATCGGTAGTGTTGTGTGGATCGTTGCACCGCATTGTGGGAACCACATATAGTCCAGTTCATAACCTTCAATTGCAGGCCAAAACAAGTCTGTTATCATGCGGTCATGGCGCTCTAAATTGACAGAAGCGGTTCCTCCGTGGTCGTTTTCGGGAAAAATATGGACAATGACACCTCCAGAATATAATGCGCACCAAACAGTCACTTTTTCCGGATGCAACGGCTTTTCCACAATCACTTCTTTGTTCTCCGAGCCCCATATGCGACAACTTTGCTTGTTGACGTAACCACCGAGTGAGAAATGAGCTTCATCGCTGAAAAGAAAATTTTGTTCGAAAAATCAGCATTGAAAGCCGGTTGATGTAGCACCCAATCGGATATTCCTTCCACAGTAGGTCGATTATGACGACCACAATCACCTCCCAGAGCACGAAAAGTGTCATCGTCTAAAGTCAGGTAGTAAAAGTAGAGCAAGCCGGCTTGTCCGAAATGTGAATTGATTGGTCATGGGCGTAAAACAGATTTTTGGCAATGTGGATTTTCAGGGAGCGAAAAGGGGAAGAAAAATCGACAAAATTGAAATGTAGTGTAGACTGGTCGATGTATACCGGTCAGAAAAATATGGAACAAAGACAAACAAACTGGCGTTTGTAAAAATCGACTATCCCAGCATTTTGCCAATAAGCACGAGTTTTTATAAGAGAGGCAATGTCATGCAGAAATATTGGATTTCTTTTTACTAGATCTTGCATACGAGTATAGTCGTATATGATCAGGTTCGACAGATTATAATATAAAGTAAGATCGATATTGAACTTGTCCGGTATTTGCCCTAGAATAAAGATTAAATTATATTTTGTACTGACAGTACCTTAATGGTGCCAGTCGATTTTTCTTCCCCATCTCTTGTTTGAATGATTTACCTTGGATTTTAGCATGGGGGAAATATCGATAGCGAAACAAATGAGAGCTGCAAAGAATAGACCAGAATATAAACATTCATTAAAGCCCGTAAAGTTGACTTTTCGGAAATCAAACTGGTTGGGATGGTCACCATTGTTGGCCGGGTGGACGATTGTTACGCCTGTTGTGCAACAACTTTACCTTAATGGCCGTTGTAGTAGTTGTGGCCGGGTTATGCTTCATAGGAAGCAGGGAGAGTGCGGACATGGCATACCGTTGCTTGTGCATAACATAATGAAAAAAAAAAAAAACATGTAACAGTATGCAGTAATGTTGCAACATGCTCTATGCATGTGCAACAGCAAGCGGTCAGTGTTGTATACATACACACACTGTTGTGTTGCGGAATGTTTATTCGAACAACATTTTATTGCACCAGCAACGACAACAACTACAACATAGTCGTCATGGCCATGGAAATGGTCGAAATGTTTAACGTCACACGATTAACATTTCTCTGGATTGCCACCGCAAACAAGAAATGTTTTTGGTTTTAAACTGCTTTGTTTTTTCTATTTAATCATTTACAGATTGACGTAGTCGTTTTGTTTTTGTTGTTCTTCATCTTCAAATGTGTGCGTCTGTTTGCGTTCTGTTTTGCCGGTAAAACCGGATGTGGAAACTAGTTGTTGTTGCTCTATCAATTGGTTAGAAGCCATTGTTAAGATATTTAGCAACAATTTTCTATAACGGCTCTTTTTATTTATGTATTTCTGTTTTTTTTCTACATCTGTTAGGGTGTACCCGGGTGAACCAGACTTCAAGACAAAACAACCAGTGAAAAAATACTTCATAAATTTACATAGAAATGATAAACTACAAAATGTAACAAAATGTCCAAAAGTAACAACACAATGAAGCTTTTAAATGGAATGGATGTAACTGAGAATTTACATAAACTTCCATTGTGTGTCGATTGGCATTGATGCTCACTTCGACGACTCAGGATATTCTTTAAAGGAGGAGCAGCAGTGAAAAGTTTTTAAGACCGCCACTCCGTTTGCTGTGTATTCGTGAGCCTTTGTAATTTGGTTTTGGAAGAAGTAGCACAAACTTGTTGATTATAGACGTCGGATAAGTATTTTTAAAAAATTGCCAAGATCATATATTTTGCGCTGTTGTTTAGAGATAAAATAACCAGTTAGCATTTGTTGGAGAACTCATGAAATTTTTTCTACATCTACAATTACAAATAGTTTGAACTGGTCCTTTTCCATTGCCGCTCTAATTTTGAATTCGATGAGTAAAAACAACAAGGATACAGGTAATTTGGTGAATTAATTCTGTACACTATCAAAACAAAAGTTTTAGTTTACCTCAATCTGTTTTATTGTACCCCCTTGCATAGAAAGGGCATATTTACTTCGTCATTCCATTTGCAACATCTATAAATAATCATCCGAAACCCAAAGAGTATATACAATATATATTTGATTGTCGAAAAAATCATATCCATCCGCCCGTGAGCGTGTTTGTTGAGAGCACCACTTAAGTTAGGCGACTGAAACTAGGCATAAAACTTTTCCGCAGTCATAGACTTTTTAAATTTTGAATTGGGCTAAGTCCATCTTATAGAAACAAAAAATCTAACATGCAAGGATTGAACACACATCTAGGAAAACTTACATTTTCAGAATTTTAAAAACGATCGCACTTATTAGTTGAATAAAATCAATATGCTGTAGAATTGTACAATTATAATAACAATAATAAAGCAATGTTATAAAGTAGTATATAAATTTCGGCCAGGTGAACTGACTTGTAAAGAATTATCCATTTAGTGGTTTTAAAACCACCGGTTTTGGGAAGGCTGTCAGGTGTTAAGATTTAAGTTTTTCAGGTTGGCAGCACTGGTTGGTAATGGCGTCCAAACGTCATCTGTGAAAGTGAAAAGTGTACAGTATACTCTGCCATTTCATCACGGAATGACTAACTAACGAGCAACGACTGCAAATCATTGAAATTTATTATCAAAATTCGTGCTCTGTGACAAATGTGCATCGTTTAATACAACCATTTTATGGTCGTCATAATCGACCTGCTGAATCAACAATTCGTGCTGTTATCTCTAAATTTCGCACCAAATTTATTTTGTTGGACATAAAACCATCGACTCGCATGTGTAGAGTGCATACCGCCGTAGCGACCAGTGTTAATGACAATCGTGAAATGTCAATTCGTTACCGTTCTCAGCGATTGGGTATGGGTTACTCAAACACAAGGAATTTTTTTTTGCCCCAATTGGCTGAGTTGAATTTGGTTAACATATGGTTTCATCAGGACGGTGCAACATGTCACACTGCTCGTGAAACAATGGATATGTTGAGGGATGAATTTGGAGAGCAGCTTATCCCTCGATTTGGCCATGTGAGTTGACTCCCCAAGATCTTGCGATTTAACGTCTCTTGATTATTTCTTGTGGGGTTATGTCAAGTCGTTAGTCTATGTGGACAAGCCGAACACTATTGAAGCCTTACAGGATAACATAGCATGCGTTATTCGTGGAATACAGATCGAAATGCTCGAAAAAGTGACGAAAAATTGAATACCAATTTATTGATTTCAATAAAACGTTTTAATATATAATGCAAATTTGAATATTTTATTCGATTTAAAAAAAAAAAAAAAACTACGATTAAAAAAATCACCCTTTATAATTGGCGAAAGGTTTGCATTTACGAATTTGGGCTGTTCAACAACCAAAGAAAGCGTAAAAATAGTTAAAATATACTGAAAAAGCGGTGATTCAAACGTGGGCACTGTCCGTGCATTACGGGGTGATTATGATCGTCATAATTGACCTACTGTGAAATTGGCAAGCTTATAAAGGAGTTTGAAGAGACTGTAGGCTTTATAGATGCGGTCAGACGTGCACATAATCGCAATGTACGCACTGCTGAAAATATCGCTTCAGTTAGTGAAAGTATGGCGGATTCTATCGAGTGAAGACATAAAAAATATTTGCTGAAGAAATAGAATAGAAAGGGGTTATATTTTTCTGTCTCGAAAAACTAACCTTAATCCATTTTTTTTTTTTTTGGGAATTTATAAAAAACTAATATCGAAATGATTTGAAATATCGCTAAAGAGACTTTAGACATTGTTTCTAGCACAATTCTTCAGAGAGATTTTTTTCTCATGCTGAAATAATAACAGTCAACCAGAGGTGAAATCGTCTTTCGCCAGAACATTTAACTATTATGGTGTTCTTGCACAAAAATTTGGGTATTCTTTAGTTAACAATAAGAATTTCAAATTTTCAAGACCTTATTTTAATACTAATATTTTGTTGTCAGTTTTTTAAAGGATGAGTATTTTTTATGAAATAAAATATTAAATTTAATAAAAAGAAAACAACACTAAAACACTTTCTGTTATAAAAATGTTCAAAAGATCTATGGTATTTTTGTAAATTCGATAAAAACGAAAAATCGTCTTTTCATATATTGGGAAAAGTCAAAAAGTCTTTTTTCGCAAAAACATTTAAATATTATGGTGTTCCTGCACAAAATCTTAAGATCAACAATTAGATTTTTAAATTTTCAAGACCTTAATTTAATATTAAATTGTATGTTAAACATATTTTATTGTCTCCTTTTAGTAGAATCAGTTGCTTTATTAAATAAAGTATTAAGTTTAATAAAGTTTTAGTTACAAAAATGTTTGAAAAATTCGACAGATCTTTTTTTGTACATTTGATAAAAACGAAAAATGGTTTTTTCATATATTGACAAAAGTCAAAAATATAAAGGGTCGCTTTTTATAAGAATGAATTTTAAATAAAATACTAGCCGACCCGGCAAACGTTGCTTTGCCTTCAAATTTTATTTTTATTGGAAATGTTTCATGCCAATCGGTCTATTATAATAAGAAACGCCTATATTTGCAGAAGAACTTAAAATATGTTCACTCAACCGAAATACAAAATTCTGTTTAAATACCGTTAGCAGGAGCAGATTTGTATAGGAGGTTTGTATAGGAGGTACCACTCCCCATTGTCCAATCCCGCCCGTATTTGCAGCAGCACTTAAGATATGTACACCAAACCGATGTACCAAATTTTGTCCAAATACCGTAAACAGGAGCAGAAATATTGCATATTTAATTTATGGTTTGTATGGGAAGTACCACGCCCCATTGTCCTATCCCGCCCATATTTGCAGTAGCACTTAAGATATGTACACCAAACCGATGTACCAAATTTTGTTCAAATACCGTAAGCAGGAGCAGAAATATTGCATATTTAATTTATGGTTTGTATGGGAGGTACCACTCCCCATTGTCCAATCCCGCCCATATTTGCAGCAGCACTTAAGATATGTACACCAAACCGATGTACCAAATTTTGTTCAAATACCGTAAGCAGGAGCAGAAATAATTGATTTTTAATTTTTTGTTTGTATGGAAGGTACCACGCCCCTTTGTCCAATTGGACCGAATTGTAAACCTAAACCATCCCGGGCACCACCCAGACGCATATACAAAAATTTATGCAAAGCGGTCCAGCCGTTCTGGAGTTTTAAGCATCGGAACAAACCACGATTCATTTTTATATATGTAGAAGATTATGAATAGCATAAAAAAAACAGCGTTAAAACACTTTGTGTTGCGAAAATTTTTTGGAAAATTCGAAAGATCTACTTTTGTACATTTGGTAAAAACGAAAAATCGTTTTTTCATATATTGACAAAAGTGAAAAAGCCTGCTTTCTGCGTTGCGAAAATTTTTGGAAAATTCGAGAGATCTACTTTTGTACATTTGATAAAAACGAAAAATCGTCTTTTCATATATTTTAAAAAATCGAAAAATTAACCTTGCATACGAGTATTTTGTGTCATTTGGACATTTACCTACTATAATGTAATTCCAGCCTATTTATATTACCATAAATTTAGTTTTTTTTCAGCAATTTAATTTTCACTCCAAACATTAACACGTGTTGTACTCAATTTCAATGGCGGCCAATTTGGTGCTATTCGCCGCCGAGTATTCCAGCGGTTTCTACTAAAAGGCAAAAACAGAAAAGCAGACGCTAATCAAAATACTTGAAGAAACTCAAACAGCGCTATGTAAAAATGTTTATGCAAAGAAGGTTAGCTAAAGTACAACCTCCGGCATTTAAGAAATGAAAATAAAATAACAAATAAAACAACAACATCACACGGTAGTAATAATTGTAATATTTATTAACAACAACAGCAGCAACAAGCAAGATAATGACAACATCAGCAACAACACCGAGTAATGACGATAGCAACAATTGTTGGCAAAGTGAAAATAGTGATGAACGCGTACGCGCAAAGTGCGACCAAGTAAACAATCAACCAACCAATCGCCAACTTTTATGACTCCAAGCAATGGTGTGTCCGTCCGTCCAGCTGGCCCATAAATCGCACACAAAGATAGGCATATTTATGAACTTCTTTTTGTTGAACCATCAAGTGAAATTTTATTTGTAATTTCTTTCTTGGGCAACAACAGCAATGACACCGCTCACGCCATACACAGTCATCCTAAAAGGCAGAATTTAGAAATCACTTTGGGCATCCTTAAAAGGTCACCCATCGGCATTTCACTCTCATCCGCCATTTGGGGCAAAGAGGTTCTGTGACAGCAACATATTGAGAAAGGTTGTCAAATTTGGCTTAAATGAAAAGTGAAAAATGTCTTTCACTTTCAATGCAACACCTTGTAGTTTACGCTTGGTCTTCGATGATTTGGCCCGGTGAAATGCAGCGCAGATAAATGAACATAAACGACTACCCGACTACCGACTTTTTAAGCAACCACGTCACGTACTCTTCGGTATTCATATAGAGATTTGAGAAATTTCGTTGAACACGTAACAGAATTTTGAATATCAAACTTGAATTTGAATTTAAATTTCACTTAAATATGTGCTGTAGGTACTCGCATGAGTACACCAGCAAGCAATATGTAAATTATCTCTAGCAGCTGCTGCGATTTAGTGTCTAGTTTTGTATTTATTTTGCTGTTATCATCATACATTTGTTTTCCATTCATGCTTTTGCATTTCGATTTGTTTGTCTTATGCAACACTATTTTTGGTATGGACTGGCATAGCTTAACTTATGTGTCGTAAAAATAGGAATTGAGTTCAATTCTTAAATTCTGTAATTGATAACAGGCTGATATAGTGCCACAGATTTGATTATGCGGGAGCAAACATTCATAACAGTCAAGGTGAACTCTTATCAATCCTAAGAGGAGGGGTAGTTTAGCCAATGAGGGAAAAATATATGAAGAATTGTTACAACCAAATAAAGCAATATTCTCGAAAAGAACTCACGAAAAACTAGGAACTAAAACCAGTATCCATTTCGTATCGTATTGTGGATTTCATAAAGGCAATGGGAAACGGGATATGGTGTAAATTGGATCTATGATCAAATTTCCGCTATTCAAATTACCACACAAAAGGCAATCATTACAAAGGAATGTTTCTTGATTTGAAATCTGGTTACAAAACCCCGAAGATGCTTTTGTTACTTCTGTCCTCAATGGAAATAGTTCCCAAAAGGTGTTACGCTACACCCAAGGAGTCGGGGTAACATCCGTCCTGCAATTTAGTCCTGCGGCTGAATATCCCAGTGGCATAATAAGCAAGAAGCAGCCATATAGAAGTCACAGACGATTAGGCCAAAGTAATACTTTATAATTACTTAAAAAACATCCAACTGATGTCCTGACCATAACATTTAATTTATGATATTCGTCGTTAACGAAGGAAGGGAAGATATTCTTGAGCAATAGGTCGAAAAATGCAGTTTACATAATAAAATCCCCGGTAACGGATTCAGACTAGTTAGTATTACCATGGCAAGGAGCATAGTAGTAGCCCAGCAAAAAAAAATTAAAGTCATTCCAAAGAATAGTTGTTTCGTAACTTCCACAAAAGCTATATGAGCATATTTTCCGCTTCTTGGGAAACTCTTTTGAACTACAGCAAAGGGACCGATGAAACCAAAGGGACAGTCATTGCATGCGACAGTCGTTGCAAGAATATTAAACATTTTTAGTATTTTTTTTTTCTTTTGCCTCCCATGCAAAAAAATTTGCATTTTTTATGCATGTGTTTAAAATTGTTATTCAATACCCAGTAAAAGAAGTAGAAGTTATTGAAAAAGAATCACATTTTCAACACTTTTAAGGAGCCAATCCGTGCATGTTTACCGTTCCCAAAGGAGCACTTTCCAATTGCTTCCAAAACAACAGTAATGAAGTACGTAAAGCAATTGGTTCAATTCCCATTCCTAACAATTAAAGCAAGGCAATTAATATGCTCCGAAGACGTAATTTTTGAAGAAGTTCCATTTAAAGTTTTTGGGAAAAACATATGATGATCGATATACTCAGAGACCTAACAAAGCATATACATTTCCTATAGCCATAAAGCCTATTTATAGCCATAAAATTTACAAAAGAGAGGATTCTTCGTACCAGTTGTTTTGTTACTCTCTGGCAAAACAAAATTACAAATGGATCTGGAGTGTTTTCATATTTCAGTTCCGGCTTATGGGGTTTTGAATTTTCAATCGGAACCTTCTTAGTATTCTTCGGCATTGTCACCTTCGCCGTAACCAAAGTCCATGCCGACTTTCTCGTAATTCTTCTCGAGAGCGGCCAAATCTTCATGGGCTTTGGAGAATTCACCTTCCTCCATACTATGTCGCTAATGTCCGTTCCCAATATTGTTGACTGTAATTAATGTTACAGAATTTATAAGCCTCGCTCCTACGGAACATTAGGTGTCTTTGCAGTTCCGTGCCTATCTACTGATTTTTCTATGGAAAGGAATCCTTTAGAATCTGCGAATAGATTTCGTGATAAAAATAACTCTTAGGGATGCTTTTTTTTATATTGGGAAATACTTTTCAATGGAACATTTTTCTGGCAACATAAAATATTTCCTGGAATTAATGCGATCCTTTTAAATAATGAAAAATTGCAATCACATATTTGAATTTTGATCAAGCCTACATCACTCGTGAATATATGGGGAAGATGCATTATAAAATAGTGTTTCCTTCTACTATAACCCTATATTAATTTCATTGATGATTACGCAATTTTTCACTACTTCGCCTTTACAAAATGTAATGAATATTTACTTCTTTGGATGCATTTTTTTCTTTGCTTTTTTTTTTGCTGAGTAATACTAAAATTAATTGGTTATGTGAATTCTGATCAAAAGAGGAGAATTGTTATAAAAATGATGATCTAGAGAAAGACAAAAGGCAAAGGAAAAGGATGTAAAAAAAGTGTCAAAAACAATGGCATTCCCGTTCTGACAAGCCCATGCTAAATTCATCGATGATTATCCATATTTTCACCACTCCTAAACCACGATCAGTGTATCTTTTTAACTTTCTTTGACATCCATAAGGCAATTTCACTATACATCGACCAAAACCCGAAAAATCAGATTGGTCGTGTGATAATAAATGTAAGGCGTGCTTCCAGTATTCTGGACAACTCTGAGATTCATGTAAGACTACGGAATTTTATTAAAGTTACTAAGGTCTGACTCCAACATTGAAAATATAGCCGATGTATTTAAGCGATTTATTTTACATCACATCAATCATGAAATAATCAGCATGTATTTTATTTCCTGCTCAGACTTTGGTCAAATGTATAGTCTGACTGAAGATACCACACCGCAGTTCTAAACCACAAACCTAAAGATTGACCACTACGCAAAAAAAATATAGACATCACACAACTGCTTAACCCCAGTGTAGCCATGGCCTACTTCAACAAACTCTCCCAAAGACGACAACACAATGCCTAATCCCGGCAATTATTGCGAAAATCGTACGGTACGGTAAAGAAAGTCGCATAACAGCTGAGGAAAAAGATTCTGCATACATGGCAACGCTGCAGCCAATTATGAAACAGGCCAAGCAGATCTCTACAGGGAGAAGATGAGAGTGGCCGATTGTTTTTTAAAGAAAAGAAACGGTTGCGGAAAGGCCGGGATAGGTAAAAAGTAAAAGCTATGTTACTCAGACTATGCTATACTCAGAATTTACTGCAAGAAAACTTATAAATTGTTGATTCCACAAGGCAGTACAAGCGGGGAAATGAAACCAATTATGGACGATGTCATAGACAATTTATCACTTAACCAAAACTAGGGCAGAATGGTTAAGAATGAACATCTTTTGAACATAGTTTGGACTTGTCCAATCATTAAAAAAGTCCAGTTATTTTTATCCACTTTTACTCGTCACATATGCGTGTAGATTTGGTTAATTTAAAACCCTTCGGCCATTATCAAAATAAGTAAACTAGGCCTGGAGATTGCAAGAAGAGTGTCGCTGGTAAATAATCTAATGGATTTAATGGCAAAGACTTCTCTACCCATTCTCTATAAGATATATGGACTCATTAACGGTAACGGAGGGTAGCCTCGTTGTACGAATCATAAGCTGTAAGAACTGCGTGTTGACATAAAGGTTGTCAAGCGCATCAAAATATACGAGTAACAATTGCGTTTCTAGTTGTACGTATAGACGAAATACTCCAGCACGAAAGTCTTCGACAATATTTATGAAACATTACAAAATCTTTGAGAGGTTTGTTGTAGATGAAGCGCAAAAGGCTTTTTTTCGGCACCTACTGAAAGACCTTCTCCATTAAAACAATTATTGAGGCGAACCCTTCAGGCCGCAATGAATAATTTTCTGGTCAGGTGTTTCATATGCGTAAATGAGCGTGTAGGTTATTTGCGATCTAACATCTTCGGAACCACATAGTTAGTTATGTGAAATAAAATTAAATTTTCTATACAATAAAAAAAATAAATGAAATACATTGATTAAAAAAAAGTTATTTGAATTTCATATTGTAGTGCAATTGGTGCGCCGCCCAGTATTTTGTATTAGAAGGCAAAGGAGCAAATGCTTCCCGATTATAATGCGTTCGTCAACTGTTGTACAACTACTGTACATTCAGAAAACATGGCATAGAAACAACCGGCATAGAATGGATTCCGTCACCTACTGCGTTTCTTTTTTAGAAAAACCTATTAAAGATCTTTCAATAGATGCCATTTTCCAGATTATAAGATTGTTTTTAAATGTTTAGATAGAAGGGAAAAGAAATACGCAAAGCCTGTGAAATTGGTATGATCTTCAAAATCACGCCTAAGAATTGGCCCTTCAGGACATGAATTCCACTATCGAGCATTGTTTTCGTTAACTGGTCTCCTTATTTGCTATTGAACATGCCAAACAGTCATGTTTTAAAACGTTCCAAAATATGATAATTGTAACCGACTTTTCGAGCTGGAATTCAAGATCCGATCGTCCAGGACAAATTAATGTTCTGACAGGTCATTGTACGAAATTGAATTGGGTACTAAGTAGAAGACTTTATTAAAGCACCAATTCCAGCTATTATTAGCAATTCACAAAAAAGTTGTTGCACAGCTGACCAAGTTATAAGTCATATGGCTTTCGGTCGGAACTATTGGTTCCAATATTTGCCTAGAAATTTTCTTTCATTATGCTGCATTTTAATTTTTTTTTTTGGGTTTTTTTTTTTTTTTTTTTTTTGTTAACCTGCTTGTTAAACTAACCTTCTACGATCAAACTACTTAATAACTAGTATAACTATCAATCAAGCTATTTTTTGAGTAGAAATCCTCTTCAAATAAAAACTATTGTTGTAACATCACTCAGTGATAATTTTTAATATTTTACAAAAATAATAAATAACAAATAAAACAGCGCTGTGCTGCAGCACTGTTAAAAAAACAATAGTTGAGATTTTTATTATTACTAATTTTATTAGCGGCATTGTTTTACTTAAATGCAATTAGACGCGTGTAGACGCCAAAATTGTGTCATGTCGCGTTATAGCATAAACCTCCTCCTTATCTTATCAATTCATTTCGTTTCGGTTGTATTTATTTTTATTATTATTTTTTTTTTCTTTCTTTTTTTTTTTTTTTTTTGATAAATTACGAAAGAGACCGGTTAATTAGCTTAACAATTAAAATACAAAACGCATGAGAAGTTCGCTTTGAGAATGGATGAAATCTAATCAAGGCGCCAGGTTGTTAAGTATTTTTTTGTAAACATGAAAAAAAAAATTGGTCACCAGTACGTAATTCAATATTTCCATTTTAAAAGTCTTAGTCCAACCAATATTAAAGCCGAGCTAGATTCTACTCGAGGGGAGTCAGCTTCTTCGTTTACGACTGCAAAATATTAACCAGCAGAGTTTAAACAGGGCCGTACCAGCTGCCAAGACGAACACCGTAGTGATCGACCAATTGATGCGTCCACGCCAGACACGGTTAAGAAAATCAACAAAATGGTATTGGATGATCGTCGGCTAAACGTGCGTGAGCTACTTAAACATTATAGACGTTGCAAAAAGTACTATACATTGTATATTGATCGAAGATTTGAGGATGAGAAAGTTGTGTGCAATATGGGTGCCGCGCATGCTTCCAATAGAGCAAAAGCTACGTCGTGAAGATGTTTTAGTAGAGTTTTTGTCGATATTTTACAGCAATAAAGCCAAATTTTTGTATCAATACATAACCATGGATGAGACATGGGTCCACCATTTCACATCTGACACAAAGGAACAGTCAAAGCAGTGGACTAGAATGGGAGAATCGTGTTCAAAGAAGGCAAAGACGGTTTCATTTGCATGCAAGGTCATTGGCGTCACAGGAGATTATTTTTATTTTTGTTATTCCGCCAAGATAATGCTCCAGTTCACACATTCATTATTGCGATTAATGAATTAAAGTGGGAATTGCATCACCACGCAGCTTATTTGCCAGATTTAGCTCCCTCGGACTATTTCCTATTTCCAAACTTGAAGGAATGGCTCGATGGTAAAGGATTTACCATCAATGACGAGGTGGAGTCTGCGGTTGATGGCTGTTTTAAGGAGTTTTAAAGTTCTTACTATAAACAATTCTTATTATAAATTGAATATCGCTGGAAAAAGTATATCGAGCCAAAAGGAGGTTATGTTTTAAAATATAGGAAATTCTTCCCAATTTTTTTGTGTTAGGTTGGTTAGTTTTGGGACCGCTCTCGTATCTTCATCAAATGTACTTTCGCATTAATACAGGAATGTACGAGATGCCGGAAAAGGCGTAATAAATCGATCAATTCTTATCAAATATTGCTCTTGTTCAATAACAGTAGCAAAACTTCAATTTACTGAATGCTTCCGCTATTAAATTATAAACTAACGATTGAGTTTTTCCAAATAGGCCAAAATTTGTATGTGTAGTACTCTAAGGAGCATGGCAAAGCAGCCCATTTCCATTAATAGCACTAAGTCTACTATAAGCCTGACGGATGCATGCCAAATTTTACTGAATTTAGTGCAATTAGAAGAAAGGTATGAACTCAGAAATATACGGTTTAAATAAGATAACTTGTATGGAAGGTACCAGAATGGGCGTGGTTAACCGACGGACTTTTTTACATTTTACAATTATTATGCCAAATATTATATTAATATATAATTAATATATTATTACGGCAAATATTTATGTTATTGTAGTGTACTAATTAGGGATTACAGGAGAAAAATAAATTTCGTTAAATCGGACACATTCCAAAGGAGATATAGAGGGCATTATTATGCAGTTGATTTGTTAAAGAAATATCAAGCATTATAAAGCAGTATCATGGCCAAATTTAGACCAGTACAGCCTATTGTTTAGAAATTTAATAAATGGGAAAGATTGAATTTCGGAAAATCAAGCAAATTTGTGTGGGAGGTACCAAAGGGGGTGCCAACACTGCCACACGTTTTCAGTCCAAAAGAGCTGCATTTTTCTCGAAAACCCAATTGCAAAAAAGGCCCCTGAAGATATGCTATAGCATCGATAAGAGTTTGACAGCTTCGAAAAGAAACCTTTTGGCTTGGCCGAAACAGAAAAATACACTTCAAAGTCGAGGTAATTTTGACTGTTTTCTTTGGTTGTAGCAGGGTTGAGCACTTAAAATTCCTGGCATAATGTCAGGAGATAAAAAAATAATATTACCTGGCCGTTACGCAGCGTTTGAGAGATGTGGTTAGTGAGAAAAAGCGAGGTTTGTGGGAAGAAAACTTACGCATTTTGCACCGTGTTAACGCTCTATCTCCCAAAGCTGTTATTGTGAAGGGGTTTGTGGTCAACAACTCAACAAATATCATCGAACAACCACCGTATTCATTTGATATGGTTCCTGCTTATCTTTCTCTCTTTCCAAAACTCAAATTGCCGCCTTAAGGCACTCGTTTTCAGTGGATAGAAAACATAAAAGGGAAGTTATGAAGAGAACTGAAGCTTTTTGCGAAAAATGTGTTTGAGAAATGTTCTGATAATTGAGTTAAGTGTTGGCTTAAGTGTGTTATTACAGAAAGGGGCTACTTTGTTGGCGATGCAATAAATTTTAATGAGTCATAAACATTTTACGTTCTATTGGCCAATTCTCGATACGTTCTTGTACTTTTTGGATACTGTAATGTAAGGTGTGTGGCGATAGTTTTTAGTTCACGCGACTGTTATTCGCATTGATCCCGGATTCAATACCCAATACAGCCACCTATCTATATTTGAGCAGCGGTTTCCTCGATGAGCCTGACCAACACCTCGAGTAATCGAGTACTCGACTTGTCTAGTAAATGCTTCTCAGACTGTGACGTTCGAAATCGTCGTTAAACTGTAGATTCCGATGAGTGAGTCTAAAAATAGAATGGGTGTACACTGTACACTCACTGAATGTGAGAAGCTCTCCCATGTGTCATACGAGTATATGGCATGAAAGGAAAACAACACATGTTGCCGTAGAGAATGCCTTAATAATCATATACCTTAAGAATAAAGTTTGGAAAACTGTTTTTTTCCTGAGTTATGTGAAGCAAACGTCTTTTCCTCACAATTTTGCATAGAAATAACTTCCGCTAATAAACGGCCAAGTAATAGTGTGGGAACACCTCCCAGCCTCTAGGGCCAAATTGCTAGTTACGCTGCAACATTTGAACGGAAGTAGTAAATTGTTTTCAATATACCTACTAATGGCTCCATTGTGAGTAAGGCAATAGGAATGAACGAACGAACGAACGAACCACTCCTTTCTTTCTGGACAAATAATAACCCCATTTTGGAATAAATCGTTAAACTCTTTTCGGACTATGTAATAGCCAGCACTACGTTTTCCCACTTGTGACTCATTATCATTTTTTACTAGTTGTTTTTCTTTCTTTTCTATTCCTTGCCATTGTTAACAAATAACAGAAAAAAAACCGAAAAATGCAGTCAAGTGCAACAATTCGCTGTTGGTTGCTAATAAATGGTGTTGCTGCTGCTGACGCTGCTGTTGCTACACTGCCGCCTCTGGTGTTGCCGTTGCTGTGGCTGTTACAAATAGCTATGACGGTGTGATGTTGGCGATGACGATGGTTTATGGTGGTGGGTCGCCGTTTTGGCCGTCTGACGGCAGCCGCATAAAGCACTTGTTGCATGTTGCCCACCACTGACTGACTACTGATATCTATTTTCACATTTTTTGTTGATGGTGGGTTTACTTGCGAATTACAAACGAAAAGAAGAAATTTATTATTAAACTATTCTATTAATAGTAATAAAATATAGTAGTTTACCACCACATACCGCCAGCATTCGGCTAGTCGGCCAGTTAAGGCCAAAGCGGAAATTTAACCAATTATGCCGAAAGACTGATGAATGTATCTGTTATTCTGTATATCTCTGGCCATGGTTATTTTTGTGTGTACATATGTACATACATACATAGGTGGTATCTTTATTTATACGTACATACATACAGGTATATATTTACACTGTCTGTCCATAAATAAATATAAAATGAACTGATGCGTAACTATAATTTCGCTTTAAAGTGTACACAGCTTTAGATATTACAGAAATTTGATACGTCTATTCAGATGAATGGGGAGGTATGATTAAATTTACGTATGTATGTACAAGGTGCATAAAATCAGCCTCGCTGATGCTAAAGCCTGGCTGCCAGTATAACAAATGTTTGGTGAGCGCTGCAAAAGACGGGATAAGGTAAGATTGATTTTTTTTCCAAAAAGCTGTGAAAATTTGCAAAATACAGAATACTAGAAGAGATATCATTAGTTAAGAGTTTAGTGCACCCAGATACTTCTCGAACAAACAGTTGCATAGAGAATTGAAAACACCCTTCATTAAGGAAGAAGTCCAAAAATACTCCGCTAGATACATGAATCGTATTCAACAACATCCGAATCAGCTGGCGTCCAATCTGATGAACGAAACACCATTATTTACCAGACTAAGGAGGAGAACCACACAGGACCTGGCTACTCAGGACGAATAAAGCAGTAGGGACACTCAAGGAAGTGTTCCCGAATAAAAAAATAAAATTTTAGTATATAAGTAGTATGTAGGCCAATGTGAATATTAATGAATGTCCAAGGACAGATTTTAATAAATCCAGAATTCAAAAAAAAAAAAAAAATTAGTTGAGATCATACTCAGCTACTTAGCGTTTTTGAAACAAAAAGTATTTGAATTGCTCTCAAAATATTAGGGCTTATGCATTTAGTGGTTTCAAAATCGCCAGTCCGACAAGACTGCCAGCTGTTAAAACAACCGAAGAACGCAGAAAAATAGTTAAAACTTGATTCAAAAGTGATGATTCAAACGTGGACACTTTCGTTCAATACAGGTCGTCATAATCGATCTACCGAGCAGGGAATTGGCAGTATTATGAAAAAGAGACTGGAAGCGTTACAGATGTGATCAGGCCTGTGCATCATTACAATGTAACTGAAAATATCGATTCTGATAGAGAACGTGTGGCGAATAATCCGAATTTGTTGATTCCACGGCATTCTCAGCAATTGGGTCTATCTTAAGGCTCATTATAGCGTATTTTGCATTTGGATATGCACCTCCATCCATATAGTGTCCAACCCACGCAGCAATTAAAGCCGGCTGACCACTCACAACGCCGTTGATATGCTGAGTGGATACTACAGCAACGGGGCTTTTAATGTTGATTTTTCAAACAAAATTTTCTTGAGCGATGCTCATTTTTCACTTGGTGGTTACGTCAACAAGCAAAATTATCACATATAGGCTTCGGATAACCCAACAGTGCTTGTGGAAAAGCCTTTGCATCCGGAAAAAGTAACTGTATGGTGCGCATTATAGTCTGGAGATGTCATTAGACCGTATTTTTTCGAAAATGACACTGGAAAACCCGTATGATAAACGACTTTTTGGGCCTGTTGTTAAAGATTATGAACTAGATGACATGTAGTTTCAACAAGACGGTGCCAAGAGCCACACAACACGACCGATTTAGCTTTATTGAATGAGAAATTTTCAGAAAGCGTAATTTCACGTTTTGACGGCGCCAATTGGCCACTAAGATCATGCGAATTGACGCCGTTAGACATTTTTGTTGGAGCATTTAAAAACCAATATTCGCCAAGTTATCGCCGAGATACCGCCCAGAATGTGCAAAAAGAAAGTGGTCGAAAACTACCACAAAAGGATCCACTGCTGCAACTAATCCAGAGACGGTCATTTAAATGGCAATGTATTTTGTACACAATGTCAGAGTCCAAGCATTATAATGAAATAAAAGTTTCATCGAAATCATAGCCGAATAATAGATAACCTACTTAAATCAATTTTTTTTTTCTATAAAAATGCGAATTTTTAATATTTTGCAAAAGCCAATTTATCAATTAATAAAAACTGTCCGTTTCTCTGGAGACGGATTCAAACCTTGTAAGAACTTAGATCGACATGGATTTTTAAGACGGAATATAACTGTGCTTCAAAGGAAAGACGGGTTAACCCAGAATTTATCGTTTTGAGGTGTTAACGATTTTTCTAAAAATCGCTATTATGGAAATTTGTTATAGCTTTCAAAATATATGAAATTTTGAAATCGTGCTTAGGCGGTAGCATGCGCCTCAAGGATGTGAATAAGAATAATACTAAACCTGTTCCCACTTATATCAATTTATGGAGGTATTACATAATTTTTAATAAATCGCTGTTTTAAAAAATCGCTATAATTTGTGAACTACATTGAATTCAAGAATGAGGATTAGACGTAGAAGTACTTCGCTATAAGAACAATAGTAATAATGAATAAACTCGATATTGTTCTAACTCCATTTAAGTCGTTGTACGTTGTAAGCACATACATATGCATGTTATAGTATCTAAATGGGCATTTCTAGTTGTTAAATATAGAGTGACGAAATGTGCGGGACAAAATTGAATTTTCATGTCATCATCTAAACATAAAATTATGTTATTTCGTTTCTGATTGAAGTAGTTTGAAGAGCTTAACTCTTTTAAAAACACCCCTAAAAATCGCTATTTTCTTTGCAATCTTTTTTTTTTTTTTTTTTTTTGATGTTTTTAATCAATTTTGCGAACATTAGAATCATGTTGATTTCACCGTCGTCCTTTGTCAAATATTAAATAAAAATTGATTATGGCTAATTAGGCACTGGAAATAGCCATGGTCTCTGTCTGGCAACCGTCATACAAATATACTGAATTATTAGTCGTTTATGCCTAATTTCTAATTCCATTTTAACATTCTTTTATAAACCGTTTTACTTACAAAGAAACCATTCAGAGGACAGGCATTTGTAAGCCTCTTCCCATCGGCTTCTATTATCTTACGGATTAAATATAATGCGCTCATCATGTCACCAGCAGTTTCCCTTCTAATCGATTCAATAAATGTTTATAAGCGTTTAGCGTTTTTTTTATATTGTTTTTGCTTTATTATTTTTTTAAACAATTTCACTTTCGAGCACGTTTTGTATCTTTTTTTGTGTGTGTTTATTTGTCATTTAGTTCCATATCTCACCTTTTTTTTCACCTTTAGCTTTGTAATGAATTCAAACCAAGTGGTTTATAAAAACAACAGAAATAAAAAGACAAAAACAAAAAGCTCAAATATGAAGAGCCTGAAAAGGCTCATCTTCATGATGACGATAATAATGATAATGATAATGATAATGATAGTGATAATAATGATGACGATGATGGGGATGGCAAAGAAATGACACATAAAACGGTAACAAACAGCATTTATAAATTTAAGCAATAAAACTAAACAATAGAAAAGAATACACAAAAGTAGTATACAATAGAAAAAAAAAACATTTAGAAACAATAACGACGAATATGTGAAATGGTGAATATTTTATAATCACTGGCAGGCCCATAATCACGGTTCGGTTAAGACAAAACGACGCATTCAAAATATCGAAACACACTAAATTTGCATTTCAATCGAAAACGTGTGTTATTCTTGCGATTCAAAGTAATATGAAAATGAAAACGAAACCTCATATTTCTAGACATCTTCAAAGTACGAATATTAACTGGTAATGACGTGGGACAGTGATTGTTTGCGGGAAGGCAATCTATCCGTTATGATGAGCTTCCAACTCCCCTTCCAAACGTATGTGGCCATCATGTGCATGCTGCTTGTTTGCTTCTCATATGTTATTATGAAAATCTGTCCGAGCAAGAAAAGAAAAAAGTCATGTCATCCCAACAGTGAAAGTTATTCGATGGATGCACCACACCGCCGAATAACGAAAAAGACCAGCCAAAAGATGCATCGCTTCCTCTGCTCACACTCCCCTCAAAATGTAGTCGTCTTCATAGGCATTCATTCGTCACATCATTAAGTTTTCCTAACTTTTGTTTTGGATACTGCCACTCTATTATCGTAACGTATCTCACATTGAGTGTCGCAAGAGCCCTCGCATTTTGTGTGATTATCAATGTCATGAGAGTTTTATTGTGTACAACCCAGCAACGTTTCCAGTCGGTAATGAAATTTCAGATGAATACCCAAGATATTTACTTCAAAGTTCAGCTACGACTTGGATAGATGTGAAGATGAACTGATGTTTAAGTGCAAAAGCTTAAACTTGTTTGTTTTGTTTTTCGTAGAATCTTTACTAAAAATAAATTTATTATTAATTATATTCTCACTGTAATTGATGATATCATGACACGTGAGCTATCATCATCATGCTAATAGAATAATTAAATTCTACCTGTATATTCTAAAAAGATTGTGCAAAACTTAGAAAAGTGATTGTCGTCAGAAGTTATTTTAACATAAACATGATATATTACCCGAAGAATAAAATAACTTCTGATAATATTAATTTCTATAAGTTTCAGAAATGTTTTCTTCGAAAACGTTGCATTACAGATTCAGTTTAATACAGATTTTCGAAAACGAACACGATGAGTGACAAAAGGCAATCAAACTCCTTTGGAGGTGCATGTTTTTAAGACACTATAAGGATTTGGTGTGATAAATTGGAAAAGAAGCTCAGAAGACCGAAGAGTGTGCAATTCCCTTTCACGTGCGATTTAAAGGGTTATCCATTTAGTGCTTTCAAAACCGCCTGCCTGGCAAAGCTGTCATCTGAAGTGTTATTTATTTGGTGAAAGGTTTGCAATTTACGAATACTAATCGTTTAACAAGTGAAGAACACGTAAAAATGTTATAGTTAAAACTTACTACAAAAGCGGTGATTCAAACGCTGGCACTTTTCGTGCATTGTGGGGTGATTATGGTCGTCATAATCGACCTACTGTAGAAGGAATTGGAAATTGGTCAAGCTAGTGCACCATCGCAATGTACGCACTGCCGAAAAAATCGCTTCTGTTAGTCAAAGTGTGACGGATAATCCAAATTTTTCGATTCCACGGCGTTCCCGACAGTTGGTTCTATCTTGCCGCTCATTATGGCGTATTTTGCATTTGGATTTGCACTTTCATTTAACTCAAAATTAAAACCGGCTGTCCATTCACAGCGCAGTAGATATGCTGATTGAGTGCTACAGCAACAGGTTTGAAATTTAGATTTTTCCAACAACATTTTTTTCAGTGATGAAGCTTATCGGAAAATGTGACTGTTTGGTGCGCCTTATGGTCTGAAGGTGTCATTAGACCGCACTTTTTCGAAAATGACTCTGGAGAAGCTATTACGACACATAACTTTATTTTACGATTTTGGCTTTATTGCATGAGACGATTCCAGAAAGCGAAATGTCACGTTTTGGCGACTTCAATTGTCCACCAAGATCGTACGATTTGACGCCGTTAGACTTTTTTGTGAAGCTACGCCAAAGACCGTGCTTACGCAAATAATCCCCAAACGTTGAAGCATTTAAAATCCAACATTCGTCAAGTTATCGCTGAGATATCGACCGAAATATGCGAAAAAGTGGTCGAAAACTACCTCAAAAGGATCCACTGCTGCAACCAATCCAGAGGCGGTCATTTAAGTGACATTGTATAATATTTCTTACATAATGGCAAGGTCCAAGCATTACAATGAAATAAAAGTTTAATCGAAATTATAGTTTTATGGGCTTTTAATTTAACTTTACTTTTGAAACCAAAAAAAAAAAAATAGATAATTTCTATTCTAACCTGTGTTGCCAATTTCTGTATTTAGCTGTTTGTCTGTTTCTTTTCCATAAATATCTTAGATTATTTTTGATTTTTCTTTCTCCCAACATGCAGCTTATTTTAGCATATAGAATGCCTGAAGTAATTCTTTTTTCTACTAAAAATGACTACAGTGGCATCCAACTTAAGAGAAAACGCTGTGGTAACGACAACTTCTTGCGGCGTTGAAAGAATTGTTCTGCAAATAAATTAAAGAATCTCAAAATACTAGAAAAGCATACAGCTATCCTGGATTCAGAACATTGCTTTTAAAGTGGATGGCAACGTTAGGAGCAGAAGTAGGTCAAAAATTCATACAACGGATCGGTCTTTTTGATAAGTATTATGAGGCAAAGCTGGATTTTTAATTTTGGACGCAATTTAAAATTGCATAATCGAATCTTGTATAAAATTTGATGATCTATATTTATCTGTAAAAAACGCATATTTTACTTGAAGGTTTTTTATTTGTAAACTAAGGAAAACAGACTTTTTCAGTTTTTTTCCTAGTTTTAATATCATCTTTATTCCCAAGCGTTCAACTATTTACAGATCGTTCTTAAAAAAAAAAACAAAACACCGCAAAAATTCTGATTTTTGATCTGAAACAAATCTGGCATAATTTTTTGTACTTTTGTGACTTTAAAAATAAAATTGTCTTACAAATTTTAGAATATTGCTCAGATCTTTAAATATATTAACCGAGGTAAATAATCTGCTTATCAAAAGTTGCGCCTAAGAAAAGAGTCATACTCTTTTGGCTACGATAATACTAATAAGTTTTAAAATTGTATTTCAAAACAATTGGATCTAACGGCAAAAAAATAAAGGAAGTGGTAAAAACTAGATAAAGATTACACTTTTTAAAATTTGTATGAATTCACGAATCAAATTATATATCTCAAAATATAAATCTTATCCAGCAAGAACATTAAATATGAACTTCTTAAGTATCAACTTATAAAACTTTTAATAAATTTAAATTTAGAAATAAATTTAGAACAATTTTCTCAAAAAAGTTGATTTTTTTTTGTTATCAATTTGTGGCAACACTGATTCTAACCATCTTGTAAGTAAGTAAGTAAGTATTAAGAGTAATTGATTGACTATTCATTCCAACAACCCGACAGCTAATTTTCTACACAATTTCCATCAGCAATTTTAGGCAAACCCCAAAATAACTTCTAAACCCCAAAAAAATTTTTCTCTAGAGAATTACACATATTTCGCTCTATTTCGTACTGGGACTTCAAACTTTCGGTGAATTGCAACGTAAGTGATGCGTAATTTAGCACCGCTAGCTAATAAAAAGTTTCGGACAGAACGAACTGCGAGTATAGGATTTATTAAGAGGGGAAGTGAGTCACTCTCACTTAAATATAATTAATTGTCACAGAATTTTGTTCGCGCTCAGTTATAATTATGGTTCGAAAAGCTTGTTTTAAACATTTTTTAGGAATGAAGTTACTTTTATATTTTTGTCAATGTCATCAGGAGGAAACCCTTAAGGTTTTCTTGGTATTTTCCTCTATTCTTGTTACAAATTCCCTTTCCAACTCCACCGCGTAGTTCGTAAATCACAACAAAAACCTACATCATTTGTTATAAAAATAAACCATTAAAAAACAATTAAAACTTCACATGACTGATAAAGTGACAGTTGCGTCAACAAAAAAAGAGAGACGTGGACCAACAGTCGCAACTGAGTCAACTTTAGTTCAAAAAATGACAATTCATTCAAACTTCTCTAACTCTTCCCAAACAGAGGCTTGTCGACGAGGAGTGGCGAAGTGACAACACAACAAGCCCGGCTCAAATACATTTCTAATGCTGGCTGACACAAAGCCGGTTTCTGTATTATTTCTCTGCTGCGTGTGTGATGGTTGGCGAGTTAAATGGATCTCAATGGGCGGGGGAGCCGTGAAGTAGGGAGGTGCAAAAAGAAGTGGGTTATAACGGCTGACGGTTTGACGTTGTCAAACGGGGAGAAGGCAACACGAAAAAATTTAAGGTTAGCCAAAGCTTAATGAGACAATAGAGAAAAAATGTTTTAAAAATGCAATGAAAGAAATTCATTGAATGTTGCTGGAGAGAGAAACACAGAAAATTCAAATAGCGAAAAAATAAAAGCGAATAAAAGAAAACACATTGAACACATTGTGTTAAAAGACGCAACGGAAAAAGAAATCAAAGTGGAACTAACCACACAAAGTGGAAACATAAATAATAAACTTTGTTAAATGTCGAATACAATAATGCGTTGTTGAAATACTCACCAGTTTGTGTTTTTAAATGCTGGCTTAATTCCTCCGATATTCAATGAACAATAAATAGATATCTTTGTTAATTTACACTGATGTCATATGGATTAATTAATTCGTATTTATTTCTTTAGTTTTGCTCCGCTATACATCACTAAAAATATCAAAATTTGAACAAAGGAAACCTTTAAATTATTCCACATATTTCTTGTTAAATTAAGAGATTATTGCAAAAATATTTAATATCGGCAGATAAATTTGTTTGCCACATCGCGTTGGCAAATGCCTTTTTTAGTTTGCGTTCATTCTGCGCAACACTTTGTCGGCCGGCACGTCTGCGAGATTTAATCAAATGTATTTTCTTTTCTTGTCCGTCGTGTTCCAAGTACAAGTTAGTCGTTGCTGACGTTGGAAGTGCAGCATGGAACGCGTAACGCACTCGCTGCCCGTGTACTATCCCGTGTAACAAGTTATTGCACCTGTCTTCTTACGTTTTTTTCTTTTTTTGTTCTGATTATTGTTCTTTATACATTTTCCTGTTTGTTTACAAGAATTGTTTTAATTTTCTCCAGAATATGTTTGTAGAGAGGTTCGTACATTGTCAACATTCACCCGATTACGTCCGAATTGGCTGTCCATCGCGTCAACTCGACTGACCAAAAGGGTAAGTAAAATGTTCCGCCTATCGTATCGTGCTCTGGAACGATACTACAAACTAATGATGAGCCCCTGTCGCAGTTCCGATAAGTGCTCGTATGTGTGGCTGTGTGTTTGTGAAAGACGTTTGCAATTATTGGGTGTTGGTATAAATTTTGGCAAGATATCGGCTCGGAATAGCGGTTTTGACTAAACCCTTTTAAGACTTGTAGTACAGTCTACTGCAACATTTTTGAAAAAGAGAATCCATGTAGTTTCGAAATAAACTGATATATAAAGTTGGCCTTACCGAATAGATCACGAAATACTGTTTAATTATGGAGTTTTCCTGTTTTTTATGGTCTTGGTACGATATAAGTATTAAAAACGGTGTCAAAAAGAAAAACAATTTTAGACCTCTAAATATGTAAACATTTTTAAGTGTGTAACAAATATTTGTAGAGATTTTATTATACATCGAAATTGTTTACTTTTCTTACCCAAGCAGAATTACTTTCTTATATACCTACATTATAAAATGTGTGCAAATCCCCGTTTGCACAAAACTTCCGTTGGTGACATTTTCAACTACCGAAAGTTTCGGTAGCCCCATAAATAATAGATAGATTTCAAAGCGAATGAGCAAATAGAACTTTTGACTCTCCAGAGTAACACGGTATTATCCTTAAATAAATTAAATGTTTTGATAATTGCTTAGAGCCCAATGTTTGACATTTCAATCAATAAAGGAAGATCTACCTTTAAAAACGTCCAAATTTTTAATATGAAAATGTAACCATGTTTTTCACAAGCTGTATTACAACTAGCAGAGTTATCCAATAACGTGCAATCCGTTTCAAATGTGTTGAATTTATAGATCAGTAGCTCAGATATTCCAGGGCAAATATTTTGTTCTAATAAAAAAATGTCATGTGCGGATACTTAAGCCGTTCACAATCATTACGATAACCACTCGCCATCGACAACTTTGTATCGGCTTTAAATTCTACTTCAAACCAGTTCCTAACCGAACCGAACTTTTTCTGCCGTTAAAAACGAAAAACGAAACGAAATCGTCGTTCGGCTCATGAGATTTTATTCGACATAAGAGCAAATACAAGACAAACGAAAATCGTCGATGTACGATAGTATTTTGGGTTTTATAAAAGTTATATATTTTTGTAACATTTCCCAATGGAAATCGCTTTATGATAACCCTAGTCAAACAAAAATAAAAGTTCCTCAAAACGCAAATCTATTCCAATTAGAATAATGAACACAAATAGCTGTTCGTTTATTTGACGTTTATTGGAAGTTTAAATAACATTTCTATGTTCAGGTATTTAAAATATTGTGTCACAAACACTTTTAAAATCAGTCATTTGTGGGAGAGATACAACAAGGGGTGAGCAGGCCGATTTTTTCAATATTTTACCAAGAATTATGGACCAAAATAATAGAAAAAGATTCATGCGGCATTAGGAGTTACGAGGAAAATCGATTTCGGCAAATCATTCCATTTGTGTGGGAAGTGCCAGAAGCGACAGGACGATATAGTCCATTTACATTTGCAATTCCTGACTACAATTCGGCAAAATATTGTCTCAAGTTTCATAAAGATTTACGGCAGTTATCGTGTCTATCAACCCGCTAGAGAGACGAATTTTCAATTTTTTTCAACTTAGAAAGTTATGGAACACATTTGTTCAAAAGATACTTGAAGAAAGCAGAATGAGACAAATATTAACAGACGGAAATTGTTCAGAAAATATCTATATTCTTTTACCACTATCCACTCGAACTGTTCTTCCGACTCTCGTCGGATTTCAAGCAATAGATTTCGTTACGCTATTACAAATAGAGCTTGACGAAGGTTTCTGATAAAAAATATAAATTTTAAATTGTCTGAAATAATTTTATCAAAAAAAAAAAAAATCGTTTCTGTGTAACAAATGTTAAAGTATTTTTGGTATTCGAGACTTTCAAAAGGTCTTTCATGAAAGACATTGCGCGGGATGGAAATGAATTCTTTACAAGCCAAACGGAAGTTCATTGAATTAAAGTTCATTTAATTGCATGAAAAAAGATTATGTTGCTATCTAAGAGAGTTATTCATGTTCAACTGAAGAAAAAGGCCTAAATTCGTAATTCATAAAGGCGTGATTTTCCACCACGACATCTTCGATACCACATCCATCTTATAGTCCTGATCTGACATCTTCGTATTTTTTTGTATTCCGGAGATTGCAAAATTTTTGGAATCTAAAATCCTTCAACACAAAAGGTCACCTAAAAACCAGTATTTCCCTGGGAAATATCAGCCATTCTTCCAATCTGGAATCCATAATAATTCTTTGAATAAAAAAATTTGGAATTTACTTTGAGCAAAGGGCCGAAACTACCTTCTTGCCAACCCAGCATTATTATCATATCTTCTATATATATATATAAAAATCAATTGATGTGCGTTAGTCTCGCTAAAGCTCGAGAACGGTTGGACCGATTTGACTCATTTTGGTCTTAAATTATTGGTAGAGTATTCCGGAAGGTTTAAAAGGTTTTATTTGAAGTGATAGATGGCGTTGGAGATGAGATTTTCGCAATTAATTTTTTTTACCACATTAACATTTTGAAGGCAAAACAACGTTTGCCGGGTCAGCTAGTAGTTTATAAAAATAAATTTATCCATTCAGAATGACATAATTTATAGTTTATTGTAATAATCCAAATTGGGGAACAATTTTTGTAAACCCCTAAGAAAGTCATAAGTAGGCACTTAATCGCTGTTATTGTAGTATTTATTCTTTGCACACAAACGCACACACACTCAGTCTTTTTCCTCTACACCAGAAATCTCTCTTGATGTCTATTGCTCTTTAACCACACACATACACTCTATCGTATAGCATATATTTCTCTCTATTTCTCGACGGTCGGCTATATAAAATAGAAGTTTATGTTGTGTTGGTCGTTCTTATAGAATTTAAGCCATGTTATTTAGAATCGGCTCAGGTTTGGCTGACTGTCAGGTTTAGTATCTAATGCTATTGTGTTAGATTCTCTTCTTCTTGCATATTTCTTTTTCCATTAGTGGTTTAAGGTGAATGCACCCTCTTTCTCTTTTGCTTTCGTCATTCTTGCTCACAAGATTGACAATAGTTTCGTAAAAGAAAATGCTCAATTGTTTAGATCAAAAATATTTGTTTTATTACAAGAATTTTATCATTTTAAGCGTTCAATTAGCACGTTGTTTTGTTTTCGTTGTTTTTTTTTTGTCGGATCATCGCGAGGAACTTTTGAAACTCTTTTAATCGTTACACTTTGAATATAGACATGAAAAAAAAAGAAACGGTTAATCCGACAGAGACGACGATTTCATCTTTTTATGGTTGTCGGTCGGTCGGTCGGCTGCTGTTGGCTGGTTGGTTGCTTGTTGGTATCTGTTTTAAAACAGGTTACATAAATGGGTCACTTCACATATTTCCAACAGGTTACATTGCACTCCGATCGACGAACAGACGGATGGATGGATGCACTTCCTGGTTTTTCGGTTTACTTTGAGTTTGCGGAGCGTTTCTATTACATTTTTGGTGAAAAAAGCGCTACATTTGTATTCTACGCGAGTGATTTTATTAGCGTTGAAAATTGAAATTGGTTCTTTTTTCGACTTATTGCTGTTGTTTTGTTTTCTGAGCTGATTGCTGTTTGTTGTTGTTGCTTTCCATAATTTATTTTCACTTGAGTTATTTTCTGCGTGTACACTTTTTCTATTCCGCAAAAAAGATTGGTAGCAGTAGATTCGGGTTGGAAAACCAACAGACAGCAAAACCGCTTTTTACTGCTCGCAACAAACAGTATGTACACCTTATTATTTTCTTTCTTTCTTTTTATTTTTTGTCGTTTCTTCAATAATAATTCTTGTTAATTTGCTGCTCACCACTTCTTTTAGAGGTTCGTTCCCGCAATGTTGACTTTCTCTGTTTCCGTTCAAAACAACTTAACACGACGACAGGTAAACTCGTACTAAAGTGTAGCTTATTGCCACAGCATTTTGTTTGTGTTGCTGGAGATTCGTGGCTAGGTTATCTGCCGTCGCTGCTGCCACTACAGCTGCTGTTGTTGCTGCCTTTGCCGTTGTTGACTCTTCTTCAATTCCGTGTGTGTGTGTTACATTACAAAGAGTTGTTGGTAGTGATCATTTGTTGGTATAAGTGAGACTGAGATACATTTAATGCGGAAATAGAGAGCGAGAGTTCAGGCTTACGCTCCAACCGGCTAATGAACGTGGTAACAAGTGTTTGGTGACGAACCGAATAATCGAATAAATGTAATCGAACGTGAGAGGTCGTGCAATAAATATGTTTAGTTAAAAACCAAGGCTCCAAACCACGGAAAGATTTTTGTTGATTCCATGCAGTTAACCGTTTTAACCCATATGTTCGTAAGGCTGATACCATGCCAACTTTTGCGGTGAAACTTCATGTGCAAAAATGGGCTTGAAATTTGAAACTAAAGTTTTCACCATTCAGTACAATGTTTTCCACGAGGAAAATTTTTTGAAGTGGCAACGCCATCTCCTTTTTTGTTGGTTTCCAACACTGACGGCCAAATAACGTACATTTTTACGTCGGAGTAAATATGTAGACGTGAAAAGGAAATAGCAATAAAAAAAGATACACTTTCACAATTTTGCAAATATATTTTCAAACATATTACGATGTATACCTAGTCCTGCCATATGTTCTGTTACAAATATAAAACGCGATAAAAAAAAACTAATATTCATATTGTATTCAAAATTATTTCATTTATTAAAAAACAATATTGGTTATTAAAAAAAATTGTATTCACTCGAAATGGCCGCCTTTTGCTTTAACACAAGCTTTCAAACGGTATGGCCATTGGGCTATAGCCGCACGTACGATTTCCATGGAGATCGAGGACGTTGCTCTGTTGGAAGATCCATCTACGTCCATTGAAAAGGGACCCTCACAACGCCCTCTAACACATCTTTTTGGTAAACCTTTGCACCAGTTTTTACGCCCTTTTCACAGAAATGGAGGGATGTGACACCATGGTGGGAGACCCGCCACCGAACCATTACGGAAGAGGGATGATGACCACGTTGAACCCTTGGAACAACTTTTTTCGCTTCCTTAGATGAAGTGGCATAAATCTTGTCATTTTGTTTGTTGAAAACTTCTTCCACGGTAAAAATTTCTCATCCGTAAACAGAATGTTTTCATGGTCATTGTCCGCGTGCAACTGCAAAAGTCGCTTGCATCTTTCCAGCCTAATTTTTTTTAGCTGAGGAGTTAGAAGATGCCCCGTGGACCGACGATAGGCTTTCATATGCAGATCATCCCGAATCAGCCTTGGCATGGATCTGGTTGATATATCCAATTCCTTGGACATGATTTTCTGCTTTCTAAGGGGATTTCTCCGAATTCTTTCACGCACTGCCTTTACTACCGCACTCGTACGGACAACGCGCGGGCGACCACTTTCTGGACTGTCTTCTACTCCAGACAATTCGCCGAAGCGAGCAATAGCACGATAAACGAACATTCTTGATATTCCGAGTGGTTTATCAACTCGAAAATTTGGCCAGCACTCTTTCCGTACTTATGCAACGCTATTACGCCGACTCGATTCTCTTTAACGCCCCACTCCATGTTAATAGATTGCAAACTGAAACCAAACTGACTAGTATTCTTCACTAATCAGTGCATGTGTTCTGAAAAAAAAGTTAACGGTTCTATTCCCGCAAGAAGTTTTGAACGATAAGCGCTGGAAATTGTGTAACAGAACATATGGCAGGACTATGTAAATATAAGCTGTTCCGATTTCAGTGTTGGAAATCAATACAAAAGCGAGCAAACATATCTCTTTCAATTTTTTTCTTTGTAAAAAGAACATAAGACGCGTTTCATATTTATAAGGCCACCCACAAATTTGCTTTATTTGTGTAACGGTAGATTTTTTTTTTGTTGTTATGATGCTGTATCAAAGCACTTGTTTGGACGAAACAACCATGCACACAAACTTTAGGATTTGTGCAGATGACGGTGCTTTGGTTTTTGCGATAATTCTGTTTTTAGCGTGTTTAACAATTATAATGAAGTCCAATTAGTGACTTTTTAAAGGTTCAAGCGATAATATCACTATTTTTTTGTGCAGAAGTGGTAAAATTCAGCAATAAACAATACATGCCGTAGGGAAAAAATTTGACAGAACACGAAATATGTAGGTAAAATAATCGTTTACAAAAACGAAGGATGCAGAGGAAGAGAAATTGAGCGCAAACTGAACAGAAGCCATAGTCTTATTCTAATTTTTTTTACGAGATCCTGATGCTTATAGATCTAATAAGTGCTGGTCGAGAATTTAAGAAAACGCAGCGATGGTTAAGGGTAGGGCCGATGTAAACATTTTATTTGTTCTGCTCTGGGCAATCCATTTTCGTTATTTTTGTCTTGTGTTAGTGATTATAGTAGTCCGCTATAATCGGAATGTTTAATAGATAAATGCAAGAAACGCACTTATTTATGTTTATAATATTTCCCCAAACATATTATATTCAATATAATAAATAAAAGCAGTGAAATTTAAAGTTAGCTTCGCACACTGCTTTGGCAGGTCCTATAGTGGGAGCAAATGTAAAAATTTCATATGTATTTTTAAACATTGCTCGCTGCAATGTATAAAACATGACGACCCATACGATCTCTGACCATGGTAGCTCCAAATCTTGATGAAATTGTTAGATCTAAAAAAATATTTGAAATTGTGAATTGAACATAACAAACACCAATACTTTACAAATACCAACATAAATACGTTTAATTTGCTTACAATTGATTACATTTTTCAACCGCACCATATTTTTCTACATATAATCCATTAAGATTCTCTAATGGGTTTAGTAGATCGGCGTTGTCCCAAAATTTTTTTTGTAATGCAGCAATTAACTAAAAGTTCCGCAATTGACTAATTTCGTTAAAGAGGCAGCTTTCAATAGTTACAACTGTCAGCAACGAGTCAATGACGTATAATATTGCAGTATTTCCATCCTTTCTTCCATTATAGTCAAGCAGCTCACGTCAGATTCTTTAATATTTTTGACAGTGGAACTTTTGATATGACTAAGACTAAGAGCCTCCTTCAAATCCGAACCTTTCACGCACGCGTGTCCAAACAACTTCTGAAACAATCCCTTTTCATTTTCTTCCTCCAAAATACAATTTCCACATAAAGTCAATACATTGATAACTAGAAATCGTACTACGCTAGCCGACCTGACAAAGAAGACACAAAAAAGATGGGAAAAATGTTCTATATTTTTCAACATAATCTCCTTCTAGCTCGATACACTTTTTCCAGCTTCTATACCCTGTGAAACTCCTTAAAATAGCCATCAATCGCAGACTTCACTTTTTCGTTGTTAGGAAACCTGAGCTATTTTTTCAAGATCGGAAATCGAAAATAGTCCGAGGGAGCTAAATCTGGCGAATAAAGTGCATGATGAAGCAATTCGAACATTAGTTTTGGCCATCGCAATAGTGGATGTGTGAACTGGAGCATTGCCCTGACGAAACAACACGTAAGCGCATAATATTCGCTCGTCCTTTCTGAAGATAATCAATAAAAATAATTCCATGCGCATCCCAAAAAAAGACGCCATGACCTTGCCTGAAGATGAAACCCTCTTCACCCTCTTTGGATACGATTCTCCCATTTAAGTCCACTGCTTTGACTGTTCCTTTGTCTCAGGTGGGAAGTGGTGGACCCATGTTTCATCCATGGTTATAAGTCGATGCAAAAATTCGACTTTATCGCTGTGAAACATCGCCAAACACTTTACTGAAACATCTTCACGACGATGTTTTTGCTCTATTGAAAGCAAACGCGGCACCCGTCTTGCACACAGTTTTCTCATCTTCAAATCTTCGGTCAATATACGATGTATAGCACTTTTTGAAATGCATATAATTTCAGCTAGCTCACGCACCTTCAGGTGGCGATCATCCAATACCATTTTGTGGATTTGCTTAACCGTGTCTGGCGTGGTCACCTCAATTGGTCGACCACTACAGTCTTCATCTTGGCAACTCGTACGGCCTCGTTTAAAATCTGCTGCCTAAAATTTTACAGTCGTAAACGAAGGAACAGACTGTAGAATTCCCCCAGGGTAGAATCTAGCTCTGCTTTAATGTTGGTTGGGTTGAGACTTTTTAAATGGAAATATTGAGTTACATATCGGTGATCAATTTTTTCCATTTTTACAAATTCACAGAGATCGTTTACTTTTGATGCCTCTAATATAAATAGTGAACAAAGTGGCGTCTTGAAACTTAAGACATATGTTTTATAAGATTGGCAATTTTTAGCAAAATATTTTTTTTTAACTACTGCCACCATCTATACGCCAAGACGGCTAATTTTTGAACCGCCCTCGTATGAAAACTTCTACAAGGAACTAGTTCCATATATATATATATATATATATATATGGATTGGTCAGCACTTAACCAACCAACGAGATCAAAATCGTGGTATCACGACTTAAGAACAACGAAGCTGGGGGTGCTAATGATCTGCCGGCAGAACTGTTTAAGGTCGATTGCGATGAGTTGATTATCAGCATGTATTAACTTCTAAACACAATTTAACTCAATGTATGCGCGGTCGATAATTAGAATATAAGTGTGGTATTCCTGTGTTAAAAAAAAGGTGATCCAAGCGTGTGTACCAAAGCCTTTTTCCTGGACTTGTAAATTCACAACTGACTAGATATTCCCCCTGGAAGACTCAAAAAAAACATATAAAGCTGCTTTCGACATTTCGAAATGTCATGAGGTCGTTTTTCGTTAACTCGTGCAGCACACATACAACAAGCTTTTTTAGAAAAATAATGAATTACTTTCTACTATACCTCATACATTTGTGAAAGTAATGCATGAAGCAGATTTTTAAAGAAAAAATATGTCTTCAAAATTCCCGCCACAGAAGTTTTGTCTTACAAATCTCTGCACCTATCCTCAAATCCAACCAGCGAAATCTGCTATAAATATATCGCTACAAATCCAATTACAGTGTTATGTATTTTTCCATAAACTTTATTGGTTTACTTAATATTGTGTCGTCATTTTAAAACCAAATAACAAAGGTTTTTCCACTTTGCTTCGTTTACACTCCAAACGATTAAAACAAATTGTGTTGTTAATCTTTCGCCTATTAGTCACGGCACAAGAAGGGGAAGGGTGTAGCTTATATTGCTGCTACATGTGTTTTAAACTACATTTTACAATATACATAATGTTGTTTGCAAGAACTGAATTCCCCGATGGTGATCCTTGTTCATTTTTTCTTTTCTCGGCCTCACTCTCTATCTCTCAGACACTGATTGGTTGCAAAGAGAAGCGACATGAGGAGCACAAGGAGATGGAGCACACACGTAAATATAATATTTTAAATCTAATATCTTATACAAAATAAAGCAGAAAATAATGAATTATCCATTCTTCACACAAAAAGTTCATAATATCGTTGGAAATAATTAAACTAAATGTTAATTAAAACGAAAAAGTAGGAAAAATCAAGAGGGACTTAGTGGTACGAATCTTGGTTGCTCTTAAGTTGTGGTTGTGACTGCAGTTATAATCCAAATTATAAGTAGCAGTTTGATTTCAGCAGAATTTCCAGCGGTTGCCGCATTCGTTGCACATCACGAAAGTGGTCATAGGTTCATCGGATGAACGGGTCTGCAGTTGATTGTATGTGCAGTTGCGTTTCTTGCACTTGCCGCACTTGAGGAGATCTGTCTTAGTACCCTGGACAGTGGCCAGTTGGGCGTCGTTGATAGCTTCCTTAACAAATTTCTCACGTAACTTTTTCATTTCGTCGCTGGCCATTTCTTCGGGCGTCATTTTGGCCAATTCTTGGGCGGTGATGGCACCGCACATATAATTGCCGCGCAAAGTGCGATTCTTGGGATCTTTCAAGTTGGCCACGCGGGAGCGAATACGGTTCTTATACTTCATATCAGTGTTTCTAAACTCAGCATATATGGCCTCTTCCAATTCGGTGGCCATTTCCTCCGGGTCAGGACAACCTTCGAGCACTTCGCCTACTTTTAGGGCGTTACAAAGCATTTCGCGGCACTTAAGGCGCACGGCATCGGTCATGCCCGAGGAAGCGGGGAACGATGTCTGTGTAACTTTACGATCTTCTTTGGCAGATGACGATGACGATGATTTCTTTTCGTCTTTTTTGTCTTTAGATGATGAGGAGGAGGACGATGATTTTGATTCTTTATCTTTGCTGGAAGAGCTCGAGGATTTGCTTGATGACTTGCTAGATTCTTTGCCGCCAGCGGCGGGCGGTGCCAAGAATCGTTTCCAGCTCTTAATGAGTGTTTTAGCTAATGCAATTACCTCGTCATCTTTGCTGCTTTTCCTTAACTCGTTGACGGTCATGCCAATGCGTGTTTTAGTCAAAATTTCCAAGTTTATGTTCAGGGATTGCAGAGCCTTCAACAAATCCAACGCTTGCTCCTGACCCTAAATCGAAAGAGACAATGGAATGGATGAGAGAATGAGAAAACATTAAAGCGCAGCCTGTAGTTTGAGAAGTACTGCCAGTCGTGCTGTTTCGTAAAAGGCCGGCTGTACCTCACGGCAAGAAACAAAACAGACAAGAAAGGCGCGCATGGGGTTTACTTTCGTGCAGCAAGCGATAGTCGGGGCACTTAAGCATTTTCTCACCCAAAGCACCTGAACTAATTTCTAATCATATTATCTAATTTTGTTTAGACATCACGCTAGAACTTACCGTGCCATCGTCGGACGTGATTTTTCCCATTTTCTTTTGTATTTTGAAAACTTCTTCCTCAACACTCATTTTGCTTAAAACTCTGTGCGAAAATAATATGATATTTATAGAACCGATAAACAATTGTGGCCGCAGTTGTCCGCAAAAACACGTCGTTTACTGTGTTACCTTTTGTTTTGTTTAATAAAATTAAAATGCACACGCTTTTTTCACAAAAATACCTCTTGCAGTCAAGCGAAGGCTCTTACTTCGTGTGTTCGTTACAGAAAACTTATACCCTTTTCTTAGATTGCACTACCTACTATTCGCTTCTTTTCTCTATTGACAGCTCGTATTCTGATGTTGCCAGATTGCGAATTTGGTGTTTTTGAGTATAGCATTGTATTATACAGTAGTAAGACAAAATGGCAGAAGAAACTAAAGTAAAAAATAAAATGTATGTATATATATTAAATTCAACTCAAAAAATTTCGGCAAATCTTGGTAGAGGTTTAAAGTATCCTCAAAGGCAACCGATACCACTTAAATTCATTGGTATGTAAATGTTTTTTTTTTATCTAATTGTTTGTTTTAATCGGGATCTAACACATGTGCAAATGATGTGTGGACAAAAATAAAGTGAAAATCAAAATATCGAATACAATATCCACCAAAACTAGTATTTGACTATTCAGTTTTCGAGTTTGTTCATTTAATTTTCGCCTATGTTTCTGGGATTGAATAAATAAAACCTTGTTCAAAAAAAAAAAATAAATAAATAAATAAATAAATTGAAAATCCAAATTTGCTAAGAAATACCAAATACAATCACTGCCATGTGGCTGAATCGTTATTTTATATTTTTTTGAAATTGGGACGATTTCAAAGTTCCGGGAAATATGTGCAGTAAATGTAATTTGTGAAAAATATTCACAAAAACGCCACGTAAACAAATAAAAATGGCAACACAGAAATTACACTTATGAAGTGCTGCCAAGTTTCTTGATTAACGTTTTCTCTGCATTTTCGAGTGCAATAGGACAGACATAATCTATTGTTGTCTTTCGGAGTCTGTTTACGCGGATTTTGACCTCAAACAGAATTCCTTTTTCCATAAGAAATTCATGTAAAGTCACTACTCTGTTTTGCAATATTGGGCTCAAATGGACGGTGCAAACGGAAAAATGTTCATTTGAGAATGATTACCCTTTGACCTTAAATACAATTAAAGGTTGTTTTTGAGTCGCGAAAACGAAATGATGTTCACTGAAACGTTCCGTAGACTTTTTTTTATTTGTGCAATATATACCTCAAACGAAATATGCAAATGGTTTGGTCGTTTGAAGAAAATATTTAGGACGAAAACGTTGCTGGCCCGAAACGGAATTAATGTTCTAGTAATTATTTTGTACAATAATGCTGACTTTTAATATTTAATCTTTAAAAAATTTTAATAAGGTGAATTTCCATAAAAAATTATTTAAAGGGTTAATATCTTTCGTTCTCCGTTTCTCGGTTTTTTTTTTGAGATTTGTATGAATAAATCTCAATTTTGTACTTAAATCGCATCAAGAAATTTTCTGTTCACAATGATAAAAATTTTAATAGGCTAAAATACAAGTATCAATTGGAAACAAAAGAAAAGCCACGTGTTTTCTGTAGTATAAAATATTATAAACAAATCAAATTTAGTGGATACGCAGTTTCTCTTGAATAAATCTGTTGCAGGGATATTTACGCCATTCTTTTATTTCTCATGAAGATTAATGCTTCATTTAAAAATGTATTTTTCAATAATTATTAGGTATAGAAACAAAAAGCCGTTAAAAGTTGCTAATAGTGAACACACAAAGAATTATAACAAATCTCCAAAAAAATACTTTCCGTGTAAGAAAAAAAAAAAAAAAACGCTAAGCCGAATACCACGCTTAAACTGGTAAATGTCAATTAGTTTATAGTGTTTAGCAGTATGCAGTGCAAAATTTTCATTCGCTCTACATTTAGTTTCACACAGACGGAAAATATTTTTATGAAAGAATATTTCCTTATCTATTTTTGTGAGAAAATATTCTCGAAAATATCAATAAATCTGTAGATAACAATTATGGAAATGCATAATTTTTTTGGAAATTGTATGTCACAAACACGCCAATGACATTCTCAAACAAAATTTCCTAACAGAAAATGTAGGACAATTTCAGCCATCGAAAATTTCAGTATTGAATATAGGGGATGACACGAACGAACAACGAATTGTGTTATATCTGTCAGATCTGTCTGTTGTATCTGTCAGATCCATTTAATAGGAAACAGACATTTCATTCAAACTGAGTACTGTGCTTAACCTTGAGTTGGTAACCCTACGTATAGTCTTGATTGAATTGCCCACCCAACTCACCTCTCTGCTATTGTTGTTTTGGTTCCAACCACATTCTTGGACGAATCGATTAAAGAAAAATTATTATTTTAACAAATTGTAACATAAAGTTGAGTAAATACAATGAATAATTTGTTTACATTGGTGGCGCGAACACTGTTGAATGGAACTAAACAGAATTGCAAAACAATCAATCGGTATTATGGTAAGAATCAAGTGATTACCGGCGGCAGCATCAGCGTCAGCTGTTATTCAACAAAGTTTATTTAATTATTTCTCTTTGCTCATCCTGTAGCTGCACCCCCTAAGCGTTTTTATAAACAAACCTCGGTTCTCTATAGCGACGGTAAGTATGAGGTCACATTGGACAGCCGTAAATTGAAGACGCCCAAGGGAGCTCCATTTGCCATCAAGAGCGAACCTTTGGCTATTGCGGTGGCCACTGAATTCGAGAATCAAAAGGAGCACATTGAACGATCTAAGATGCATTTGTCAGCCTTGTGCTTCACAGCCATCGATAATCCTAATAATAACTCGAAGACTGACATGGTCAACTATATATTGAATTACATGCCAACGGACACGATACTCTTCCAATATGACGATGAGAAGGATTTACATGAGTTACAACGCAATGAGTGGGATCCTATCATTAATTGGTTTAACGAACGATATGGCACTCATCTAAAGAAGACGATGGATATCACGCCGCCAAATGTGTCAGCAGAAGATAGAATGACTATTTCCAAATACTTATTATCGCACAGCGAAGATGTGTTGCATGGTAAGTAAGATATATCAGTTTTGAAGGCATCGTGAGGTTACACATTCATGTCGTTCCAGGTTTTGTTTATGCCATTGACACTTTAAAATCCGTCATTTTGGCTTTCGCTACCGTTGATCAGCGTATCTCTGTTGATAAAGCTGTCACTTTGGCCCGCCTAGAAGAAGAGTACCAATTAAAATTTTGGGGTCGGGTGGAATGGGCTCATGATTTGAGTCAACAAGAATTACAAGCCCGTTTAGCTGCCTCTGTGCTGTTTATTCATCTCAATCGTTCAGAGTACTTTGTCAAAGAGAAGACTTTAGTGTAGTTGAAAGTTTTGTATTCAATAGTAGCTAATTTCAGAGAAATTAGATTGCTGTGTTTAGTTTTCAAATAATGTAAGCTGTTAATAAATTTGACCATAAGTTGTTTTGTTTAAAAGACATGTAAGTTGGAAATGTCTTTCATTTAACCAAAGAAAATATGTTTGTAAACTTAGCAACAAGTAGTTGGCTTTCGATATTAAAAAGAACGACAAAATGAGCGGGACAACACATCTGCATTGTTACAGGTATAATCTTGCTACATCCAAACTCCTGCAAGAGCAGTTCCACTGCAATTAGCTTGATGGGCCCTACCGATTTGATGCTTACTATTCTTGGTCCTTTAGAGTCTTCTGTGAATGGTGTCATACGGTAGAATACGTTGTAATTGTTCAGAAAGCCAATCCAATTGACCTTTGAATACTTAAGGTCGGGGTGTCAGGTTTTTGGAAATTGTTATTTTACTACATAATTCTTCTCTTAACATTATAAATATTATTAATAATTTTAAGCAACTTTTGGGTTTGAGATCAAATGTTAATATACACAAAGTTTATTGTTTTAAATTCGTTTTTTTTTTATTCGAATATTTCGACTGACAATGTCAGGTCATTAGGCAAAAAAAATTATTCCATACAAACAAAATTTATTCATCAAACAATACATTTTTGGAACTTATTACAAATTCTTGCATTTGTTGTAACGAAGACAAAAGATTTGATTGCTGTTCGCTGAACTTTTTTCGTCTGTGCTTTTTTGCTGTATGCGTGCTGTATTTTTTTTGCCACTCCGTCCGTGCCATTTTTTCGTAATTCAATCTTACCTCGTTTGGCACATCTTTTATGGATAACACCTCGGTAGTGCATCTTCTCAATTTTTTTTTATTTTTGACTTGGTCTTACAAAATAAAGAGATAGCGGAAGCAAAGGTAGTGTCGCTCATTAACGACTATTTAAAGCAGACCGAGTTAAACGCAAGAGACACACTCTAAACGGACACAAAGACATTTTTGAAAAGAAATGATGAATTAACTCTCAGATTATCAAAATAAAATTAGAACAATTTTAAGAGACATATCAACATATAAAATAATAAATAGGAATCCAACTTCCATATTACATAATGTAAATAACAAATTAGTTCAAAATGTATTCAACATGAACCCGATAAACTTAATGACCACAAAGCAAATTGGCGAGCAGAACTGTCATTGCACCAATAATTTATAGATTCCCAAAAATGCACAAGGAAGGGATTTCAGTATACCACCCAGTAAACTTTTCAATGAACGTTCCAACATGCGAGTCATGCGAATATATGGTCAGCACTACTTGAAAAACTTGTCCACTACAACGTCAGAGATGCAATAGAATTGAAGTTAAGAATTAATGATGCACATATTGATGAGGTCGAGATACTATTATTATTATTATTTTTATTCATACTTTTCTTATAGCGGTTACGTGCTCCAAAACGGCACTATGGTTGTTTCTCCGGCAGCTTGGGCTCTCAGGAGGATTCCAACCCTTTCAACCATTGTTTTAGGGGACGAACGAGAAAAGTATTTGTTAACAAAAATAAAACAATACACAAAATATACCGCATTGCCAAGAGAGCTTGTTGTAGCCGCCCTCGCACTGTGCCCGGCCTGCCATGACCCATAGCTTCCCCTTTATTTCCTTTTTTATGGGTTCCACTATCCACACACAGATTCACCCTAGTTCCCCATAAACCAATACCCATTCCTCATGGACAAAAACCACTACATGATGATTTCTCTATAGTTAACAATTACAATTATTTATTGGGTCTTTTGGATAATTTTTTCTTTTAACATTAACCTATTTCTAATACACTTTCTTTTCACCTTTTTTAATCGCTAACACCGAAACATTTACACGGAACCAACATCTAGACCAACTTTCTGTTTGCTTCCTAGAAACTTCCTTTTTGACTCCTTTCCCCCTTTAATTTAGGTTGATTCTGCCACTTTTGTAGATACTACTGGATTTAATTTATAGTATTCTAGTCCGCGGTTTGAAGCATATCCAATGCTCCTGCTTTACCTCAACTCGATGTTAATGACCCGTACACAAAAAAAAGAAGACTTAAATTAACACAAATGACTACGATACAAAGACGACACAAACACCAAAATACCACAAACTCATCATATAGTATCTTTTTTCGGTTTCGCTGTTCTAATTTTTTTTTGTTTTTAATTTTTATAGCTTCACGATTATTGCGGATAACCTTCCCCTGGCCCGGCGTTCACTGCTGCCTTTCGCTGGCCCCGAATTTTCTTGCACATTTCCGAAGTCCAGCTTTTGGGTACTTTTGCCTGATCTCTGTTGGTCACAAAACACATTAAACACATTTAAAACAAAATAATAGTTGTCTTTGACACTGCTCCTTTGGCGTTGTCTGTATTAAAACACTTTAGGTATGTTCAATCTTGACTGGTACAAATTGATATTTTTCATAAAACGAAACTCTTCGATTGATGTACCGTGTTCGACCGTTCGGTGGGTAATTAAATTTTCAGTTACAATTCACATCCGTTTTATATATTCGCCCATGCCCCGCCGAATCCGTTTCCCTCCTACCTTGGCTTCTTTGTTGCCACTTTGTATATTAAGTTGTTGTAATCGTTCTTTTAACGGCGCTTTTTCCATTTCACCAGAGTTGACTGAAAAGGTCCTTAATTTCTCCTAGCGATGGCAACACTTTAGCTGAATAACGCATTTTACTACACATCTGGTAGCGCCTTCCACTTGTTCATATTTTGACCACCTGTAAACATAGTCCGCCATAATAGCCCAGATCAACCAGAAAAAGACATTTTTTGCTAATTTTTTAGGGATTGTTCACGCGTCCGTGCTAATGCAAGTATTTTTTGTAGGTACTTGGGTTAAGTTCCCACCCCCGCGACTTCTTGAGGCTGTTGTCAGGAATTTGCATGTGTGTGTGGGCACAATGCTGCACAATCACAATCTTTGAATGGGTCGGTCCGCCAAGATTGCTTTATATTTGGCCTGGCCGTTGATGCAAGTGATTCACGTTTTGGTGTGCGTGTGTCTGATGTGCGTGCCAGCGTGTCACGCAACATAAAAAACTGTTTTTATCAACACTTCATATAACTCCTTTATCGCCATTTTAAAGACCTAACAGTGATGGTCTGTTTTTATCAACACTTCATATAACTCTTTTATCGCCATTTTAAAGACCTAACAGTGATGGTATGAGAAGGGATACATATATACAAATTCGTGTCCTTAAAGGACAAAGCATGAAGGAATAAAGACAAATGGCTGATACCGGAATAACCAAAACTAATGTAAACATTACTATTATGACGTGGGCGTAACAAATAGTTGAGGCAAATAGCTGGAATTAAATCGCTCCCATATGGAGTCTAACAATAAATATTTGAATCTTAAATCTAGTCATCGACGAATATATTTATTTTCCGCGGAAGCTTGGGGTTTAATAGCTTGTATGGTCGTTTGTATTTTGAATATTAACCGCGATATTAGTCAAAGGGATGTGAGCCACACACATGTCTCACTGCCAAGGTCCGAACACATGAGAGACTATGATGACGCCAAGACCCGAACGAAAGGAGCTGATCTGGCCGATGTGCAGATTACGTCAGTGATGACGCCAAAACCCGTGAAACAATCTGTAGTTTCCATACACAGTAGAAGATATATTCATAAAATTGGGATTGCAGATTCCTCTGTCCAGAAAATTCGCACCGTAAGGTGTAAAACGGAGAATATAGGAGTCGAAAATGAAAACGTCCCATAAGAAATGTCTGAAGCTAAAACCATTAATGCATTATCTTTACGTCGCAATGTTTGGAGATATTTCGAAAATCGTTCTTTTAAGATATAAGCAGGGAAGGATGCGGGCATAAATTGTACAGCTGCCTAGGGCTAAATAACAGAAAGTGAAGCCATAGGATTATAATTCTGACTTCTATCATGGAATGTCATGAAAATATGGGGGCTTTTCAATTGGAACTGAAAGTAAATAGGACAAAATTGGAATGGACTAATTGAAGGCTGGGGATAAATAGGCTAAAGTTAAGGTGTACATGTCTTTTACTGCCTGTCCATATTCATAGTGGTTTTACTAATATCACGCTTTCAAGGAAATCTATAGATGAATGAAAACAGCCGTGACAATAGATTAAGCCATATTGTTCGAAATATGAATTAGGATTAGGAGTTCCAGCGGATGTAGAATAAAAAAGTAGCATCTCTCTGATTAAACCGTTGAATTGGTTAAGAGACTCCTCAGTGAGTACTAAATATATTACGGAGGAATTCAACTTCTGATTTAATTTTTCAGAAAATTCAGAATCACGCGTACGAAATAGCAGTTATTTAATAGTTCTCTATAAAATCGGGGGAGATCGATCAAATAACAATGCCTCTTCTGGTATTTCACATATAAATGACCGATTTAATGAATATATTCTTACTTGCGTATCTTTCAATGCTGTACCAAACTCGGTACTAATTTTCTAAGAACCGCTATGATCGACATTGCCACCCCTATTCGGTCAAGATTTATCGAAATTTGATTTTTTCGCAGTAATCCATATGTTGTAGCCTGAAGTTAATTAAATTCTTGTCAACTATATTGCTTCAAAATTTAGGTAAGATGTGAAAAAATCAATCGAATAACCTTGTTCTCTCTGGTACAATGCTCCTTCTGGTACCTCCCATACAAATTACCGACTTAAACATCATATTCATACTTCCATATCTTTTAACCATTTATACCAAACTCTGCCGAATTTGACACACATCCTTCATTTGGTGAACTAAATTCTATGAATAAAAATGGGCGGCATTATCTCCCTTCAAATTTATCGAAATTCGATTTTTCGTTGTAATCCATAATTTGTTACTGAAGGTAATTAAATTCTTGTCTTTTTATATTGCTTCATAAAGCTGTTTAAAATGTAAAAAAATCTGCCTCTCTGGTACCTCCAATAGAAATTACTATATTAGACTTACACATTCCTAGATTCCTGTATATCATTCTATTCCACGGATCAGGCGTTTAGTACGGTGAATGGAGAAGGATTGCACTGCCATTCCCCTTAGAGTACCATATATACAAATTGACCGATTTAATAAAAATCGATAAAACCCAAAAATTTACCAAACGGAATGTTTTTTTTGATTTTGTTGGGCATTAATTCAAAGTATATGGAAGTAAGTCAGTCCACCTGACTGAAATTTCTGTACAGGTTTATATTAGCACATTTGTAAACAGAAGATATAGTATGAAATAAAACGACGCCCAAGGATTTCAATTGCATTTAAATTTGTTAAAAATTTTATTTGATTTTTTTTCTTTATTGCATATTTTTCAATTTTTCGTTTTGTTTTTGTTTTTTTTTTGTTTTCATATCAACTGGATTTCTTTTTGTTGTCGTTCGGTTTGTTTTGGTTTTGCTTGTATCTTCTGTTAATCATCAGCATTTTAAATATTTATGTATATGCATTTTGTATATATCCTCTGTTTGTTTTTATTTTGTTTAAATAAAAATTCAATTGAATACTCTTTTTTTTAATTTTTTTGTTTTGTTTTCTGTGGTATTGCTAAAATATATTTAATGAAATTGGTTCTTCTCAAAATGTTTAACAATGCGCTTTATTTGAAATCAGCTCAGAGTCGAGTGTTGAGTTTTGATTATAGTTAAAAATAAAAAAAACAATTTGTAGTAAATAATAATAAAAACTGTAAATAAATTCATAAATGAAATAATCATAAGACTCATTGAATACATTATATAGTAAGTATAGTACAGCAGTAGTACACACAATTACACATATACAAGAAGTAAATAATTACAGTACATTCATCATACATCATGCTCGTATGTAAGCATTCATCTTCCTATTGTATGCAGTATATAAGTAGTTTTTTATGTACTAAGTAAATACGTAATAGTGTATGTTATTTTTATTTTTCAATCAAAGAAAAAAAAAAAAGGAAAAAGTCCAAACGAAAAGGCGAGGTCGTCTTTGTTTTATATGTATATAAAGTAAATCAATTTGAAGTGACTGTTTAAAGTTTTGTTTACAAAAACTCGTACGACGGCTGTAAAATGTTCTGGCTGTCCTTTCGTGTCCTTCTGTCAGAGATAAAAAGCGATTTGATTTCTTTAGTTTAATAGTATGTGTATGTTTGTTTGTTTTTTTTTTTGTGTTTGTATATAACGTACGTACGACGAGTATTATAGATAGGGAGGGAGATCTTTTGGCCAAAAGTCAAGAGTCAAGCAATTATTTGCGAGTAACCGGTTTTGGGATTTACAAAGTGGGATACCGATTAAGAAATTCGTTTAAATTGAAGCCTTTCTGTTTATTCGAGCTTTTTTTATATTTTCGTGTTAGAGAGGTGTCCTAATTTATGTATGTACTGTGTGGTGATAATAGTTTGAAAAAATGAAAGTGTTAGGCTTGGGGAAGGTTAAATGAATTCCAATGGGTTGGGTGTAAAGATTACTCGTTTTGTACAGATTTTATGGGAGGATGCATATTGTTATTACAAATTTTCTAAAAAAAAATGAGGCCTAAGGAAAATATCAAGGAAGGGAAAACACTTTTCAAAAATTGTCATAGTCATCAAATTTTGTATGTGATTTTGTGAATGACGATCGGCAGCAGATTTGGCGCTCGTTTTCATAAAATGAATTACTCAATTCGTACGTTAGACAAACGAATTTCTGAATAATTCGAATAAATTATCGTTCGACAAGCATTTATTTTTATTGAGTAAAATTAGCTTTGGTTAATATCTGTGAAAATATAGCATTGTTGTTTTGAAAACTTTGATAGTGCTATCGACCATATTTCGGTTTGAAAGTTTTATGGAAACATTTTGTTGATTGGCTGATTACAATGGGGCTGGGGTAATTGCAAGCGTAGGTAAATGTAACTCACCCATTATCACAATTAAATTCTGATTTCAGTTATTTACTTTACATGGTTTTATGCGTTTTTAGTTAAAAAAAAGTATTTTTTTATATAAGCTAATATTTAAACTAAGTAAGATAACCATTTACGTTAACATACTCAATTTTTTTGGACACTCAGCCTGGTGGCAAATCGTTGCAGTTCAATCAAACTGAAATTCTTACTTCCAAAATGATCAAAATATGAAATTTGTTTGGACGAAAGTCATATAAATCTTTCAAATACAAAAGAACGCTGATCAAGAATGTCACCTTATTTTCCGAATCAAAAAACTAAAAATGCATCTGCCACGCGAATGATTTTTAGAGAATTAAATGCCATATTTTTGAAGTAGTTTTACTTTACGCCCATATCTTGGGACTGCATTTTTCCAAACATTGCGTTCCTTGAGAAATAAAAGAAATTATGTAATTTTCCTGGGATCTCGGAAATTCTTGGACAATTTATAATACAAAAATTAGTTACACAATAGGATTGGAAGCTAAAGAAGGTAATAATAAAAGCGCATTTTCATTTCCAAACGAAGAAATGTCCTAAAACACATTTCAATATAAAAATTGTACCTTCAATTATACTGTTGGTGTATTTCATGACAATTTGCTAAACGAAAAGTGCCGTTTATGACAGTTTTCTATGATCAAAGTGCCTTTCATTACAGTTTTCTATGTGAAAAGTGCATATCTTATGAAAAGTGTCTTTAATGACACTTTTCTATGAGAAAGGTGTCCTTCATGATACATTTCTATGAGAAAAATGCCTTTCATGACACTTTTCTATGAAAAAGTGTCTTTCATGACACTTTCCTGTGAGAAAATTGCTTTTCATGACAATTTTCTATGAAAAAGTGCTTTTCATGACACTTCTATGTGAAAAGTGCTTTTCATATGATAAGTGTCCTTCGTGATATTACACTTTTCTATATGAAAAGTGTCTTTCATTGTTCTTGTCCGTATTAAAAAATATGTTTCATAACACTTTTCTATATGAAATATCTTGTGATACTTTTTTGCGTTTTCTTTATGAAAATTACCTATATAAAAAGTGTCTTTCTTCTTTTCTATATGAAGTATCTTTCATTATATTTTTTTGTATGGCAAGTGTGTTTTATGATTCTCTTTTGTAGACATTAATTTTCATTATAGAAATTATTTTCCAGACATTTTGGAAGAAGCTTTTGATATAGAAAAGACGATGTTTGTATATTTAATTTTAAGGTATCGTCGTCGTGTTAGTTAGGTGATTATAGTTAACATTTTAGTTCATACCAATTAGGTAATTTTTTCGGTGTAATTTTATTTGAGCAAATTTTCCAAATTCAAAAATATTCCAAAGATATTATTGATTATTGACACAAATCATTGGACTTTTCCATTTTTTTCAACTATGTGAGTCAACTTCGAAAATATCATTGAATTTTAGGCTTTTTCAAATATATGAAAAGTCTAGTTTTCGATCTTTTCAAATCAACTTTTCTAAGTTTTTGTAACTAAAACGTTGAAGTTTTTACTGTTTACAGTTTTTAATTTAATCGAAGAACTCAAAAAACGGTTAATATATAAATTAACATTTTTGATTGTTAATTGTGAAATTTTCATGATTTTAGGTCGTCAGAATGTAAAAGTGTTACTTTTGACCCAAACTAAAGTGCAAGGATGCCAAAATATTTAATTGCTGCTGGTTCAACTTATTCCAGCATGACAAAAAACAAATTTTGAGAATGGGTTGCTTTTTAAATATGTTAAATATTCCTTTTATACATCTTGTTAATATATAAATACTCGTACATATATTGGAAATTTCGACTGGATTAGCTTTTTGAATGGCTCGGATATAGAAAACGTGGCACAAAAATACAATCCTATTGCTTAGAGTTTGTGATTTAGCTTCTTTCAATTGAAACCTATTTCTTTCGTAAATTTTTTTTAAAGTTTGTGTATGTTCTCCCGAAAGAACGAAGCAGTGAAATAAAACATTGAAAGCGGATTATATTGATACATCCCTATAAGTTTGACAAATTTTCCAAAATTCTTACATTCCTTTGTAGTTTTTTATCATTTCGTTTGCCTGTTCATAAATTGTGGTAAAATTTGAAAAAATTCAATTACACCCCTTTAAATTTGACAAATTTTCCGAAATTCTTACATTCCTTTGCAGTTTTTAATCATTTCGTTTGCCTGTTCATAAATTGTGTTAAAATTTGAAAAAATGCAATTGCTTAACAACGACCTATCTAATACTTCCCATACATACGACCGATTTGACCAGTCTATTCTTAGAATCATACCTTTCTTCTAATTCCCATAACTTCAGCTAAATTTGACACACATCGATCAGTGGATAAAGTTAGGTCTGAGAATGTCATTTTTTTTACTCAGAAATTTCTAATTCAAAATACATATATATTTTTTCCTTTGTATTTTTATAGCGCTTGTCAGCCGCCTCTTTCCTTGCAAATGGGCTGTTTTAGCAAATATTAATGTTTCCTCCACAATTTCTTAGTGCAAGTTAAAATTTGTTTCATTATTGTTTAATTCACACTATTTATTTATTGAGCATAGCATAATATTAAAAAAAAAAAATTTGCAACAGAAATGTGCTTTTGATTTGGGAAGTCGAATTGGAAATATTGATAGAAATAGCGTCGATAATTTGTTAAAAATCTTGGATGAAATTGAACAAGTGTTTACTATTTTTTTATGTTGCAACTGCTGCAAAAATTTTTATATTGAAAAAACAACAAAATTTTTGATATTTGTGTAATATTTAGTGAAAAGCTACATTTTACAAATCTAAAACAAAAATCGACTTTTATCACACAATAATCGACTTTTTAACTTTTCTACTTTTTTGGTATACAAAAAACGATTTCAAATTTTCCATTTTTTCCTACTAAAAGTTGATTAGTCGAAATTCGATTTATACTCCTAGAACTCCCGTTTAAGTCAAGTTTTTAGTTTCTTACAATATTTATATATTTATTTATATTTTTGGAGCTCACAAAAGTTCTTGAGATTTAAAAAAAAACGCCATTTTTCAAATTTTACGACGCGATATATTCTAAACTGCGACCAATTTAGGATATTAAATAAACTTAGATTTGAACTTAGACACATAAAAGTAACACTTATAAAAGATATTTTTATAAAAGTATTACTTAACTTTAAAGTGCACGGCCATTACTTAAAAACGAGAAGAGTCGGAAAGCTTAAAAGCGTCTTTTCAGGAAGATTTGAGGCGAGATATTTCCGAAACCGGAGTTTCAGCAAAATTGCTGTTAATATTGTTAAATTAATGCTTTCTACAGAAGAGGTTTAAACAAATTTCCATCCCATGGATGGGTATAGGAGAGCTTCTCCCATTTCATTTTTAGACTCATTGAAATTATTGCTTAACGACGATATCGAACGCCAGTGTCAAAAGCTGTTAATAGACCATTCGGCTCAGAAATAAATAGTTGATGGGTACATCAGTCCTTGGAACCACGATCACCTGCACGTGGTAGCCAAGAATTACTGTTGAAGTGCACATAAAAATCTATATTCTGCTTTTGATTTACCGATTTTCATGTTTTTATACCCATCACTAAAGAATGGAGATATGCTTATTCTGTCATCCCGTTTGTAATAAATAGAAACTCTCATCGAACACCCTATAAAGTATATACCTATATATCGCAATTTACTTTGACTTAAGCATGTCCTTCCGTCGGTGCGTTTGCGTGCTGAAAGCACGATAGAGGTTGGTCGCACTGCTTAATTTAGGCCATAAAAGTATCTCAGATTTATAGGCAGGTTAAACTCAAAATTGTTCAAAATCGGTGGGAAAAAGCTTTTCTGTACGAGGATTGAACCAACCGCTAGAAAAATAGCCATTTTTCAAAATTTGTTCAAGACTTTTAACATTTATTGTTTAATTAATAGTAATATGCAGCATCATCGTATATATACTGAAAACGAAACCATTATTGAAAACTGAAATTTTCATTAGAAAAACTTTCATTATGAATAGATTTTAGATTTTTTTTTATTATATTATACTACAGCTGGGTGGAATCGGTCCTTAAGGAAAAAATTGCCATTAGGACAATTGAAAAAAAAAATTTTTTAAACAATTGTACCCTTGTTTCATTAATTAAAACGGACCGCATCAACCGTGTGCGTGGTTATTGAAAAATAGCTTTACGAATTACGAATTTTCACTGTAAAAATAGACAAAGTAGGTATGATATGTGTGACAAGAGGATGTTCTTGACACGCCCTTATGTGGTGATAACATACACTGCCGGCCACTTGAATAGCGCCCCTCTAATCATTTCACAATAGTGATTACTATTTAAAGCACACTTCATTAACGGTTTCACATTCTCGTTTTTTTTGTTTCTCCTACTTCCACACATCACTTACAAAAAATTTCAAGCCATGTTTATCCCTATCAGCCCCTGTGACAGACAAAGCCTCTGGTCAGACTCTGTAGCTAACCTACTCCCCGTGCGATCCAGAGAATGGTGCCCCCGCGCACGAGCAACAGCTGCCGACTATCAAGCTGAACGGGATTGTGGGATCAGCTTGGTCCGAACAGTCCCGCAGCCGCTCAACCCTCAGGTCAGACTGCCTTGATTTGTGAGTCTCGGAAAGTTTAGCAGCTATCTCTCTTAAACTTAATGGTGATTTTCAGCCACCATTTACTTTTCTTTCCTAGCTGAAGACGTTGATGGCTTCCAAGGGCGAAGCGGTAGCTTTTGTACTGTAGCACTTAAATGAACGAATTTTGTTTGGCAAAGCCGATTTACTGTAAATAAGACTTCTGTAAGTCAATTTGTTTCTTCGGTATTTTTATCCAATCGTAAAAATAGCAAAACAAATCAATGACGCAATTAAGCACCCTAAACAAATCAAAAGGCAGATGGCCCTCAAACTCTCCGTCAGTATAGAGGACAGTTGTGCCAACTTAGCCACAAAAATAATTTAGACAATTCCTTCAAGTAGCACTTCTTAAATGATCAAATCCTGTATAATGTCCGAAGCGGAATTATGTGCTGACGATAAAATAGATTTGAACGAATAAATACAGAATTAAAAAAAATTAGCCTCACCTTTTTGACTGCATATCGCCGTGGATTGTAGCATAAAGTGCCATAGTCGATGTACTGACTATGTCATAAGTAATGGGTAGCACAGAATGAGTAACCCACTCTTACGAAGGTGGGGAAATGGGAAAGCAAGATTACGCACTACCCTTGAGAAATGACGAACGGCTTATGCATACTACCTACCGGGGAACATAACTCGTTACTCATGGGTAATGTGTAACTGTCATCTAGGCTTTACACACTATCCATAGAAAATTAATTGCCGCCTTGGATAGGAACCATAGAGGTTAAATTACCTAGAGAAGCGAACTCGCTTATCGCAGAAACGCACCGTAATTTCAAGCAAATGAAATAAATGCCACCATTACGCCTAAAATAACGCAATGGCGTTATTATGGCTGATAAACGAAAATTAACATGGTCTTAAACCAAACAGTAAAAATCCACTTGAGCATAGTAATAGAACATTTTATTGGAGCCCAGAAAGAGTTGTTTCCTCTAGGTAATCTACTACAGAGAGTAGCGGCCCACCGTCATGCGTAATTATCAGCGACGGCTACACATTGCTCTTGAGTGATTTGCAACTTTACACATCATATGAGTTAACCATGGGTAATTTATCTCTGAAATGGAGCATTCATTTTGCTAAATTCCAAGGTGTCAAACAAATGTGGAAAACACCTATATAAAAAAAAATCGCTAAAACATGATAATGTCTGTGACTCAGAAATGGGCCGCGCAATCATGAAAACAACATAATTTTTCACCTCCAAAAGAGGATTAAACCAGACGATGCTCTTAAAATATTACAAAAAAGGATTTTTCACAAAATCGCTACAATTAGGAAAAACGCTAAAATTTAATTACCACTAAATACCGTGTTTGTGGATCTTTATATCGCGCAAATGACATCAATGTGCATTTGTACGCAGAATGCCACAAAATGGACTAGATCGCTAATTTAAAAAATCGCTATAATGGAAATATGACTACAACTACGGAAGTGGAGCTTCCAGTTATGAAGAAACACAATATTTAATCTTCACAAAAGTCTGTATCAAGAAATAATAATCATATGTCGTCAGTTACATTTTTTCCAAAAATCGCTGGTTCTAGAGTTTGCGAGTTATAGCTATATTTACATTATGGCGATATAGTGATAAGGTCCTCAAGGTCATTGAAAAGGGCACCAATTAAACTGTCTCATCGTGTAATCAAAAAAAAAAAACTTCTTCACCCACGAATCACATACAAAAGTCGAAACTCGCTCTCATTTTGGAAAGTTGTTCGGTAGTTCCAGAGAGTTTGTTTGCATATGAAATTAGCAGCAAACATATAAAGAAATCTGAATTTTATAGTTAATGATGATTTTCTTTTTCTAAATGAGTATTTGGGCAAAATGTTATATCCTTACGCGGCATTAAAAGAATTTGCATCTGAAAAATTTTGTTAAATGTCACCTAATAAAATTAGCAATTCGTAATGTAAAAAGAATATTAATAAGTATTTTTTGATTGTTCCTATAAATAAATAAAGGATTTTCTTTATCTTTCTCTCTTTTAACTGTGTGTGTGTGTGGAAGTGTGTGTGTTATGTATGTATATCCGGATATTTCCACTCAATAGATGTTTTGCGCTCTTTCCCTGTTTGCGTTTTTCTCTGTTCTGTAGTTTGCCTTCTAGTATTTAGTTCCTGTTAGTAGTACGTTCGATACGAGAATTTTGCCGGCTGAACCTCTTGGTTTCTTGTTCTATGCATACGCTTCGTTATTTGTTTGATTTTTGTGTTTAGTTTGCTGGTTTCAATTCAATTAATTTGTTCATTAATATAACAAAGTAGTCATTACTTATGCTGATATGCTACAATACAATAATTAAAAAAGCCTAAAAACTAAAGCTTCTTAGAAGCTGAACTTAATAAAAAGCCTTTTATTTTCATGTTCATGTTTATGTTCATGTTGTTGTCTGTTATTAGTGATCCTAATAATAATCGGTTATTATTATTTTGTTGTTGTTTTTTTGTTATTTATATATAATTTATGGTGTTAATCGAAAGGAATGAAAATAATGAATTTGAGTATTAAATAAATATTGATTGCTTTCTTTTAGATTTTCTTTTGGGTTTTTTTCTCTTGTTGATTTTGAACGAGTAGTCGATTTTTAAACTTATGCGAGTAATCATTATTTGGTTTAATGCAAATATATTTACATAAATTGCCTCAAAAAAGTTTACCGTGTCTGAAATTTTTATGGTTTTGTTGTTTAATTTTGTTTTTGTTTTTAAGTTTATTTTTCGTTTTTTGTTTGTTAATAAATTTGTTTAAATTAATAACAATTTACCTAAAGTAACCGGTTGTTTTGTTTTGTTTGAGGTTATGAGTTATTCGCCTTGCATGTAACAAAAATAACTCTCTGTTTTTTATTATTTATTTTGTTTTGGTTTCTTTGCTTTTAATATATAAAACTACACTTACAATTAGTTATTTCTTTAAATTTTCTTAAACTTTTTCATAAATTTTAGCATTCAGTCCAAATGCTTGCTGAATTGGGGGGAGGAGGGGAGGGATTTTCTTTTATACGTATTTGCCTTTTCTTCGAGATCAAAATGTTAAGCAAAAGTAATCGGTTTTTTAGGTTTAGAAAAATAAATTAAGAAAAATATATAGCTCAAAAATCGAATTGCAGCTTTTTGGTTGCCTTATTTTTCTCTTTATCAAATGAAGCTGTGGTTTTTGTTGTTATTTTTGTTTGTTACTTTAATGTGGGGGACAATTTAAAAGCCTCTTCCCCGGTTACTTTTCCAAAGTAACCGGTTTCGTTTAGTTTTCTCTTAGGAAATTTTTATAATTCATGGGCGTTGCGTATATAACTCTTGGGGTTTCTTTTTGGTTTTCTTTTCATAATTTTGATCGTTATTTCGAGATTATCTTTAGTTAGACTTGTATGAGTAACCGGGATTTGTTGTATTTCATAACCTATAAATAATTATTATCTTTGCTACTTTTTGTTGTTTTAGTTATCAATTTTAAGAACACGCGCCTTTATTGCTCAGCTCTGTTGGTTTTTAATGAATGTTTTTTTTTTTTGTAATAATTATTTTACATATCTTCACGAAAATTTGCCCAATTTTATGCACGATTGCACTTACTTTGTTTTGTTTGTTTGTTTTGGAATTTTTTATAATTTTCTTTCTACAATGCAACCATTATTAAATACTTCTCTCTAATTCTTTCTTTCTTTTCCGGTGAAATTTATGATTTTTAACTCTATTTTACACTTCCGTATCCAGTATGTTGCCATAGGTCTCCTCCACGAACTTCGGCGCTATAAAGTCTTCGTAGTAGTTAATAAAGATCTCCTTGTACTCATCGGGTATGAACTCGAGAGCATGCAACATTTGCATAAGTTCCTTGTCGCCACACTTGTAGTTGCTGAGCGCCATAACGTCCCAGAAGTAGGACATGTGTTGCACATACTCTATGCTATAGACACGATATTGGGCAGCCACTATGTGGAGAGCACTACGCATAATAGAGCCCAGCTTGTTGAGTTCCCATTCGTCAAGTTGCTTCGTACCTTCTGCAGTCAGCCAATGGACGGAATGAAATTAGGAAAATATATGAAAATTTATTATTAGTTAAGCTTCATCATCGCATTACCTTAAGTTTGTACAGAATGATGTCGATTTTTTTCCATTTATAAACCTGAAAGTGGTGTAATTTGCAAAAACAAGAATCTAATTCTGTGTCAAATATACTATGCAGATAAATTAATGTAGCAAAAAGTTTAGGGCGGAAACGAACCTATCGAACACGAGTAATGTAATATTGAGATCTTCCAACAAATTTGAAAGTAAAACTATTCGAAATGTTTCAATTGCAATACGAGTAGTAAATATTATTTAAAGTAACAAAATATTGAGTGTTGCTGTTTTTATATACATAAGTACATGTGTGTACTAGCGGGTAATGATCTAGATACAATTTTGTATATAGTGGTGTGAAAAGTAGTCGGGTTCCCAATAATGCCGAATTTAAATACCATTAGCCTGCATATCAGTTCACTCTTACAATCAGTTTAAACCACACACATTGAACCACAATTTCTCATGGCAAGGTATGGTAAAAATTAATCCATTATTTGTCCGATAGATGGCTTTAGTAATCTGTATGCCGTCTTAAGTAACTGTAATCTAATCAGGTTAGATATATTCATTACATGTAGTTTAGTATCGCTTGAGAGCGCGTCAAAAGTGGACACCGGCAAAGACAAAATATGCTATATTTTTGCGAAATTTTCTTCAATGAAAGTGAAATGATCGTCAACCGGAAATGGTTGTGGTCGAATCGCGGTAAGAAGGCGCAAACAGTAGTCAAGCCAAGTTTGACGGTCAGGAAAGTTTTGCTGTGTGTTTGATGGGATGGGTAGGGAGTCACCTATTATAATTTTACCCTTACGGTTAAACTCTTAAGGGAGAAACCAGTCGTCCAGAAACGGCCATCTTTGGGCAATAGGAGAGGAGTTGTATTCCATCAGGACAATGCCATGCCATACATAAAGATAGTGACTAGTCAGAAGTTTGGAAAGTTTGGTTGAGACGTTCTTTTGCATCCACCTTATAATGTGAATCTGATACGAAGTGATTAACGCCTATCTATGACGACTGATTTTGCAGCTGAAAAAAATCGCCTCAAATGAAGATTGTGAAAATCGACTGTCCCACATTTTTTTGCCAACAGAGACGAGGGTTCCTATCAGAGAGACCTAATGGAATTATCTTCAAAACGGCAATAAATTACCGAATAAGTCGGTGGTTATTGGGTCTGAAACGGATAACTCTAATTATGTTAAACAAAGTCTTCAAAGCCATGCAAAAAAAAAAAAAGAATTTTTTTTACTCCACCTTCTGTTTTAATCTTATGTTTCATTAGAAAAGTGTCCTATCTTAAAAGTACTACAATCCATTGAATAAAATCATCAGTAAATGCCATAGCAAAAAAACTAATTTGAAGAAAAGAATAAAAGCGGTATTAATTTCATAAATAAATACCAGTATATGAGCTCCAAGGTGTTAAACTTGGAATTTATTTCCATTTTTGAATTGAAGCTTTAATTGCGATGGGCTGCCGACTTTTTCTGCAATAGACATTCTATGCCATAGAATGGATAGTTTTATTATCCTAATATTGGCGAAAACAATACGCAGTCCATACGATAACAAGTAAGAATTTATTTTAGGTCTATTCCAGGGATCTATATGTGGCAGAAAACGTTAAAGTTTCGACGGTTTTCTTAATGCATTTTTTTTTTGTCAAATGTATGAAATGTCTAAAAGAAAGACGAAATTATTCAAATGCAAAAAACCGGTCTTTCGATTTATTCAAATATAGGAAAAGTTTAATTTTCGAATTTTTGTAGAGCAAAAAGTGTTTTAATGATGCTTTTTTATTCCTTTATCCCGAAAAAATAATTGATATGGCATAAATGTAACACGCAAATAGAAATGTTACCAAATATCTTTTGACCAAATGCGATTCATGACATTTTAAGTAGATCGAGCGATGTTCCTCTATCTGACTGGCTGTCGTATATTAGTAAAACTTCTTAAAACTAGGCTCTGCCTAATATTTTGCCAGATCATTGCGGGATTGTAAATGGGATTGTATAGCAGTCTGCCGCCTCTGACACCTAACATAAAAACACCGATTTTTCGAAAATTAAGTTTTTCCCTACAACTCTTAATTTGCAGACTGTAGCAACCGAAGTTTTCATTCGTTTATTGGCTTATAATGACAGATAAAACATGAAAAAATCGACCAAATAATCACGCCCCTTATGGCATCTCCCACATAAATAACCCATTTAAGACATATATTCTTAACTTCATATCTCTCATGAAATTTAATTGAATTCAGTCAAATTTGGCACACATTGGGCTCTTGATAAACTTAGTTCTGAGAATGAAAATTTTTCGATTTAGCGAAATTTAATTCGTATGTAAATCACATTTCATAGACTGCTGTAATTTGAAACTGTGTAGAAAAATCAGACGAATAATCTCGCCCCTTTTGAGTACCTGTCCCACAGATTACTCCTCATTTAAGCCATGTTTTCCTAAATCCCAATCTTTCATTCAGTTGTGTTAAATTCAGTACAATTTAGCTAGCATTAGGCTTAATTATGTGAATGGAAATTATATTAATCGCCCCGCCGCTTGGGGATCTCACATACAGATAAGTTAAATTTGTAAAAATCAGTGGTCTCTCTATAATTTTAATGCGGAGGACTTTAGGCAATTATAATTGTGCTTCTTTTTGTTGTTTTTTTTATAAGAACTTAAAGAATTACCACGCTCTTCCTGGCAGCTGTCATACTTTTACACCGACGCAAAACGACGATGGATGAAGGAACGTGAAAAGTCTGCACGTTTTGAAATGGTTAACGTTTAAAGAAAATCAAAGGACCCTGCAGTCTCCATCTCCCGATTTGGCAAAAATCGTAAATATTGGAAAAAGAAGGAATTCAGTTCTGTTTTTTGGGCTTGTTTCTGATTCGGGGAGCAAGAAGTAGTTAAATTGGGGACAAACGCGTTCTAATAGAAATGTACACGTTTCCTATAGGATACAGTACACCACAATGTACTATACGAATGACAGCATGACGGGACGATATGTCAAAGTAGGTGTCCTCGTGTAAAAATGGAGAAGCTGACTTATTCTGTGCGCTGGATTAAAAATCCTGTTAAGGATTAATTAAAAACCCGACTTAAAGGCATAAATCACCTAAGAGTATTGGAAATCATACAATATAACAATTTGCTCCGAAATATAAAATATTCGACCAGTAGGCTCAAGCAGACTCTTTTTATTTAATAGAAGTTTGGTTCAAGTCAACGCTGTTTACTGTTTATCAGCCATATGAAGTCAACGCCATTGTTTTCTTTCAGACGTAATATAAATCTTCCCCTCAAACTTTGAAGGCAATTGGTTTGCTTAAACATACGGAGAATATTTGAGGTAAGTCCGCTACTCTAGAGTAAATTCCCCTCTATGGTTGATGTTGCCACACCAGTTTTTTATATGGAGTTTCACCGCGAAAGATATTAAACTTAAAAACGGACTCCATAAAGATTATTTTTTGATTAACAACGACAGTGCAACAAGTTAAAGCTTTCAACATTTGAGTATTGAAATTAGCTTTTCACAAAATTTCTTTAAGCGAATAGTTAAACACCGTCTTTTAAATGTAGAATTTTGAAAATATTGATCTCATTTCGTCTCAATACTAAGATCGGTTTGGATAATATATTCCTTTGTCTTTATTATAGTAAGTTCTAAACTGTATCCGCAGGAGAATGCTTACAACTAAATTTTGATATTTTGAAAAATTTCTGCAATATATTGGTATCTCTACATGAAACTCCTGCCCTTATAAAAAATGCAAGTTTTTCCGTTTAAACTTGTTTCATATAGGAAATTTGAAAGAAACCGGACTTTTGAAAAATTTAATTTCTCTTACCATACATTTTATCGACATAGTCGATTTACCATTTGAAATTTTATATTCAATTGATATTTTTCAATAACCACGGCACAATTAAAACAATTTCTTAGAAAATTATACGAATTCCGATGGTAATTTCCTGTTTGTATTCAATACCGCCGTATGTTACCTTTTATTAAAATTATTAATTTATAATTACATTATTTAAAATTAAGCGGACGGACGGAAAGGTAAGACCAGTTTTTAATTGCAATTATTCAATTGATATCGAATTTTAGTAATATTTTTTTCTGAATTGGTAGTACTGTGATAGATATCTGCACCAAATTGTATGCTACGCTTGATTTTGGACGACACAAGAAATGATTTCGTCGATTTTTAAAACGTGTAATGTTGTTTTTTTTTGGCATGTTGTTTTTTTTTGTAATGACTTTTGTTTATGGAATGAAATTTCTGCTACGGAAATGTTTAAAATATTGGATATGGCCTTCCTTAAACACGCTTTTTTCGGAAAGTCGGACATTTTTACAATTCCAAGAAGATCGACTTGAAAACAAAGAGTGCTCGAAAGGATCACCAAAAGCCAGTAACGTTTAACAAATTCGAGATTTGGTACTCAAAACCCATCATTAACAGTTAGGGCTCTGACCTTAACAGTTTAGGGACCTTGCTGATGGTGGTGGCATTTTAAACGCATCAATTAACTCCATTTCAAGAGACATATTGTGCTTCAGTTGCGCCAAACGAGTCAATCAACTCATTTGTTTCAGATGCATCAAACCTCGGTTGGTGCCAAAAATGTTCAATTTTTGCATAAAAAACTGCAGCATTAAAATCTGTGAGGAGATCATTTTTACTTACCAGCACTTTATAAAATGCATTATCATAGCAGATGAGATTTCGATCTATGATTATGATTCGGAAATAATCGACCAATTGAGAGAATATCGTGGCAAAAGTTTAGCAATATCGAAAAATTCTTTGATTCTATATGATTTTCTCTCATCGGGCCAAATTGTAAACAGGGAATACTATTTCGCTAATGTAAAGCTATTCTCAAAAGGAGTCCGGATTTATGAGCAGACAATCCTTGGTTTTCGCACCACGAAAATGCGCTCTCATATCATATCGCATTGATTCTTCATAAGTTTTTCGCCAAAAATTTAAATATTTAGTATTCAATCTGACTTAGTACCGTGTAAATTCTGGATATTTTCTAAACTAAAAAAAATCAGTTCGGAGACAGCGTTTTGAGCCGATTGAGAAGATTCAATGGGCATCGTAGAGAGCCTTGAAAGCCATACCGGAAGGTGATTATTTGGCATGTTTCGATGATTAGAAAAAATGTTGGGACAACCATGGCCGGGAGGAGGAAAATATTTTGAAGGCGATGAAATAAGTTTGGATGAATAAAAAAAAAAAAAAAATTCTTTCCAAAAAAAAAAAACATCGTGTTTAGGCAGCAGAAGTACATTGTTTTCCATGTGGAAAATCGTGTTTTTTTGGTTTGAATTCTAAGAAAGAATCCTAAAAAAGTATGATCAGGTTTTTTCCCTACTTGGCCAACTCGTACCAATTGTGGCGTCTGCTAATCGCAGAACAGCGTGCTGATTTATCATAATACTTTCAAATGAAAATTTACTTTTTTTAGCACTTTTCAATGTTCTTGTTTACAGGTAGGATGATCTCTTAAAAAGATTTATGGTCTAGGATGGTTGTTTTCCAGTATCCATTAACTATTACCGTATTTAGCTTCTAATACATGAACAAATGGCGCAATTGTAGAAAAAAAACGCGAAAATGCCAAATTTTCCAAAACTGGATTTTGGCTTTGTATTGCTAAGCTTTTCCTCACTTGTTTTTTCACTCACTTGTACCACCTGCACCCTGGGCGATAAGGAACATCTTCTTATAGTATATTATAAAACGACGTTTTCACATGAAAGTGGAATTTTTAATATTTGTCTAAAACCACGCCACCAGGTATACATATACATATATATCAAATAGAATGTTGAAAAAATCGATTAAAGTTTTTAGAATTTACTATAAAACAGTATTGGGAGGAAAACTTTAAAAAACAACTTATTTTACATTTTTAAATTGAAAAGAAGATAATTTGTAAGATGAATTTATAAAAATCGACAAACGGTGTTCATTTTTTCAATTTAATTTTTTTTTTTCGAAAGAAGCGAAAAATTGATTATCTGTGATCAGTCTTTGGTGTATCTCATCTGCTATGAAACCATTTGAATTTTGAATGGTTTTCATAAAAATTTTTTGATAGATTATTACAAAAAAGGGAGTTAAATGGGATAAACTTAGTTAAACATTAAGATAGGTGTTATTTTCTTCTCACGAGGAAATAACTCCATGAAACATTGCTTGTTTGTGAAAAAATTTCGCGGCATTGTTAGTTTTTTTTTTCTATCGGTTTCCAGTACTGATATTAGTACAAGTTTTGATTTTACGTTATAATATATTCGATAATGTATTTGCAAAATTGTAAAATTGTGTCCTTTTTATTACAATTTCAGTTCATACGTTTAAAATTGTATTAATAAACATATTATGGCGCAAAAATACAGCCAGTTCCAATTGAAGTCTTGAAAACCAACAAAAAAAATGTTGACGTTGCCACTTAACACGATTTTTCTTGCGAAAAAATCGTATTCCACATACATTTTTTTATGTGGAGTTTCACGGCAAAAAGTCGTCATAATACCTGCCTTTCCACATACGAGTATCAAGTGTTTGGTACCACAGCACATTGCAGCAAACATTGCATACCAAACATCACAATATTCACCATAATCATTCAACGAGTAGCAGTGCAAAGTTATCATCAAACATTAGTGTTGGATTATCGTAGCATAATTCGCAACTTGACACTCATTCAGTACTACTTATGCAATGCTGCTATGTTGTTGTAATATTTAATATTCAGAAAAAAACCTATAAAATAATTTATTTTTAAGTCTCGTGGTCGTGATTATATAGTACAAATTATGATTTCAATATCAGATGAAATGTAATGGTTTAGGTTTACTATTATTACTTTGTACTTGTGTATTGTAATTTTTTTGGAAGCAGTTTAGAATCCCTTCTGCTAGAAATAAGGAACCATGTAATGAAAATGATCTAACTTATGAAGCACTTCCAATGTTTTTTCTTGATTTATCTAGATCCGAATATCAAAATGGACTGTATTGTCAGACCTCTTCTAGTATCTGCTATTCAAATCGTCCAATTTAATGTTACTACAATTAATATTACTACCTCAATAGATTCAAAACAGAACTTAGTTATGAGATTGCTTTCTTTATTATGCGGAAAAGAAACCAGTTATACCACAGCGGCTCTTCTGCCACCCCTAGAAGACCGTCAATACGATAAAAGGACAGTGGATGGAAGTATGAACAAATCAGAGTCCCTGACTGCTATTTCTTTACTGGTTCCCACACCAGTTTTCGATTTAACTCCGACTTCTAACGGGCAACGCCTACCTTTTCTTTGTTAGTTTCCAACACTGAAATCGTAA